>CM020519.1:15662500-16205000 GCA_009823395.1 Thamnaconus septentrionalis
CTTTAAAGCCATGTAGAAAAATGGTCATGATTATCAAAATGTTTGTTGATGATATTTTTATTCTAAACAAATATAACAATTATTGAATAGCAAATAGAAGCAATAAAAATATTCTAAAAGTTCATGTTTCTTTACATATTTTGCTGCATTGTCTGGTAGCAAAACATGTCTCGCAGGGAAAGCTAGCGCTGATTGGGGGGCATAGCATGAAAAATCACTTTTATTTACTACAACATTAACCCAGCTCTGTCTATCGTCTCAGCCCGGGATTCCATCGGCGGCTCACAGCGCCTCCCTCTGGCCATTTGTGAGACTACTCTGCGCACCTCCACTGCCTGACCTTCTTCCCTCTCCGGGTTGTCGCTGTCTTGTGTGTCAGTGTGCCTGTGGGCTCCTCAGCTATGCTAAACGCTCCACTCTCCTCATTCCCAAGACAAGAGCTAATCTGCCAAATTATTTATCTGGCTGTGTATTTTAGGCAAGACCAGGATGCATTATTAACCGCAAGATCCACACTTAGGAGTGTTTGCGCCGGCTGGCGAACAAGGCTCTCAGAGAACAACCTTTCCACTTCCACGCGTCCGCTGCGATGTGCGTGCGTGCGCACGTCACACCGCCCCCCCCGATTAGCCCCTGGATTTAGCCACTTGGGATGATGTTAATCTTGATTCCACTGAATTTTAATCCTCGGAATTCACGCGAGGAACGCAAGCATGACTGACTGATCTCCCACCGCTGAGAGCAGACAATGAAAGAAGGAAAAAAAAAAAAGAGAAGGCAGGGTAGATGGAAGATGAAGAGACAGAACTGGGTAAATCTTGGAAGCTGCTGGTTAGCCGCGAGCTAACCTTTCCACCCCGCGCCTTCGCTCTCGCACATCCCAGAGCCGTCAAAGCAGACTCTTCACTCTTCACTTAACTTCCTTGTGTGTGTGTGTGTGTGTGTGTGTGTGTGTGTGTGTGTGTGTGTGTGTGTGTTTTAGGAAGGCGGCTTTGTGTTCCTCGAAGATGTGGAAGCTGAAGTGGAGGAAGGATTGGGGAGGGTGAACAAAAAGGAGTGCGGTTGTTGTCAAAGGCCCTGGAGGAAATTCCCTCCTTCCCTCCACTTCTTCCGTGCTGCTCTTCACTGAGTGCCGGGGAAATTTTGCAGGTGTGTCAGGAGTAGTTTTTCCCCTTTCTTTTCCTTCTCCTCCTCCATCCCTCTCCCTCCTCTCTCATACTCTGCTTTGTCCAAGTGGCGAGGACCTGTCGAGAACACAAAAGGGACGGGATCCCTGGGTACGCAGCCGAGGAAACATGAGTTGTAGACGGGGACGGAGGAGGAGCAGGAGGCGACGCTGCTCCGGTAGGAGAGGAGCGCAGAAGATGACAGACAGTGGAGAAGAAAGAGAGAAGGAAGAAGGGAGGCAATTGAATCTGGAGACGGAGGAAGGAGAGGGACACAGATTCTCAATGAGTGGCAAAAAAAAAATGCAAAAAAAGACGGCGAGAGACGAGAAAGGTTAAAAAATAAAACTACGGAGGTGAAACTGAGGACAGGAGAGATGGGTGACGTAATTTCACATTTCACACATTGACACTTCCTTTAGCACGGCAGGCCACAGGAGTGAACTTGCAACAAAAACATAATCACATTATGTTTGTGACTGTGCTAAAAAGCCAGTTTCTAGATGGTTAGACTGATTCAATTTAGCTGTTTTGGAATCATAGATAATCTGGTAAATAAAATCCAAAAACTGAAAATATGGGTTCATCTCCTACATAACCTGATGAACCTTGCGCATGTTCAGCAAAGGAAACCAGAGGTGAGTCGCCAAAACAATCCCAGTCCTCTTCGCAGCCTTCACAGGGCCGCTGAACGCCGCTGACACGACAGTGAGATTAAATTATTTTAACTTATCCTGCCACAGGTTAGTTAAGATTATCAGCTCTTGGTGATGTCACCTTGCAAAAGTGGTGGTGCAGACAACAAGGACATCGGAGCAACATAAAGCAGTGCATTCAATTGCTATCAATCTACACGTGTCAGGACTGGACGAGAAACTGAGCCCAGGAGCCCGACTTCAAGCAAATTTCCAAACGAAAGAATACTTATGAACAAAATGATCAACGAGGAACGAAACAAAACTACGATGAGAAAAAGTTCAAACTAAAAATGACTTTGAAGTGGAAAAACGCAAACAATTATTCTACGAAACTCAAAATCCCTCCAAGGAGGAAACGCTATCAAAAAGGTACAAAGTAGCAACAAAACTTCACTGACAAACAAGGCAAAAATACAAGACCCGATTTACGCGCCAGAGCAAAGGAAGTGCTGGCTCTCGAGCGACAAAGTGGCACAGGACAAAGGCAGACGTGGACTACCTACTGTAAACAGGGGGGAAGAGGTGAACACAAATCAAGGCGGGGGGGAACTAATCGGACACGGCGGGAAACACACAAGGGGAAGGGCATCTTAACTGACACAAGGAAACAGGGTTTCAAAATAAAACAGGAAGGCATGAGACAAGACAAAAAAAACCCTGAACTAAACGCACATAGTTTGACACCTGGATTTGTGACACAACAACATGAAAGTGTGTTCTCCGATCAAATCCTGAGTTCAACACAGGAAGTTGGGACCCGGGACGCTGCAGCTCTGAGCAGTGACGACGTGGTTTAAAGATCAAGTGTGTAAAATTTGCCTCAATTTATTTTGGTAAAAGCTTAACATACCGCCCATAAATACAAATACAAATGTATACTTGCAGTTCAATAAAAGTAATTTGGTTTTCCTAGCCTTGAAATTGTTCTCATATAAGAATATACATAGATCAATTGTCTTGCTCCCAGTTAGCTGCCATTTTGCGTTGCCATTTGTCTAAAAAAAAAAAAAAATGCCTGGTGTGGACAATCCAGCCCACCTGACAACATTTTTCATATTCAGGGTGAACGCTTGCGTCTTTATATAAACCAACGAAAACGAGGGTCTACCAGGTATCCAGGTTTGTGCTGGCAAGCCACCGTAGTTCACTGGCAAGCTTGGGAGACAGAGGGTTAGGGAGTCCCTAAGGGGACAAAGGTGAAAGACGCTGCAATCTAAAATGTACACAGTTGATGTCGCAGTTTCTTCTTAAAAATCTCCAAATATTACACACTTAACTCTTCAATACGAAGCAGCAAAGGTCTGAACTGAACAGGGCTGTGTTTGCGCCGTTGTTTGCGTGCAGATTATTCTTGGCCTTTATCATCCTGTTTAGCCGAAGAGATAAAACACGGTGCTAAAACACGGCCCGCTGACACTCTGGCTGACAAGCCTTTGTACCGCCGCCTCGTTTGTGCTTCCCCTTATATCTTTATGATGAGCGTCGCCTCTAATAATAAAAAAAAAAACCCACTACAGGCAGCCAGTGCAGTTACCTTTAACAGGGACAGGGGATGGGGGTTGATGAGGAAGACACTAATATGGCAGCGGCTGGGGGAGAGGTGGGGTAATTGATTAGGAGAAATACCAAAATCGATCAGGGGAAGTGGGCGATGTAACGAGACAGAGACAGATGTGTGGGTCAGCACGGCATAGCGGGAGACAGATGGAAGGGGAGGCGGGGGCGAGGGGAGAGGGGAGAGGACAGAAGCTATACAAGCTACACACACGCAAAACATTTATACGTACCAGGTGGCGGCGCACAGATCTATTTTACACCAAAGTCCATTGACGATTGCAATTAGCGAGTGATAAACATTATTGCGCCTCCTCACAGACACGCTACGTTGCAACGAGCGCCTCATTAACGCTAGCAACACAGCGACGCTGCGCGTGCTGCTAAGCTAGCAAACGGGCCGCTAAGATGTAGCGTTCACCCTTGAGGGCAGGGGTGGCAACGGGCCACATGAGAGACCTGAATCGTGTCGGAGGGCCATGGAAGTTTTGTTGACGGGGTGGGGTGGGGGGAAATCGCAGAAGTATCTTTGCCTCTCTCTCTCTCTCTCTCTCTCTCTCTCTCTCTCTCTCTCTCTCTCTCCATGCGATCGAGCCTAACTACCTTCCCGATCGACGGGTAGATCGTGTTATTTATGGCTGGCCACACGCGGGCCGGACAGAGACACGCAAACTCAAACACGGCTAAAGACAAACTGTTGTCTTCCATCCCCTTTAACTCCCTATGATTTAAGTATTCAAGTATTTCAAGTGCCCTGTAATGTTATGACGTTAGAACTGAAAATAATCAAAACATTTGCAGAAAATAAATACCAAGTGCCTCTTTCAACACAAATATGTAAACACCACAAATGTGTAAACACCACAATACGGGTTTTATTAGAAGATACTTGAATTGCCACGAATACGGAACCTGTCACACTGTGCGACGTGTTGTCGGGGTTCGACTCATCAGGGGACCGCAGGTGCCCGTCGGCGTGTTCGCTCGATGGGCACTGGCTGAATGTGAACCTGTTTTTCTTGTTGTTTGCCTCTCACCTGTGAGCCTTTCTTGCTTCCTGGGAGGTTAATGATGAGCGTTTTTCCTCTGATACCGCAGACGGGTCTGTAACACACACACACACACACACACATACACACGAGTTGCTCAGTGACATATTAACATACATTGGTTACATCCACCTTTTCCTTGCTTTAGCCGGTTTTTTAAAGCAGCGTTTCTCAACTGGTGGGTCGTGGAGCTCATTTGATTGGGTCGTGGCTTTGTGGGCAGTTCAAAGGGATTTTAAAATATATATACATGTTAATCGAGACAATGTTGACACGCGATTAAATTCAATTCAATTCACTGGACATGATAGAAAGTGGGACAGTGTTTTTATTTTTGTGGAATAAATTTGGGTCTTGACTTCATTATAAGGAAAGAAATGTGGGTCCTGAGAGTCCACCAGTTGAGAACCACTGTTTTAAAGCCCACTGACCCTCACCGCAGTGCATGAAGGGCAGCCGGGCCAGCAACAAGGCTCGACGATACATTAACCGACAAACCAAATGCTATTAAACAACGTTTTAAAAAGCGCCTCATCGTTTGCCGAGGAGCGAAAATCTTGATGGAAAACGAGGCGACGAGGTTAAGTAGCAGATTAACGATGTAACGATTAATAATAATAAAGTCGCCCCCCCCTCGTGTTGCGTGAGGTTGAACGGCGCCCGGACCTGGAGAGCATGCCCAGCGGCGTGACGTTGAGGGATCCCATCAGCATGGCGAGAGACATCCCCGGAGCTTCGCGCTCTATCACCTCCTTAGTGGCCTGTGGAGAAGAGAGACGGGGAGGAGGGTCGTTAGGAGG
Source organism: Thamnaconus septentrionalis (assembly GCA_009823395.1). Classification (NCBI taxonomy): domain Eukaryota; kingdom Metazoa; phylum Chordata; class Actinopteri; order Tetraodontiformes; family Monacanthidae; genus Thamnaconus; species Thamnaconus septentrionalis. The sequence goes on from CM020519.1 coordinate 15,667,768, forward strand.
ATCATAGTCTAATGAAGCGTGTGTCCGTCTCCAGTATTTACGGCGGTGATTTATGCAAATGCGGCGCGCTTAATGCCGGCAGATTAGCGTCGGCATTTTTTTGCGGCTAAAAATAGTGAGAAAAGGCTCCGGTAATGAGGCAGGTGTTGACATTTTCCTCCCCCCCTGCACGACACCATAAGAAAACCACATTACAAAGTTAAATGACCAAATGCGGACATAAGGTTTTTTTTTTCTTATTGGATAGCAGACAAAGAGCGCTGGAGGATTTTGGAGATGAAGTCTAATTTGATCATTTAATATTTAAATGTATATTTATATCGATGAAACTGACCGTGTAGCCAGTCAGAGCAGAAAAAATAAATATTTTTTTTTCTCCATTTGGTATCAGAAGATCCTTCCTACTGAGAGACATCACCTTGTACAACTCTTCCCCCCACTGTGACAGATAGCATTCTGGACTTTTTAACTGGACTCAATGGCAAATAATGCACGAATGGTTTATAAAGCCTGGCTGATCCCTGCCTCTGTACATCTTTGACTGTCTTTTGCACATCTGCCCCTGGTGTTTGTTGTACATAGATAGATTGGATTTTTTATATTGTAATTACCTTGTAACTACTGTCTAGTTTAACCACTGTTAACTGTAAACTGTAACTACTGAATAGTTTATTTTTTTGTATTGTTTTTTTTTGACTGCTGCAACAGTGTAGTTTCCCAATTTGGGATCAATAAAGTTCAATCTAATCCAACCTTCAGCTGTGGGTTTTCCAAAAGCGGTCACAGCGCCCCATCTTTGCGACACGCACTCAGCGGCCACTGCATCAGGCAGTGGTGACCTAGCATAGCGGACCCCGGCGCGCCGCTTCAAGGTTAATGTTGGGGGCTGCGACGACGTGGCTCCTATCTGAGTTCCCGTCGCCTTCACTTCCTGCCGGTCGGCCCGCTCTAACCTCTGACCCCTGACCTCAACGAGGCCTTTTCCCAACCCTTCAGAGCCACCTGGATCCTCTTTCCTCTTCCTATTAGCTCTGACGGTGGCTTCGACCTTCAGCCAGTGATCCTCGCCACGTCAACACCCGCACAGTTGGCTGATCACCTCTCGTGGTCGCTAATAAAGCGGCCGGTGATTGCACGCCTGTATAACAGCCAATATAACATCCATGGCCTGCGCTTCCATACAGCACATATCTTGACACGCATACAGCGTGGAAGATAGTGCCTTCGACTCCAGCTGTGTGTGTGTGTGTGTGTGTGTGTGTTGGGTGCCCTTGAACGGCGTGATACTTCAAACGCACTATTAGCAAGGGAACGAGGAGAGGGAAGACTTCAAAGACAAGAGGAGCCGCTGATGAGCATCGTGGGCTCGCACCCAGGAGACGTCGATGGGAGGAGACGGAGGGAAGGGAGGAGAGGTGAGGAGGAGGAGGGAGGAGGGGAAGGAGCGCCGCGGAGAGCGAAGGCGGATGCGGGGCTCGCGATGCATCGGGTGGAGCGGAGGCAGGCGTGTTTATTCGATTCGACAGGAAGTGCATTTGAAATGTGTCATCCGGCGGGTCTGTATTCGCCCTCCAACTCGTAGAACGGCCGCATGGCCGACATACAGTTTTGTTTACAAAGGTGGAGACGTGCGGCCAGACGGAAACCTTCGACCGCAATACGTCACATACGTTCGGAAATAAAGGTTAAAAAAAAAAGAAAGCAAAGAAAATATGCTAGATCGGCATGCCGATCGATCGGGACAACCCTAAACGGAAATATTATTTAGTTTGCATGTTCTCCCTGTGCGTTCGTGGCTTCCGTCCGGGTTCTCCAGCTTCCTCCCACACTCCAAAAACATGCATGTGAGGTGAATTGGGAACTCTAAATTGACCGTAGGTGTGTGTGTCTCTGTTTGTTTGCCTCTATGTGGCCCTGCGATGACGTGACAACTTGTCCAGGGTGTCACCCTGCCTTCGCCCTATGACAGCTGGGAGAGGCTCCAGCAGACCCCCGTGACCCTGAGTGCTGCAACCAGCGGCTATTAAAAATAGACGGACGGATGGACATTGTTCAGTCAATCATCTTCTGATCACGGAATAAATACAGAATGAATGAAATGTAGCATCCTCACCAATTTGCTAGTATTTACACTACATCCTTTATGTACTGGTCTCTTCAAAATAAAATAGCATAAAATAAGACAAATTTGTCATTAAAAGTGCAAGTGCGTCACACACCGCAGACATGAAAGCCTCGTGAAAACATTTACGGGTCAAAATCCAGCAAGCGCGCCGCAATCTCGTCATTCGCGTGCACCAAATGCGACTCCCGTGCCGAGCGATTTAACAGCCGCTTTTCTTTAGGAGCTCCGGCTGAAGCGGTGAAGCTTCACGCCACTTCCAAGAACAACACTTAAACGCCGCCGCCGCGGTTGAAAACGCGGCTCATTTGGCCGAAACGCGGCTTTGAATTTTTTGCAAACGCGGGAGGAGCTTCGCTCGCGACGCCGGCCGGTTGGTGGCCGACCGTGCAGGACCGTACCAGCGAATCGGTTTTGCAGTCACTGGTGATTAATTATGCAATAACTGACCTGAACACAGGCGCAATCAATCACAGATTGATTAAAAGAAAACCAACCCTGACGGGCGGGTCGGAGGCAAAGTGATATTTTCTGCATGTACAAAACGGGGAGCCTCGCAATCTGTTACTGGTGTCCCGCCTTTCGTCTGGGATGGAAAACACACACGCAGGTTGTGTGCACAGCCTTAAAACACACACACACACACACACGCACGCACGCAGGCAGGCTGGCAGGCAGGCAGACAGAGAGATATCCTTGTCTGCGGCACACTGGGCTGAATCAGATAGCGGGCATTATCACCGACTACAGTGTCTACGTGTCTTCCCTCTTCCAGGAAGGCTGCTGTCCACCGTGATTGATGAGGGCCGCTGATACTGCTGAGAACCACAGCTCATCCCCCTGCTAAATTGCTTTCGCGCGGGTGTGTGTGTGTGTGTGTGTGCGCGCGCCGTGGTCAGCCCAGAGCACGTAGCGGAGGCAAAGCGCCTGTGTAAAACTCAAAACGGGCCTTATCTCCGGGAGGCGGAGCCAACGATAGCGGCCAGGTGTTGATGAGTTCATCGAGGTCGGCCGAGAGCAAAGTGGGGTTGTACTCGAGACGGACGCGCAGAAAAGGCGAGCGCGGCCGCAGAGGGGAGGATTGGCGAGGTGTAAACGCTCGCCCCGAATCTGTCGTCGCCGTGGATGTGAATAAAAAACAGTTTTGAAAGGTCAGATGTGTTGTTTCCCTTCAACGACAAAGTAGTCCCAATTTATTTCTACATTCTAAAATCCCACTAGGTATATTGTGCGTCTCTTAGCCCCTTGTCTTCCATCAGCGGGAGACGCGTCAGCATGTGCCGCAAATTATCGCAGAACGGCTCGCTTGAGCAATCCAATTTTTTTCACCCCGCCGGAAAAAAGAAGAAGATAAAAAAGGTCAATAAAGATCTAACTTCTGCCTCTTTATTTCCCACGCGACTCTGGGGCTAATTACACTGTATGTTAATCAGTGCCGGAGCACGCACGTGTGTGTGATCAGCACAAAAAAAAATGACAAAAAAAAAAAAAAAAAAAAAAAAAAACGAAAGAAAAAATAATTTATTACAGGATGAGTAAAGCAGCAGCAAGGGAGATCTTTTTCAAACTTGCAAACAATAAAACTTGACTTTGGAGATTGTTTGCTGCCAAAAGTATGTTAAGACACAGATACTGTAGATAGATAGATGGATAGATAGATAGATAGATGGATAGATAGATAGATGGATGATAGATATAGATGATAGATAGATAGATGGATGACAGACAGACAGACAGACAGACAGACAGACAGACAGACAGACAGACAGACAGACAGACAGACAGACAGACAGACAGATAGACAGATAGATAGATAGATAGATAGATAGATAGATAGATAGATAGACAGACAGACAGACAGATAGACAGATAGATAGATAGATAGATAGATAGATAGATGCTCTCGGGGACATTTGCTCTTCAAAACTCACCTCTGGTGTGACGTCTCTTGGGGCGAAGCCGGTGCCTCCCGTGGTTAAAATGAGGTTGAGCTCCTTTTCATCGCACCAGTCCACTAGGGTCTCCTGTCGGTTCACATGAGGCACAGGTTCACAAGAGGCCGTTGCGGTTCAACCGGTCACCGTTGGAAAAGAGAGAGTGAGGGACGCGACAAACGGGGTGACGTTACCTTGATCTCGTCTATCTCGTCGGGCACTATCTTGTAGGCCGAGATCATCCCCCCCAACCTGCGGAGAGAGCAGTTGTTCACTCGTAAGTCACTTTTACAGCACCGGCAGAACCTCAGACGGGTGGATGGATTAAGGTGGCTATCGCGCTCTCACCTCCGCCTCCGTGAGACAAACTAGCAAACGCGGCCCTGATGTGGATCAAACAGATCTACGTTCTAAAAAACCCCCCTCCAGGGACCCGTGCGGGAAAAGGAGGGCGAGGAGATAAATGAAGACGTGCGTGAGAAAGAGCGGGACAATAGAGGCGGAGAGGTGATGCGGCGAGAGAAAAAGGGGAGAGGATGCCCTTGAACGTCCCCTTCCGAGAGGAGATTTTTTTTTTTTTTCCCCAGCACGGGGAAGCTCGGGCAAAACGGCGAGCCACGGTGACCTCCGGTGGCCGCAGCGGGTACGACACCCCGCAGAAGACCCAACCCGAGGCTCAAGGTGAAGACTGCGCAGACACCCCTTACATAACCTCTCTCTCTCTCTCTCTCTCTCTCTCTCTCTCTCTCTCTCTCTCTCTCTCTCTCTCTCTCTCTCTCTCTCTCTCTCTCTCTCTCTCTCTCTAAGCAGTGCTATTTTTGGGACACTAATGCATCATGTTCCTCCGCCCCACCCCACCCCCGCCCTCTGCGTCAGACGCTAAAATGCCATGATACCCCTCTCACTCAGACACATCATCAGCTCGAGAGTTATCACAAACCCCAGCCGGTGAAATTGTCACAAGAAAAGTCTCAAAAGTCTGCAGATGTATGTATGCATGCTGTATGTGTGTGTGTGTATATATTTATATATATTTCTATGTATTTATATGTGTACACAAAGATCTGCAACAACCTGAAGACGCAGCTTAGCAACACAGCTAGAGATGTGCAGCGGAGCAGACACACACACACACACACACACACACACACACACACACACACGTGCGCCCGCCCAAACCGCTGCAGCAAAAAGCAGGCAGAAGAGGCAAAAGAGCGTGAAAGTCGGAGGGAAGCTGTCTGAGTCTGACAAAAGAGGCAGAAAAGTCGGCGATGATCACTTAAGAAGCACTTTTTGCTCACAAAACATTGCACACGCAGGGGCCACTCGGGGCATCCTAACTTGCGCGGCCGTACACACGCGAAAATAAATAAATAAATAAATAATAAATAATAATAATAAACATCCGAACACGCGCACGTACGCGCGCGCGCGCACACACACACACCCCTGCTGACATTCCTGCGATGGCATGAGTGATTTTACTTCTCCTGATGCGTTCGGACGGGGCGGTGAGATTCTCTATGCGCGCGCGCGTACGAGTGTGTGCTGTTGTGTTCGAGCATGTGCATTCTTCCAGTTACGTGTTTGTGTACGAGTGTGTGTGTGTGTGTGTGTGTGTGTGTGTGTGTGTGCGTGCGCGCGCGTGTGTGTTACACCTCGGGAGAGTAAAGGAGCTGTCAGGACAAATCACCTCTCTGCCTCTCCTGGGGTTTTTATGCCTCTCTGTTTCAGCCCAAATGAAAATATGCTCAACACAAATAACCAGGGTTCCTTCCCCACCGTTTCCTAGGCAACCCCTCCCGCCCGAAGCCTCGAGTTGGTGAGTTGTTGTGTGTGTGTGTGTGTGTGTGTGTGTGTGTGTGTGTGAGAGAAAGACTTTTGTACGTGCCGGTGAATGTTTGTGTGTTCTTTTTTTCTTTTCCCTTTTTTTTTTCTTTTATAACTACAGGGGATGCCATTTCTGTGCCAAGGCAGCAATATGTTGTTGACTGGACGCTTTTGAATATCCAATATGCCGTGTTCATTCATGCGTGCGCTGCCGCGCGCGTGCGCTTGCGTGCCACTGCTGCACGCGCGCGCTCTCACTCGCTGGCTGGCTGACGCAGAGGGGCTCCCGCTTGATGGGACTCGCAGCTTGACGTTTTGGTCACGATCGGCAGGACAAAACGCGTTTGGCAGCGCGGGAGAAGCGAGCCCGGACGTTGCGGAGAGGCGATGGGAAACAGGCGGGAGGCTATCACGGAGTTCATCTCGTGACGCGGCGTTCCGTTAAAAGGAAGAGGAACGCCGGCAGAAAAAAACCAGCTCGTTTGCATTGTAGCTACTCCAAAGACACAGTCTCTGTTGCCCAATTAGAAAGAACGTATTTCTGTTTCTACATGGTCAGCGTTTATAACTCCACAAAATGTTTGTCAATAACACAAACTTTTGACGTGATCCAAATGTCTGTTTGAACGTAACGTGACTTAACGTAACTTGACATAAAATGACGTACCATAACGATACATAACAAACTTAACGTAGCGTGTTTAAATTAACGTGTTTAACGTAGCATAACTTTCCTACTTAACTTATATTTGCTCTTTACCCCACCATGGACCTCCAGTGACTTCCAGGGCGCAGACCTGCAGGGCTCTTAGCTCCTGGTCATGAGGTACGAGAGGGCACTACAGCGGCCACATGCTGCTTGACTTGCCTCTCAAGAGTCCCCCGGGCACAAGTAAAGTGGTTCACATGGACAGAGTTTGAGTTCTTAAAGAACCGTCCGGGGTCACGCACACGTGCTAATGCTAACGTAGCTTTCATCGTGGCTTTGCGGCGTCATCGCGGCGTCTTTTATCGTAGATTTGAGTGTCGCCTCTTGGCATAAGTGGGTGGAGGGTTGACCAGAGGGAGGCCGGGGGGGGCGGGGGAGAGACGGCCTGTGGCATTCAAATCTACCGACACCCGTCTACGTTGTGACAAATAAAGCTCTTATTCAAACTTTCAGGACAGGAATAAAGGCTTTTGGCGTGAGGTGTGGACAAACTCTCACAGGTAAATTAAAAAAAAAAAGACAAGAAGAGAAAGCACGGGGAGAGGGTAAAGAGGCACGGGAGGGAGGCGGAGGTGTGGTAGTAGTGGTGGTGGTGAGGCAGGGTTTGGGGAGGTGGGGCGGGGGGCACGGCGCCGGTTTATTTTGGCCTGAAAGCCTGGACGCCTCGGCCAAATCCCTCTATGAATAAAAGACGAGTGCAAGAGAGGAAGAGGAAGGATAAAAAGAATGGACCAGAGAGAGAGAGAGAGAGAGAGAGATGGGCGCCGAGTGGAAGGAGTGAGTAAATGGAGTGACAGGCTGCGAGGGGCCACACTTAACAGGAGGGGGAGGTGGGGGAGAATAAAAAAAAAAAAAAAGGGGTGCGTGCGCCCTCGCGCACGTGCGGGCCAGCTGCAAATCTCGGCAGCGGTGGGACACTTCCAAGATAAGACCCATCTGCCGGGGTGATTTCATTAATAATACAAGCTCTTTTGTACAAGGCACTCAATCTCCCACCTCTCCCATTCTACCCCCAACCCCCAAGGAGGTGTGTGTGTGTGTGTGTGTGTGTGTGTGTGTGTGTGTGACCTCTCAGCATGCTAGCTGTTAGCTGGGGTTCGAAGGATGGGAGGAAGAAAGGAGGGAGGATGAGCATGAGGATGAGGATGAGGACGGGCCCACCTCTTCAAACCCTCACCACCCCCTGCTGCGCTGAGAGCTCTGAGTGCTCCGTGGAGGAGCTCCCACTCTCGCCGTTCCACTCACAGCTCGCGAAGCAACGACGACGACGACAAGGCAGGCGCGCACATCCACAGAAACACTCCAGCACTTTTTACTTATTTACGGACGGAAACTACGGACGGCTGAGATGCGTCTTTTGTTTTCGACGGCCTCCCCCGATTCAGTTTCTTCTGGCAAAAACCCACCTCAGATGCGTATGTGTCAAAACTGACCTTTTTAATTGTTTGTGGGTTGTTGTTTTTTTTTCCAAACACGAGTGTTGACATCTGTGAGCAATCCAAGCAACGTAATGTTCGTCTTACATCGTGAGCTTTTCTCTTGCTGTCAGCTGCAGGTAGGTTTACGAGGCTGGACAGTGTCGTGTTGCAGCAAGATGCTCCTTGGTTCAGTTCCTAGTTTGTTTTTGTGGGGATTTCTTGTGTTCTACAGTTGGTGTGACCAATCAGGAATCTCCTTCTAAACCATTTGAGACAGTCTGCGTCGAATCACCATGTCAAATTAATGCTGATCTGTTTTTGTTTTTTTTTTGTTTTTTTTACCATTTCACAAATCTTTATCTGTATTTTCAGTTGCCATCTACAGCTGCAACAGGGTCTACATTGAATGACATGGTCAGCTGTCGCCTTGCTGTGAAATTGGTTCCACTGTCACCCGGCCCGATTGACTACTGGCTATTCTTAGCTGTGGCAATTTGTAAGAAAAAAAAATTGACAAGGGTGGTTACGGTACAAGCTGCCGGAGGGCAGCGGGCTGAGAGTTGGCTAAACAGCCTCAGAGGGAGGTTCCTAAGCACACACACACACACACACACACACACACACACACACACACACACACACAAAAAATGTATGAATTTGCACCAGAAGCACTGACTCATACTGAGGACGCCAAAACTACGTGCATGTTCTTTGTTGGTTAATTTAAAGGGCCAGTGTGTTAAATTTGGCTTGATTTATGATTTTTATATTGGTAAAAGCTTAACATACTGCCCATAAATACATTAAAAGTCTATACTTGCTATCAGACGGGCTTCTATTAAAATACCTTCCACATGAATTCGATGTCCCTCCGTTTTTTTCCTCCTCTTTTAATTTCGTACAGTACAGTTTATATCCAGTGGTGGCCTAGAATTATTAGAATGTTTGATGTGAGGCCTCCAGCAAGAGTCCTATTCAAGAAGAACCATCACAAGGACATTTTTTTTTTTTTTTTACATCATTTTCCTTCCAAAATAAAACCCCCCAAAATGTCGTCACACGTTCATGTTCCCTGGCAGAACGACTGGTGTAACCACTGCCAGGTATGACCGTGGTTAAAGTGTTGGTGCCACAATGATACGGTAAAAATGTATAACTGTGCATATGTGATCAAATAACATGTTGAACATCATGCAAAAAAATAAATAAATTAGGTCAGCACTTTCTCAACTGTCCTGGGTGTGTCCACCGCTTGTATGTATTTTCCCCTCTAGATGCACCTGTGAACATGTCCAGTGGAAAGACTGATGGACAGCGCCAGTGTGTGTGTAAGCGGGTGTGACTGCGATTAGCGTTCATGTACTTCCTCCTCCTCCCCCCCGCCCCCCGACTCGCTCGCTTCCCGCCTCTGTCTGTGTGCGTCCGTCACACCTGCGTTGGCACGTTGAGGCCGCGGCGTTCCGAGCGGTCGGCCTGACGGAGCCACCGGCTCCACCGTGTGGTCCAACACATCCTCGGGAGCTCAGGCCACAGTGAGTCAGCCATGCCGACAGTGGACGTCAGTGGCGCGAGCAATTTCTTTTTTAGGCTTCAGAGTATTTAGCAAGAGCACTAAATACCAAGAAAAACTTTGCTTAAAGTCGTAGCCAAGGAGGCTTCCAACTCATAAGAACTTAAGTAAAATCAAGTCCTTTGAGCTCAACTGCTTCCAATAAACCAGTGCATGATCCATCACTCATTTCTCAACATGTCATCACACCTTCTTTAAAAACGCAACTCAACTTTTCATGACTAAAACGCAAGATTATTTTACGCAGGTTTAAGTTCAGCAAAGGTTTTTGCTCAACTACTGTTGTAACACTCATCACATAAGGAGCCCTCAGTGAGGATACATGTTGTACCTTGAAAAACAAGGGACCGATTACTTACATTTTTACTTCTCATCACAATTCCCTGAAGGTCTCATTTTGAATTTCATTAGGTTCATTTTATTTATTCAAACAGGTTCAAAGAAAGACAAAAAAGAATAAAATCTGTAAAAATGCTGGGGCAAAAAAAAGCAAACAAATTTGACAAGAAAACTATGACAACATAAGTAGCTGTTCCATGTTTGAAAGGGTTTAGGATGAAGTCAATAAAAAGTAGTCTAGTCTGACCCAATTTTAAACCTGCTTTCTGAATGATTATTTAGTCGTTAAATCTCACAAAGTGAAAGTCGTAACAAAAAGGCAATGATGTCCAGAGTCACAGTTGCCCACAAAAGGGCTGCATGGCATAAAAACCTGGAAAAGGTGACCTCATTTAAGCACATTTGCTGTGACAAGTGGGAAAAAAAAGGGAAAATGAAAATTCCGAGGAGAAAAAGCAGAGGTGGCGCTGTGGTTATCACCATCACCTCACAGCAAGGAGGTTGGGGGTTTAAGTCCCCGGCTGTGTGGAGAGTGCAAGTTCTCCCCGTGGGGGTTCTCTCCAGGTTCTCCGGCCTCCTCCCACAGCCCAAAGACATGCGCGAGTGCAAATGGTTGTTTGTCTCTTTGCGGTGCTGTGATAAACCGGCTACTCGTCCGGGAAGTAACCCCGTCTTCACCCCAAGACAGCTGGGATGGGCTCCAGCAGAAACCCTGGCGACCCGGGAGAAGCCACGACAGCAAATGAGATGAATTGAGTTAAGAAACGCAGAAGCAGAGGGGTTCATCTTTCATAATTTATGTGTGTTACGATGTAGCTGAAGAGTAACTAAGGTGTTGAACTGTGACAGTGTGACAGCCTCAGTGGCTGCCATGATTAAAGGTTGCAAACTTTACCCATTACCCTCCTTCTATTGATTCAAGATTCAGGCTTCAAGATTCAAGATTCAAGATTCAAGAACTTTATTCGTCGCACGCTCACGCTGGATGCAGTGAAACGTAAAAGTGGCAAAGCTTACCCAAGATGGTGCAAACGTAAAAAGCAACATTCACAGGAAAGATAGAAAGAGCAGCAGGAACTAGCTAAAATAACACTAGGCCGCCAGAGATCCTCTGCAAGTGTTCAGAAGCCCCCAACATATATCATCATCTTCTTTCATTCGGGCCAGATCCTTGTGCCATGGTGGACACCTTGGGGCTCCCTCGCCACGTAAAAAAGGGCCGTGCTTGATGGAAGCACAGCCAGCTGGCACTTTCATCTGCGAGACGGCCGCCTTTTGTGGTCAAATTGAACAGCTTTAGTTCATTGAACTTTTCTCTTCCGCATTACAGATGGACGAGGAGGAGTTTTATTTAACGTGGCCCTGGGTCACGCTAAAGCGCAGAGTGAGAGGTTATCAGGGAAAGGATCTGTTAGATTGGTATTATCCTCAGTGGTGTCCTCAGGAAGTGATTTCAAGGCAGGTGGGCCTATTTTCAGAGATGAAAGGGCAACAATTTCGAGTCATTAAGTAACAGATATGATTAGAATCCTCTTTTGGATACTTGCACTGCATACATTTTGCATACATCTGCCTTTTCTGAAGGGGGGGGGGGGGGTCTCTCCGAGTCCCACTTTCTACAGCCGACTCAAGAGGCTGCCACGGATGCGCACACTGCTACGCACCTGGCAGTTTCGGAAATCACTCCGCAATGGCCATTAAACAGGAACAGAAACTTGCAAGGTCAAACTTGACTTCATTGCAAAAACCAGTATCGTTAGCCTATTAGCATAATTGCCCAAGACATTTTTTGTGATATCTGCCTAACTTTACCAATGTGATCGCTAAAAAAAAAATGTTTTTTCGTGTTTTTCCCAAAAACGTTCAAATATGACTTTCGTAACTATGCTATTAGGCTAACGATATACAGACGACATTTGTTGGCGACAACATATGTGTGTTTTCTATGCTTTACTTAAGGACTGTTTTCCTTCTATCCCTCCATCCATCATATATCCTATATCACTGCTCAACACTTGCTTATCACTGCACACAGACAGACAAAAATATGCAACAATCCAGTTGCTGACACCATCTCCTCTTATCTTCCTCATTGGCTAGCTGTCACTGACATCACAGGTGGACCATGTGAAATTGGAAAACATCAGGTTGGAACTCAAACAGGGTCAATTAACATCTGAACCTGATCACACCTGAAGAGCATTTGGGACAGTGAGTCGAGTGCAAACTACCTGGAATGGACCTGGCCAGGATCATTATGGAGGTTAAACTGGAACCAGGATTAGACTTAATATCATCTAATGTGAGGACAACATCTGTCCTGTGAACCCAACACTACTTTCTTTCATTCAATCAACTGTGTGTTAACTACAATGAGCTAAACACTTCTCATCTTCATGGAGGGAGGATATTTTCCTTACACTGTTACCTGTCTGAATAGTACATGTGGTTTCATCATCTCTTATTTTTTCATTTGTACTTACTGTAATAAGGAAAGGAAGAAAATGGATGTGTTGTGAAGATATACTTCGTATTTTTTTCCTTTAATAAAAATTGCTAAAAAGACGCATCTACATGGGAAAAATAAAAATAAATTGATCAAATGGAAAAAAAAACACCTCACAACACAACCATTAACCTTTTAAGTCAGTCAGAATGTTCACTAGTGCAACTATAGACCGAGTCCCTGAGTCTCATTAGACTAATATTCCAAACAAGGTGTTTACGTCCACGGCAGCTACGGGACTGTTCCACTATTTCACACCTAAATGAGCACGTTCGCATTAACTCAGAGGCCTTCACCACCAGCGGGGAGTGTCAAAAAAATGTCGTTGTCCGCTGCCGCACTGCTTTGCATCTTCTCTGGGAGCGGAAAAAAACCCAAAACCCTCCCGTCCCCACCAAGAGAAGGCTGTCTCTTCCCTGCGCTGCAGCGACGGCGCTGGCTCTCCTTCCCCTTGCCCGACAGCAGCAGACGAGAACGTGAGGAAACTGCAAGCAGAGGCGTGAGACTCGCTGCGCATGACGCAGACCCCGGCGGTAAACCCGGGGCAGCGCGTCGCAAAAACCGCAGCCAATGCGATGGCGAAGGAAATGAACGCTGCCAGGACTCACAGCAGGTGCGCTAACGTCGCTCGACTGCTCATTTTGAGCGTCGTCGCTGCTGCTGCTGCATATTGAAGATGGAGTGTGATTACTTTTCTCCCTGGAGCCGGGGGTGGGGAGCGGGAGGCGGGAGGAAGTGCGTGCGCAGGTGACGGCGTTTGAAGGTACCGGGGTCGGGGGTGTAGTGCGGTAGAAGCCCTGAGGCCGTAGTGGGCTATGACATCACAATCTGCAGTACTGCTAATTATTTTAATTTACTGAATTTCATTTTAGTTTTTTTTTAGTTTTAGAGTTTTTGTATTTTTTTTTTAATCATTGGAAGATCCTGAGCATCAGTGATACAACGCTTATTGGAATCTGAATCCTGAATGGAAAGCTAGAAATCATCATTTCAAACAAATAAAGTTTTGCAATGGAAGGTAAAAAAATAGGTAAACAAAAAAAAAAAGAACACAGAATAGACAACATAGAATAAATTCTATTGGACGCATACACACGATGTACAGTGACATTCTGTCCTGAAGGAGCAGTGGACAGCGGCTGTGAAGCACCCAGGGACCAGAACATCTGGATAATAACCCAAACCCAAAGTGTATGTTTGGGATGATTTTTATGCTTTTTGACTTTGGAAACCCGACACAGAAACCCCAGGGGGGGGTCATGCGCACAGAGAGCTTCCACACCAGGAGCTGGACCCTCGATCTTCCTGTACTGATTTGCTGCCATATGAGTTTGTAACCCACGCTCGCCGGCCACTTCATTAGGCTCAGCTAGCGAGTGCCGCGTAGCTAGCAAAGAGGCCGAATAGTTCATGGAGTACACACGCTGCTCCGAGGTTCCTCCTGCAGATCACTGCTTATTTGCCTTTCTTTGTCCTATGCTCCGTCTGACCTCTGACCTCTGACGTCAACACGGCATCTTCCTTCGCACAACCTGCTGCTCGACGGCAGGGGCGGAGACAGAAATGTTTCCTTGGGGTGGCCACAGGGTGACTCACATAGGAGTGGCAATAAGTAGATACCTGAAATGTGTATGTGACTTTTTATTATTGTTGTTTGTATTTATTAAATGTTTTCAGTGTGACCTTATGACAGTTGACCTATGAATTAGAGAACAGAAAAATCTTCACCAATGTTGATATTGATAATAAACCTATGTCAGTTTGTTCCTACTGTCCTATGGTCAGGGTTAGGGTTACATTAAAGTTTTAGCTAGCTTAAAGTTTGAGTTTAGGTTTTAATTTTCTGTCTTGTTTCCCCAAGAACAAACCTGAGTCCAATTATGAAGTCAGAAATACGCGGCCAGTTGCTGCCGTGAGATTTGCCGATTAGCCGTAACAACACTGGGCCTAATGAAACCGATGCTAACTGCGTGTAATTGTAGCCACCACGCTGGAACCAACGCATGGAAATTTTCGTGAAAATAAAACAATCGTGAAACAAATTTCCCGACGCCCTCCGGAGCACCGCCGCGTGGCGTGGATTCCTAATCACTCTCCGTCCCGGCGTGACGCACGCGACATGGCACAAGCCTCTCCCCCTTCCGCTCCCGCCGCTCGGCGTCGCGCCGGCTCGACACACGCATTACGCCTCGGCCTCCGAATAAACACGGCAAAGAGGACGTGACAAGCGCGGATCAGTCGGACGCTCCCTCGCCAGCGACGTTGACTGGTGTGATATTGTGACAGAGGAGCCGGGCCACGGCCGAGACAAATCAATGGCAAGCGTGGAGAACGGCTGCTGATGCGCGGAGAAGCGTGTCTGAGTGTTCATGTCGGGGTGGTGGTGGTGGTGGTGGGGGTTCACAGTTGGTAGCGTCTTCGGTCAAGGGGGGGCAGCTGAGGTCGCACTGGGAGACGGCGCCCAGTTACGGCGAATTGAAAAATGACACCGATCACTGACATAACGTAATCCGTCACGCAGAGCCGCCGGCCCTCCGTCTGGCTCCCGAGGCTGAAGCAGCCATTGTTTACCGCATGGAGCAACACGCAAAGAGGCCTCTATATATTCAGCTTTTCATTCCAGGAATATTCTTTTTACGAATGGCTGAATGGACACAAGGCAACACGTCGGAGCTTAAGAATTTTCAATTTCTATTCTACATAATCAGTGAACAAAAAGTGCAAAGATTGCAGAAGTGCAAAAGCTCTTAGGTTCATCAGTTCTATTTTTTTGAAAAACGTTTCTAAATGACACATTATTAGTGAAGAGCAATGCTGGAAGTTGTTAGTTAGTGCTATTAGTGCTATATATTAAAAAGCAGTCAGTCACACCGCATACAGTAATACTGACAAATAGCAGGAACATCAATCTCATGAGTATGTGCGTGCGTGAAACTGAATTTTTAATGAGCTGATTTCATTTTTAAAGCTGATCAAATTCAAATCATGGCTCATGTCAAGCATTCCAGAAATTAATTTGGGTGTCCTGCTCACTTTTCTGCTCTAAAATGGCAAAACCCAAATAAAGAGAGAGAGAAACTAATAAAGGAAAAGTTTCAACAGTTTGAGGAGGGAAAAAAAAGAAGTGTGTGGACTGAGCCATGAGTGAAACCCACCACTGGAGTGAGATACAACTGTCAGCCAAGACTTGAGTCCCAACATCAGCAGTTAACAGTCTTTTGCAGCCAGAATCTAGTTTTTCTCTCGAAATACAGAGATTGCCATCTTATAGAGCTTTTTTTTTTGGTTTTGTTTTTACTGAAAAATTAAGGCTAACGTCTTTGTGCTCACATATCTTCTACATAAATATTCTCGGATATAAAAATGGAAGACTGAGAGCAAATAATGACTTCTTGCGGCTAGCGTGCGTTGGCTCTAAACCGAACGATGCCGCAGCTCCTTTGATGTTGCCGTGCGCGCTGGGAATTTCTCTCCATAGGGCAACACGGAGCTCGTGCATGTTGCGTCGGAGAGATATTTTTAGCTTCCTAGTTACACTTTGGCGGAAAAAAAAACAAAAAAACAAGCAAACACGCACGCTCGCACGCAGGCAGAGAGCATGTGTGTGACGCGCAGTGTAATAGATGTAAGGTGAGTTGAAGGACTCTGGCATCAGGTTGGTATCACGAAAAACAAATATTATGATAACAACACTTACAGTGAGGGGTCATGGACGAGATCTTTGAGGTTGATGCCACTGCGGTCCTCTGCAAGGTTTCGAAAACAGCTGTCACTGACTGCAAAACAAGACAGAGGAAGGAATTAGCATGTAGACTTCCATAATCACAGTTGCTCACATTTGAAACTATAGAAAAAGTCTATCACATTTAAAAAAAAAAAAAGAGTTAAAATGTAATATTTGCCTCCTTAGAAATCAAGTAACCTCACATTTTTCAGGGGAAGTGACTTTATTGATTCAAAGTGGGAAACTGAGCTTACTGAGAGATGATGAAATATGCCAAACTGGTTTGTGTGTGAACCGAACACACAACCAGGAGAACATCGACGATGGTCTCCAAACCAGAAGATCTAAGAGGTGTTTGGCCAGGCATTAGTGCCATTAGCATTGGACAGACATTTCACACCTGACACTCAAAAATCACAGGTTCTGATAACGTTGCATTACACAAGGAACTAACTGAGAAGCCTGGTGTGTAAGATTTTAGTTGCATCTAGAAAAAGAAAGAATATTTATGTTGATGTCAGAGTGAAATCACTAAACCCTGATTAGAGCCTCCTTACTTCATCAAACTGTGAATAACACTTCTAGGTAAAAAACAAAACAAAACTTTCATACAAATAGATTCCTTTTCAAAAATGTTAGCTATTGAAGCTTAAGAAGTGAACAAGGACACAGGATGGTAAAAAAACAAACAAAAAAAAACCCACATTTGTGTAGCCTGTCACAAGAAAAAAAGAATGACAGAGCTCCAGCCGTGGCTCAATAACCAGCTGATTGTTTGGACGTCAACGCTGTACTCTCACCGACCACTTGATGAGGTAAAAATGTTTGCTTGTTAGCACAAATTGCTAATCAGACACGTGGTGGTGGCAGCAGCAGCAGTTTGGCGCATTTAGTGCATGTGGACGCGGCAAAGGTGACTTGCTGGGGATGAAAGGTGGATTTACAGTAGGTGATTTTGAACTCACCGGCCACTGGTACCTGGCAGCAGCCAGTCTCAGCTATAAAACCAGCTCACGCAGCTCCACCTGACACTCTCCACACCGGGCAACAAGGACAAGGAGGCCAACTGCATGGCCAAACAGCTGTGTAGTTCATAGGCTTTTTGTTGTTGTGTTATTTGCCCAATAAGTGAATTGTGTGCGTAAAATGAACTTTAAAAACAGCCCACCTGCGTTAGCTCCCTTTCAATCACACCGCTAACGACACAGAGCGGCGGCCGCCTCCCCGCTGACACACTTTCCGACGGCTGCGAGCCGACGTGAAGCCGCCGCCGCCGCCGCAGCCGCCGCCAGCCTCTCACTCCCCGGCTGCGGAGCAGGTGCGAACGCGCCACATGACTCATCGCAGCGATCGTAGACGGATACGGTGACGGATGGCGCGAGACAAAGAAATGAGTGCGGCAAAAAAAAAAATAATATAAAAAAAAAAAACTAAATACACACCCCGACCCCGAAAGAGAGCGAGAGAGAGGAAGAAAAAAAAAAGTGTGATTCACTGGTTACGGACGGGACTGGAAATGTCATGATGATACCTCGGCGAAGTGCCGTGATCCGTGAAGGAAGAGGAGGAAGGAGAGGAGGAAGAGGGCGGCAGGCGAGTGTGAGCGCGCGGCCACGGCAGCCCGGGGCCCGAGGTGGAGAGAATCAGGGATTTGGCAGGTGGAGAAGAGAGGGATGGAGAGGTGGGATTTGGGTGAAAGAGGGGAGAAAGGCGGCGGAGGTAAACAGAGGGCGCGCGGACGTCGCTCCGGGCTCCGGGCAAATAAACGGGGGGAGAGTGCTGACATTTGCACACCGAGCCGGCTCGGGAAGGGTGGAGGAGGGGGAAGAAAGAGGCATGAAGGAGGGTGGGGGGGTGGGGGCGGGAGGAGGAGGAGGAGGCGTCCTGCTGCAGGAGGAGCACGTGCACGCCGCCGCTGCCGTAGCGGCAACGTTTAAAATAAAAAGTGGGGGGAATTTCCTTTAAAAGACTGCAGTATTCCTTAAACGTGCACGCTGGCTGGCTCGCACATACACACACACACACACGCGCGCGCGCGCATTGAACCCTCCTCAGTCCCCCCCCCCTGATCTAAAAATAGCTGCTCCACTCTCCTACAAGAGGCAGCAACCGTTCTGAACCAATCAACATGCTCTGTCAAAGACATCGGTGCCCACCAACACCACAACCACCACTACAATCACTGCGCACGTGCACGAGCGTGCAACAGGGGGAACTCCTGACTGACGGCAACCAAAGCCCCCCCCCCCTGCCGGTATGCGGGGGAAAAAGTCGCGAAAGAGACTTTGTAGCGGCAGAATGAGAAAAGAATGAGAGGAGGGGGCCGGGGGAGGGCAAAAAGAGGCAGGGAAGGAGGAAGGGGTGACGGTGGAGAGGGGGAGGAGAGGGAGATCTGGCTGCTGGTTGAAGCAGGCTTCAAAGGAATATTAATGCGGGGGCTGAGACAAGGAGGGTGGAGGCGGGGAAGTACGGGAAGTCGTGGAGCTTCTCCCCCGATAGCTTTTAGGCTCCGCCCACCCCTCGACAGGTGGACCCCTCCCCCCGTACTCGTTCACTCGCAGCCCTGGTGATCCACCAACACGCAGCACTCTGAGGGGCCGTTTACACGGAGTCGGAATTTTTTGAAACCGCGCTAAAAAATAAATAAATAAACATGTTTAAGCAAAGCTGCATTCAAAAAAAAAAATCTCCTTTATATGGAGACGCTGGAAACGACTGAAAACAATGTAGTACCTATGCTCAGCCTGGTGTGGCGCCGCAAGTTTACTCCCTGAAGGTGGAAGAAGGAGAAGAACGCCCGAAGCACGTCGTGTTTAAAGACGCAGTAGCTCGCTAAAAAAATGAGCATAAACAGAAAGAAAGACCGCTGGTGAAAAGACGGTGTGGATAAACGACAGAGTTGAACTTCTGCCTCGAGTTACTTTAGAACATAAAGCCTTAAAAGGTCCAAGCAAAGATTGACTGGGAGTCGTGCCAGTAAAAGTTCGCTAACATTTTTGAATTAATAAAAAGTAAAACACGAGGTTTGCAAATGGTTTTCGGCGTGTTTATTTTCACTTTGCACACAATCCACGATGGATCCACGAGCACCGTGTTTTATTGTTCACTATTGTTTGCGGTAACAAGTCCGTTGCCCGACGTGTTTGTTGTTGTTACGAGTGGTCGTCTGCACCTCACGGCAACTCAGGTTGCAGGGTGGGGGAGGGGTTTAGAGCTGTGACATCAGCGCTTCCAAAAGATCGGTTTCTGCATTTACACCAATCCAGGCAGGTGATGTTTAAAAAAAAAAAAAAAAAAAAATCCATCCTGAGGAATGCTTTCAAAAAAGCGCGGTTTCGGTTAGTCCGGTTTCGGCGGAAACGCCGACTGCACCACGGAGAGACGGCGGGGTTGCCACTCGCTGGCAGCGAACACGCTGCACAGCGAGCGAAAGGTCAGCGCTTGTATGCGGCGGGAAAACTGCATGGAGACGTACGGCTGAGCTGTCAGAGGGCAGACGGTGCTACGACCTGAAACTTCCCAATTTGGAGATCCAAAAAAGCACATCTATCTATCTATCTATCTATCTATCTATCTATCTATCTATCTATCTAGCGATTTCATGCTCGTATTTCTTTTACAGTTTATGCCATAAAAGAACAACAACACGTGTGAAAAATTATATCAAGGAGGCTCAAAGAAGATCCAGGGAACGCCAGCCAATAGATTCAGGTGTTTGGAGAGAACTGCTTTTGTTGAATGACATGCATTTACCTCTATAAGGGTGGAGTTTTGAAATAGTAAACAAAAGCAACAACAAAAACTGACTTCATTCAAGAAGTTGTACAAAAATGTACAAATGTTCAGGGGTAATTTTTTTGTTTGATGTTTTGATGTTTTCTAGGATTTCGAAAAAAAAGGGGCTTTTGGCAGAAGTCGGTCAGGATTGCCCTTCGATGAGAAGTACTCACAGAAACTGGGCTACACATGTTAGAAGAACATCTTCAAAAAAAAAAAAATACATAAACATAAATCAGATATAGCCAATTTAACTGTTTGTATAGTAAATGTACCAAAAGTTAAACTTGAGTGAATGATTATTGACTCCCATCATCTCATATTTGGCTCCACCAGTGTGTGTATGTGTGCGTGTGTGATGCAGTCTGGAGGTCCCCAGGCTACAGCAGTGGGAGGAGAGCAGGAGGCCTGAACTTCAGAGGCATTATGCACTGCAACACAACAACACACAACCCATACACAAATACCATTTTCACGCTCTCGAGGGTTAATCGCTAAGCCACAGCAGAGCGAGAGAGATCACGACACTGGGGACGACATCAAGAAGGCCAAAGGAAAGAGAGCTGATCGAGGAGGAAGTAAAAAAAAAGTCAATAGCGAGTCGGAGTGAATAGGCAAAAAAAATCACACGGGGAGTTATTGGTAAAGAGGGAAAACGATAAAACACATCAAGTCTGAAGCTCCTCTTTTCCTCTGCGGCTGTTTGTGCGATGAAACGCTGTAAAACAGAGTCACTCAAACACAGGTTTGGCCGTGAAAGGAACAGTTTGCCTATGTTAGCTACGTGCATTTTCTTGTGGTGTGATGAGACTATTGTTATGACGAGAAATATTTGACACTTTAGGTATTTGCACAGTTTCAAATCAATATATCAGGTAATATCGAAATACCAGGGTTGAGTACTCTACTTATACATGTAAAATACGTGCCGATACCACAACACCGATAACACTTGTATGTGCGTGCATATGACAGTTTTGTTAAATTTGTGTTTGTACTGCAGTGATTTGATTTGCAAATTTAGTTTGGCACAGTTTTTCCTTTTGGTTAGATACCCGTCTAGACATGCTTGGGGACAGACAAAAAGAAAATACTTAAGGATGGCCCCTTAATGCTGCGTTTTGGATGTGATCTGTCCGGGAACCAAGCCCAGGACCCAGAGTCTCAAGCCAGACACTAATCAAAGGTTAAGTGTGTAATATTTGGAAATTTTGAAGAAGAAACAGTGATATCAAGTGGTTAAATTTTAGATTGCAGTGTCTTTCACTCTCCTTCCCGCTCCTGAGCTTGCCGGTGAGCTACGGTTTCCTGTGCACCCAAACCTGGATACCTCATCTGTCATCTTCTTTTTTGGTTTATTTGAGGACGAAATATGGAACGTGCTATCAGGCAGCTGGATTGTCCCCACCAGGCTTCCTTAGAAATATGGCGGTGCAAGATGGCAGTTCTTTTATGATAACAGTTCTAAGGGTTTGAAAACAGATGACTTTAATTGTACTATGATTATCCACTTTTATGAATGTATTTATGGGCAGTGTATTAAGCTTTTACCAATAGAAAAATCATAAATCAAGCCAAATATTACACACTGAACATTTAAATGTGCCATATTTAGTACCACTTTACCACTTTTCCAATGTTTTCCAACCAATGTCTGTCTCAAGCTATCAGTAAAGCCCAAAAAGGATTTAAAATAGTCCGCCCTTGTTTTTTTAGTTCTCCAAAAAGTTCTAGAAACTAGCCTTATGTGACATCATTAAGGGCGTTGAAAATTGACTAATAATAATAATGATAGCTATTACTTCGCCTAGGTTAGTGACAACCTCCCCAGCTAGGTGTCTGTTCCCTGTTCCAAGGTCACCTTGTTCATCTCCCACTCTGACTATCTGGGAGCCCAGACAAAAGCATCAAGTTTAGAAGGAAGGTTTTTTTTTTGATGCTATCAAAGACAAGGTGTGGGCCAGAACTTTGGGCCTTGTGCAGACTGGATGTTCTCCACGTTTAGTAGAGAAGCCGGGGCTTGTTCTCCGAGCCGGAAAGCTACGTGCTGTCAGTCTGTCAGCCACCGACGGAGGGGTTTTCTAAACTGTTACTACGCTCCACTCAATCATTTCCAGAACATAAAGCAGTCAGACCTCATTATCTCCCGGGGATCCCGCACTAATAGGCCTCTAACAAACACACAGCCAACACAGTTTGCCGAGACTCACACACACACGCGCGCGCTCACACACACACAAACACTGACACCTCTCCTTCCAAGGTACTTAAACACGCCTATGCACACACAACGCGGCCTTGCGCACCTGAATCAGCAGTTTCACGCAAAACCACGGAGCAAAGGCTGAGTGCCAGGAGTCATCAGGAGTCTGATCCACTCCAAATATGAACAAGACTTATCTGCCATTAGTCCGTCCGTCAAAACGCCAATATTGATACAGTTGGAAATCCATACTTCTAGTTCTAGAAGTAAGAAATGAATATGCATTCGACCAAATGCAGCAAATGTGCTTTTATTTTTTCTGGCTGAGATCAAAACTTTTTAATTTTTTTGTACTTTTTAAAATTTCTTTTGTTGAGAAATGACCCAGGAAGGTGTGAGAATAGCTAGTATATGCTCTGGCACATCTACGATCCTGAGAGCAGGGTGAGCAGTGGTAACGACGGATGGATGGATGGATGGATGGATGGATGGATGGATGGATGGATGGATAGACATCGGTTCATGTACCAGAAACATGTGAAATCCCATCCAGAGATTCATATTAAAGAACAATTTTCCCCATCCGAGCAGACCACACGCTGTTCTCCCTCATTTTGGCAGAGGAGCCAATGATCCTTCGGGGAGGGGGCTTTTCCCATCGAGGAAGTACCTGCTGGTGTGTGTCTGGGGGGGTACGGGGCAGTCCTCAACCCCAGAGTGACACCCCCTGGGCCCTGGGCGTCTATTTCTCTGGCTTTCCGCCGTGTCAAGAGGAAGCACTTTGCCCCGGGCCTTGGATTAAACAGGCTTAATGATGAATGGAGGTGTGGTCCCGCCTCCAGAATGTAACGGGGCGGGGAAGACATCTGACTAGGGAGTGGTGGGCGGGGGCGGAGGGGGGCTTTTCGGTCCTAAACCCCTGCTACTTTTCAGGAAAAAAAAGAAAGGGAGGGAGCAGGGGGAGGGGATGGAGGGCGGCGGATGGCGGCTTCTGCATTCCACGGTAGGGTAAATTTCCAAATTAATAAAGGCATCACGGCTGCCGGGGCAAAATATAGTAACGGCAATAACGGCAGATAACCTAATCTAATTTAAGCCCCTCTGTATCTTAGCAACCTTGTTAATTCCGAGAGGAGCAGCGGGGTAAGAAGCGGAGGCGCAACATCCATCATCAAAGACACACCCAGCAGCAACAAACACACACACACACACACACACACACACCAATTACTCGCAAAACTCTCAAACCCACGACGCCGCACATGCACGCTTGATCCTGCCATTAGCCACTATCGCTGTCGCGCCCTGGCGCGGCTGAGTGCGCACACGTGAAGGGGGCCATGCACACATGCGAGCGCACACACGCACACACACAGATCCTCGGGCTTACTGTAAGCAGCCGGGAGAATGCGCGTGTGAGCGTGTGTTTCGCTGTGTGTACGTGTGTGCGGAGCGGAACAATGGGATCCTAATCGTCGTGGCTGCATTTCAAAGCCCCTCCCGCCACCCCCACCACACACACACACACAAACACACATCCCCCCAAACACACACACACACACACTCTACAACACTGTTTCTAGATAAGATTTGAAAATGCTATTTATATCCGCGGGGAGAGGAGCCAACCAGCGCCTTGATTTTCATTTATTTGAAGTCAGATCTAAATTGGGGTAGAGTTACGTAAGCGCCAAGGAGTGCGGCGACACTCCACCTGCTAATGCTGCCAAGCCAGCCCATTGAAGAAACACCACCACGGAGAGGAACTGCTCCCGCCCCATCCCGCTAAGAACAAATAAATAATAAATCATCATAATAAAAACAGGACGAGTAGGATCTCGAGCTAAGTAACACAACGTAAGACTTTTTTTTTGGACTGGTGCAAATGTGGAATGATTTGTGATCAGATGTGAATTACTGTTTGAATGTTTATTATGAAATAATTGCTCCGTGGCTTCAATAAGCGTTGCTGCTGAGAAAGAAGCCCGGCTCACCCGCAAGGGTGCAGCAGCGGGCCAGAGCTGCTGCTTCCAATTCGAACCCACTCCAGCGGCGCCGGGGCCAAAATGCGGCAGGCGTGCCGAGCCAAGGACAAAACAGCATAACGTGCCCCCCCAACACACACACACAGACACACACACCAGATGTGCAGTGACAGAAAGGCAGCAAGGCCTCGCTTCTTCGCAGCTGTGTCCCATTCAGGCAGCGAGGGTCCATCCCCCCCCCCCCCGCCTCCCCGACTCGGCCAACTCCTTCCTCCCGACATTTCCCTGGAGAGCACAGGCTGCTCCATCCTAGTCCGGCTCAAGCAGGAGGAGGAGGAGAAGGAAGGAAGGAGGGAGAGAGGCGGGAGGATGGAGGATGGACGGCGCAGAGCCGAGGGAGGCTGAGCCGGGGCAGAACCCTGACAGGATTAAGGGAGCAATTCGCACTGGATGAGAGGGAGGGGAGTGCTCTGAAAGCAGAGAGATGGGAGGGTTCTGGAGGGAGGTGGGGGTGGGTGGGGGTGGTGGTGGTGAGACACAGTGGCGGGAGGAGGAGGGAGGATGGGTGACAGGTCGTGGTGCATCCAGGCAGGACAGACAAGCTGCTCATCACCTCCTGCTTTAACACACAGATTTGTATTACATATACATGTGCGTGTTATATATATATATATATATATATATATATATATATATATATATATATATATATATATATATATATATATATATATATATATATATATATATATATATATATATATATATATATATGTAGGGAATCCTTCAAGGGAGACCCAGAATCAAAACCCAACCGCGAGCGTAAAAACGGCCGCCTTGATATCCTGATCTCGCCGTGTTTACGTTTTTCATCGCGATGACTCGGCAGATTCACAAGATCAGACGAAAACCGTCCAGATTGTATTGACACCTCGCCGCCTGCACAGCTGCCGTTGACGGGCGGCTGAGAAATGGCCGCGGCGCAAACGTTGCACCGTATGCGAAGGGCATGGGCTGCTGATGTTGAAAGACGGCCCAGTGTGTTGGAAAGGTGGGAAAAGGAGTCGGTTCCAACACACTGGAATAGCTCACTTTGGATCCAACCATCCTCCGCAAAACACTGATGCCATGTCCAAGGACACTCTAAAGGCTGGGATAATAATCCTGAATTTGGCACTTTATATTGTATATACATTTGGTTTAAAGACAAAGCTGGTTCGCTTTATTAGCATGCAGCAGCAGGAAGCTGTTCTGCAAACGCTAATGGCTGTACTTTCATTACGGCTACACTTTTGGCAATGTGCTGTGATGTACCTGCGCGTACACCTTCAACTGGAAAGTCAAAAAATGTAACACAATCACACGTGTTTTCGACTTCAGTTGACTCCAGGAAACAAAGTAGATCTAATATTGCCAACCCAACACAAGGGTTGACAGGACGCCTCCGAGCTGAAATGAGGTTCATGATGAATCTTTCTATTGTAGATTTTTAAGTCATGGACTTTCAATTCATAAAATGTAAAAAGGCCAGGAAATTCCCAGGGTTCCAGAGTTTATTCCCAGTGTGACGTCACGGTGCTGTACGCGCTGTGTCTCAGTCGGCTCGTTCTGATTGGCTGACGGAGTAACACTATGGCACATGCTTTATGGGCTGCATAATGTATTAACAACCGTGTAGCCAAAAACTCTTTTGGTGTGTGTGCGCTTGGCAAGCTCCTCCAAGTAGAACTGAAATGAATGGGCCGACAGATTGGATCCCAGGGTCCCTGTATAGAAGGATGTCCTGCATTAACCAATAACAGAGCATGGTTTCTTCTTCATTGTTTGTGTTGCACCCCCCCTTCAGTTAATTCTTCATTGCAGCGCCGCCACAGGCGAGGAGGGGAATAGGTTCTTCAGATGTTCCCCTGGCAAAGTGCAGAATGAAAACGAACTGGAACCAGTTGAATGCAGTTGTATGGTGTGTAAACCTGCTCTATATGCAATTATGTACAGCAGAAGAAAACATAGACTAGTTGATTGTTTTTAGCCACATGCTAGCCAATGCTGCGCTAAATACTCAAATAAAACAGCTTCTGGAGGAGCTATAAATGAGCCCAGTCATTATTTGCAGCCACTGTATGTGCACTAAGTCATGGAGGGAGGAAGAAAGATGCTGACCCCGAGCTTTCACCCCCGCCTGCTCTTACTGTCATTTTCCTCCGGAATAAATAAAACATGAGCGGATGAAGCAGCATACTTAGTCAGCAAGTGATAAGGCGGCGCAGACGCAGGCACGCGCGCACCATCAAGGAAGACACCCACGCAAAGTCAGCTCGGCGGTGACCAATCGGAGCAATAAATAAATAAGTAAATAAATAAATACAGCGATACATAAATAGCTTTGGCCGCAGATACGGCCTCAACTTTTTTTTTTTCTTTCAGCGACGCAGCGGCGCGGGTCCAACAGACAGCATGCCGCGTCCGCTCGCCGCCATTCCGCCCCGCTCGCGCCCACTCTCAGTCACTCCTCGCACTCTGCGTGGCACTCACCTGAACTACTCTTCATCATCTGAATAGCTGCAAAAAGCCCGAGCCTGCGGCTCCCCAGCAGCCCTGCAGCTCTCCGCGCGAAGCCCTCTTGTATTGATGTTTTATTAACGCGGCCATAAATATTGAAAAGACACTTACTAATGAAGCCACGGAGAAAAAAAAGTTCCAGAGACAATTTACCGCACCGGGGAAATACAGGGACCTTGAAGATGGCATACACCGCTCTCACTGCTTCGCCCACTGCTTTCATCTTATTTCCCCCACCATGACTGGGATCTGCCCCTAGAGCACAAATACATCAACTGGCCAACTCAGCCATACATGTTCACACATGTTTTTCTCAACGCTCTTCAGTGCCATCGATGAGACTGGATCGGGCCCGTTGACGCGGTAAATATTATTTGCAAAAAGAAATCTCAGTATAACGAGCTCAGTTTCCAGAGGTGGCAAAGGTATTCACATTCTGTACACAAGTAAAAGTGTGGATACTTCAAAAAAAAAAAAAAAAATACTCCGGTAAAAGTACCAATTCAACTCCTTGACTCAAGTAAAAGTAAGAAAGTACAGTTTCTGAAATGTAAAAATAAAAATGTTTTTATGCATTTTTTTTGCTATTAATGAAACAATATTAATTGTGCAAAAATTTCTGACAAAAAAAACGAGGACTGAGCAGACCAGAGGTCTTGCATGAGCATCTGGATACGTTTTAACAGCTTTGCTACTCTCAATTTCATAGCGGTTTTTTTCTTTTTCAGCTGCAGGACAACCAGACTGTAAGCTGTCATAGTTGTGACCAGTGAGCCATTACTGGAGGTTTACACTTACAACAATAACCATCGTTATTTTCTAGCAGCACATTCAGCTAGCATGATGAATGCCATTGCAGCCCGACGGGGAATTATATAGCCAAGGAGGAGGGCACGTGCACATGCACATACACATGCATGTGCAGCACAGCAAGGATGGGCAGGTGTGTGCCCATCCTTGCACCCCCTGCCCCCTCACTGCATGACATTTTCCATGGCAGAGGGCCCGAGGCGAGCCAGCTCTCCATGGCATTTCCAACAGCTGTTTACATAAACAAGCTAAATGAGTGTTTTCTGAGCATATATGCAGTGTGCATGAGTGCGGCCATTCAGTCTGCTGCAGGACCCCATAAAAGGCGCATAAAACGCCACTCGACGCACCAGTCAGCCCACGAATGAAACCATTTTTGCACAAATGTTTGAGGCAACACCTTCGGGGGAGAGCGAGAATGCGACGTTAAATCACCAAAGCGAGCGTGCGATCGTCATTTATTCATCTCAAGCAAGGTGCTGAACTGAAACCGAGCCAACTACAGTGGCGGGTGTGCGAAAACTAAAAATGTCAACGTCTCGATGACCCTGTGTCATGTGACCTTTTGTCGGGCGTCGCCTCATGATGTCCGAATGTGATGAGTGCGATGAAAAGGACGACAAACCACCGTGGAAGAGGAACATCCAGCGGTCGATTCATGTGTGTCAGTACGTATGTAAGTAAGAGTACTGAAACATTAAATGGTTTCGAGGAGGTGAAATTAAGTTCACATGGAAAGGCTCGAGTGCATTTTAGGTGGGTTTCAATATTTCATCCAAAAACTAAATACCCCCTTACTTATTTTGAGTAGCCAGATAGAAACTAATTTCAAAACGTTCAAACGTGCAAATCTGGGTTTGGTCAATTAGATCCCTGTTGTTAGAATGTGGAGACATCATGCTGATCGATGTGCTGCTGGTGTAACATCATGGTGTATTGTCGTTTTAGTCACTGGCAAAACAACTGGTTCTGTGTTAATAAAAAAAAACCCAAAAAAAGCCACAGCTTCGCATTTTCACTTGCATACAGAGCACAACTCTCATCAAATACAGCTCAATATTATATCACCATTTCAAAAATGTAGCCCAGTCAAAGCGGCGAGTGTAAGAACAGAGGAACTGAAGTTGGGCACTTGAATGAGCGTGTGCAG
Organism: Thamnaconus septentrionalis; assembly: GCA_009823395.1. Lineage (NCBI taxonomy): Eukaryota > Metazoa > Chordata > Actinopteri > Tetraodontiformes > Monacanthidae > Thamnaconus > Thamnaconus septentrionalis. Next base: position 15,696,404 of record CM020519.1, read on the forward strand.
TCATTTCCCATTACTGCCTGGAGCACACAATGTATGCAAATGATTTATACATTGCTCCATTTTAATAAAAGGGAGAGGGAAGAGATAAGAGGTTTGATAAGGGATTAATTAGCGCCAGTGCTTATTGAGTCTGGCGCTGTTAATCGGGAACCATGTCTGCAGCAGGGAGCAAAAAAAACCAGCTGGAGGATTTTTCGTCCACAGATGTAAAGCTCTCTCTCCGCAGCTTTATTTGCTTTCCAGATGTGGCTTTTTTGGGTTTGCAGCTCGGAAGATAACTTGAATCCACCAAACAATGGCAAGAAATGGGTGTCGGGTCTTCAAATTCTCAAAAGGGGAAAGCGAGTTCCAGCGCCGAAAAGATCTGAAAATTGATGCGTAAATCAGCCCTATGTGATGTCACAAAGGGTGCTGATACCCCTCCTAGGTTAGTGATACCGCCTTCAGCCAGGTGCTTTTCCTCCCTCCGAGAACTGCCTTTCTTTTTTTGTCCTTTCCCAAACACGTGGAAGGTCAAACAACGCATCGGTGTTAGCGGGAAGCTAGAAGTGATCGCTTTAAATAGAAAAATACATCAGCACAGTGTTTTTTTTTTAAAGTTTTGAAGGTGGGTACAATGTGGCACCTTGAAACGGCATACTCCTCGCATCCCATCGCGTCATCATGAAGCAGCTCCGCTCGTTAGCCGGGCCGCCGTCCTCTCGTCAGAAGCCAAAGTGAGCCTGAAAGCGTCTCCATCGATTTCAATAAAAAAGCGCTTACACCGGCGTCAGTACGGCTCCACGTTTCTGATACCTGCAGTCAGACCCCCCCGCCCCTCCCACCGCCGCCTCCCCCGCTCCGTCCGAACCTGCACATCCCTTCATCCCTCAAGCCCCCTTCCTCCCCACTCTTCCTCCTCCCTCTCCTCTTCCTGCTTCTTCCCACTTATCCTCCGCAAGCTGCTGATGCAGGGAAAGCCGGAGCTGCGCCGGTGCAACTACGGTTTAGCTGCGTGTTCAGGTTTGCATCCGGGTGCAAAGCCCGTGCAATTTGCATCAGGAAAGAAAAAAAACAAAACAAAAAAAAAAAAAAAAGTAAATAACCGACTCGCTCACGTGACTCGGCTCCATCAGGAGGACAGAAGTGTTGCAGGCAAGATGGCCTTTGAGATGGATAGCGGCTGGCTAACTAACATTAGCAACCGGGGGAGGGGGGGGGGGGGGGGGGGTCCTTTGTCTGTTGGCTTTTAGGAGACGTAGCCAAACGTATGTGCCGAGGCCTAATCAGATTAGGTATTGATTGGCCTTCATAGAAGGAGCTTAATGTTCTCCCTGCCTTCTCTGTGATCCCTCGGTCGGAGCGAAGGACAAAAAGGGGGGACTGGCGAAAGATCTGAGGCCATAGTGTCACGGTGTGTCTTACCATGGCAAGGTTAGCCTCGCGAAAAAAAAAAAAAAAAGGCCTCATCAGATCAATCGCCGGTTTTCCGATCAAACTTAACTTTGGCGGACAAGCTGATGTAGGGAGATAATTTGATGAGCGAGGCAGATGCGGATCCTGGGAGGAACGAACCTCCGCTGGGAGCAGCGCCGTCGTATCGATCCATATCCATCCGAACGGATCTCAGCCGGGTTCCCGTAAGGCCACGGCGGCGGCGCTACCATCTCGTCCGCTCCGCCGGGGCTGCCCCCCCCCTCCACCCCCCCCGACCGCTCGTGACCGGTCCCGCTTCCCCCTTGCCGTGGCAAATCCCATTTCATGCTAGCGGCACTACTCGAAAGGAAAGACAAAAAGCCCCATCAGCAAAGCCGCGGCTTTGGCATATTGTGTTCGGCAATCGTCGTGAAATGAGCGAGACAAAAGCTGGGGGGAAGCGGAACTGTAGCGCCCGGGAAGAAAAAAAAAAGTGGAACTCCCTGCACGCTGAACAAACAAAACTAAATAAAAATAAGACAAAACAGGCGACGTTGGAAGATTTGTCTCACTTTCTGAACAATTGTGCTGCGACCCCTGAACGTCTTTGTATGTTTGCTGACTCAAACTCAAAGAGTCATTTCAATTGATCGTAGCTTCTAAATTTTCCATGGATTCCGTATCCAATCGGCTTCTTTTGGTGAAGAGGTGGTTAAGAGAGATTAAGCAGCGACAAAAGCAAGAAGCTGCTTGCTAACTGCGACTTTATCTTTTAATTTGAAGAACAGCGCTGAAACCTTTTTCTCAGTGGACAACATTTGTTGTGCTTCTTCACCCGACTGGACTTTGAAAAAGAAATTTGGTTGACAATTGAAAAGCATAGAGGCTAATAGACACACAAGCTGCCCACCAGTGTCCAGTGCCAGTGTCCTCTCTGAGATGAACAGGAACCCTTGATCCACCTCAAAGGGCTCGTCCAACATTTTGGCCAATTCGCCTGTTAAACCCAATCTCACTGGCCGTCTTGAACAAGACAGAAAGTTCACCAACGCCCTCCAAAATTTCACCTCACCTTCACACCTTCACATTCACTTGTTCCCTGAAGAACCTGATGCCCACTTTGTTCACACTGCGCACTCAACCTTGACCATGAGCGGATTTTGTGTATGTGCGAGTTAACCGCGCCCCTTGAACGCCACATGGGTGTCTAACTTCCAACCGGCGTTGATTCAAGTGACTGTGCGACTACATATGCAAAACAATGTCCCGGTAAATAAAACTTAATAAATAAATAAATAAATAAAAAAAAGCTGATGTGCATTTTTTCCCCCAAGCATCAGCATTATTGGATATTGATGCCTTTAATATTTCACAGTTATTTATTGTTCCTTCTAAACAAGCAGAGAAAACAAACCTTGCGTGCTCCACGTGCGTCACAGCTCCTTGATGGGTCCGCTAACGTGCTAGCAGGGCGCCGTGCGCGCACGTGCGCATGTGTGCCTGCGCAACCCATTCCACTCTTATTTCCCAGGATGCACAGCTCTACCTGCCTTGACTCACACACACACGCGCGCGCACACACACGCAGAAGGCATGCCCCGGGCCCGGCTGTACTAATGAAGCAGCCTGTAAGCAGCTACCTTCATTACATTCAATCCTCTGGACAGCGTCAGCAATTACATTGCAGCTTCCCACTGACAGAAGCTCCCACACACACACACACACACACACACACACACACACACACACACACACACACACACGCACACAGATAGATGAAAAGTTGTCCTTGGTCTCAAGGCTAGCTGATGTTGGTGCAGGAAGGAATTCCTTCTCCATTTTGTTCTTCTTCGTTGGTGGCAGTTGATTTAGGCGAGGCCTCATTTATCCCGCCACAGCAGCAGCGGCAGCAGCAGCAGCAGCTCCAGCTGTGAATCTAATTTGTTAGAGGCTTCACACTCCTGTTACGAAATATGCTGTAAAAACGGGCATCACAACAACCACATCTGCTCATTATTTTCGGGTATTTTCGTGCAGGTTGGACTTCCTGTGTTTGGCCCGCGTTCCATGAGACAGGCTTTGCTCTTTTGCAGGGTTCCTCTCCGCCGCTGATACTGTAGTAAAGCAATGACACCTTCTTGGACTTGCACCACGGTCGCTTAATACTTCAATACTTGTCGTCTTAAGCGATGAATCAGATGAAAGCTACAGATTTTGCACACAAATTGATCTATTTGAAACAATACTTATAGAGTTATTGAGTTCATAGTTTTAGTATCGCCATAAAATATGAGCTTGGAGTTTTCATTAATCATATATAACAAAGCAACATTTTATCTGTTTACTCTCTGTTTAAATCAAATGATGTGACTTTTCATTAAAGAAATTAGAAAACACAAGGCCTTCTTTTTAAAACTATCTATTCATCAATAGTTTTTTTCCCCCTTATTTTTCTCTCACTAACATCTAAGGCTGGCCTGATGAATCTGGAAAAAAAATAAATCAAAAATCCATGTCAAATAACTTGGACAAGGCCGCTCGGGATTAGTTCTCGTCTTTCACTCGCTGATTTGTCTAAATCTCTGGTCCTGTCACATAATCCCATTGTTGCATCGAGAGAGACAATGCTTGCTTGCTTGCTTGGGCGCGTTGCCGTCGCCTCACATTCCTAAAGTGTTCGCGTGTACGACACAAGTGCCGGTACCTGTTTGCCCTCTGCGAATCTGTTGCCATATTAAGAAAAAGACATCATTCGAAAGAGCAGGCGGGCGGGGCGGCGAAGCGGAACAGGGGAAATCGAGTGAGAAACGTCCCGTTCAAACATACACGGCCGTGCTGGGCGTGTACGTTTTTTATATATAAATACATATAACACCAGTCATCCCTGACGCGAGAGCATAAATGATGCAAAAAGCCAACAAAAGCCGCGTCGCGTCAATCAAACGCCGTCGTTTCCGTGTGTTTGCCGAACTTTTTTTTTTTTGCGGCGACGTGTTTTTTTTTCCCCGTGCCCGCGGCCGCGCCTGCGCCGTCGTCGATTAACACTTTGGAGCCCCCAGGTGCCGCCACCTGAAAGGTTTTCGTGGTAGAGGCGGAAAGAGGTTTGACGGTGAATAATTGAGGCGCGGAAAGGGAGTACACCTTGACGGAGCGCGCGCACACACACACACACGGGCACGGATGAGAAGGGTTGAGGTCAGCCATCAAACACACCTCGTTAGGGCGAAGCCGGCCTCCTCCATTATTCACACGGACACGCTCCCGCCGAGATGGAGTGAGTTATTCGCAGGCGGACAGGTAAAAAGCGACAAAGGTGGAGACGAAAATAGCGGATAAAGGGGGGACGGCGCGAGAGAAAAATGTGAGATGGAAGCGGGGCAGCGCAAGGCTACGTGTGTCACCTCAGCCCCTCCTCCGCCCCTCCTCCGCCCCCCACCCCCGCCGCTGAGTTCTTGTAACTCTCGTCTGAGTTGATTTCAATCATCCCCTGATACGGAATTGATTGGCCGGAGCGATGTCAATGTGGATGCGTGCAGGCCGGTGACTGATTTAATCACGGCCGATTATGAATGCAGATGCAGCCACCGGTTCGGTGGTTGGCGGTGGAAAAAGGCCTTGTGGGTTCACCACTTCCAAAAGGCACTCAAGACGCACAGGACGCACTCTGCCCTCAGTTTGGAGCCTCCGCATAGACTACGGCAAATGAAACTTTTTTTTTTTTCTTCAGAAATTACACTCTCAAGGTGTTAACCAAGAATCTTTCGCACACTTGACTCATTAATGATTTCTTTGTTTTTTTGTGATGGGGGTTGTACCCATTGTCTTTTTAGGACAACGTCTTTCTACAAATTCAAAATTATTTTTTCAAAATACAGCAAAAAAAAAAAAGAAAAAATTGAAAAGTTTTCTGACACCCTGTCAGAGAATTTCTTTTACAAAAGTTTTGGCTGCATTATAGGCACACACACAAGAGTGAATTATTTTGTTGTTTCTTGTTAATAAGACAAAATAAGAAAACTACATGTACCTTGTAGTCTAAATGTGTTCTCCAGTTCTGAGCTGGACGGAACAGTGCCACGCGCAGCATGTGTGTTAATGTTAATCGATCAATGAACTTTTATTTGCGCTAAAATCACATCCAAAAGCGTCTCAAAGCGTTTTGTACAACCAGAGGAAAACCAACTGAGCCCTTCAGAGCAATGTGGCCAGGAGAAACTCCTGGAGGAGATGAGGTGTCCAAAAACATTTTTCCCAGACTATAGAGTAAAATAAAATAGATATAAAATAGTAAAAGAATGTATAAATGTGTGTCAAATAATATTTAAAAATCAATTACAAATCTGGAATATCTTGTCACATTCAAAGAAATGCGAGAATGACTCCAAAGTTTTAAATTATGTTTTTCTTTTTTTAATATCCTGCGGTCCCCTATTACAAATAATTATATGGGATCGGCCATAAATGGGGAGCTCCATGTGTCAGCACCCCGTCAGGTCGGCACAGAGTTCACGTGACCTCCTCCCATGAGTGAAGCCCGAGAGCGCCGCTCTATACACCTACTAGATGTGGACTGATAAAGGCGGACGGACGCACCACAGCGGCATCCGAGGAGCCCTGGAATGACTGGCCCTGATGCCACCCCCTTTCCACTCGTCCCATTTGAGAAAGAAGTAATTCTGGTCCATGCTTCATTATTAAAGTGAAGATCATCTGAAGCGTCTCTCTTGCAGGAGACGCTACAATATTGAGGTGGAACTCAACAATACACATGCAAAGGGAAAAAAAAAATAGGATTCTGTAAAATAATGAGGAGACCTAGATTCAACTGGTTTGATTTTTAAATTACATTTTTCAAAAGTGTCCCATGCAGGCCCCTGTTGCCTCCCTCAGTGGCCGCGTATGCTCAGTCTGATGTGCAAAAGCTACTTAATTATGTCTGCTGGAACAACCAAAGTGCAAATGTGTGGGCAAATCTGCAGCAAGCGCAAAGAGACGGCCATCCATAAAGTGGCCATAGATGGCGCTGCCGTGCCAGATCCCCACAAGCACGTGCAGGAAATTGCAAAAGGTGCGTGAGGATCGTCTGATACCTTGCGCTCTGCTAGGGAAGACAGAAATTAACGAGAAGGAATTCTGCACGGACAGTGACGAGGACAAAGAGCGCAAATCTAAGCCCGAGTAGTACACGCAGTTAAGTCTTTCTTTGTATTACCAAAAACTCAAATGAAACACTGTTGGTTGGTCAGTCGGTGAAGTCCAACCTGGGCCTGCATAGCCAAAAAGCCAGTCATGGTAGATCACAGAAAGACGAGATGCTTTCAAGGTCATCTTTGGTCATGACAAAACCTCGATGTGCAGTGCAGTGCAGGTAAGCAAGGTCAGTTGCATTTTCTTCTTTGGGTTCTTTAAATCATCTTGGTTTTAGTGCTTTCAGGACTTGCAGGGGAAAAGCATGTTTTTATTATGTGTGATTTAATTGTCTGAATTTCCGTTTTAGGGTTAGACATTCAGGAGAACTGTTGTTTTTTTAACAATTAGCTTGATGTTTGCTCCTTGTACCCCTTGAATCCCTTGAAAAACACATTCATGGCTTTATGCCACAGATGACCTACTAGCAGTTCCAAACTCCACCTCCGCTTTAACAAATAGTGATGTTATACAGATATAAACAGCAGTGTACAAACAAGTCTCACTCTCTGAGCAACACAGAGAGACTGATGCAGGCTTTTCCACAAGTAAGAAGCCCAGCCAGCTGGACGACAGTGACAGTCTCCTTCTCCTTCTGGTCTACCCAAGAATACCGTACAATCAAAAAGCTACAACTGATTCAAAAATTTGCAGCAGGAGTTCTCACTAGGACCAGGACCATTAACGCCTATTTGAAAATCCTTACACTGGCTGTCAGTGTGTTAGTTTTCGTATCGATTTTAAAGTTCTTTTAATAGTTTTTAAAGCACTCCTTGGACTTGCACCAGACTATATCTCAGAGATGCTTTTATTGTATGAACCAGGAAGTCCTCTCAGATCCTCTGGCTCTTTTCTGTTCCACGGAGTAGAACACAAATATGTGCCCATGCTTATTTCAGCCACGATGCTCCAAAACTGCAGAACAGTCTGCAGGTGGATTTGAAAGAGGTTAGAAATCAGAATCAGTTGAAGACATGAAAAAGAAACGATAGTAACCCCAAACACGGCAGCAGAGTTTTCCAGCCTCAAACTTTTACTAAACATGCGTAAGTGGCTGCAAAGGTGTCACTTGTGTCAAGTCTGGACGTGACGTATCCTCACTGAGAGAAGAGCGAAGAATGACACTCAAGGCTTCTCTCTTCTCCCGACTGACTTTGGCAAAAGGTTCAGTTTAGCATCACAGTGTGACGCAGCTCGCTACGGGGCCCTGACGCACATCAAGTGTCACCCCTCTCACTAGCAGCAAACCACCTCCTTTCACCAAATTGCCCCACAGGCGGCGAGGAAATCTGATCCGCTCCCCTCTGCTCCCCAACAACGAGACAACCAATCTGTCCAATCACCTTCTCATCCCGAATTCCCAATGAAAGGGTGAACGGTTTCTTTCGCATACAGCAAATCTTCCTTCGGCCCGTGTTTGCTTACAAATGCACCTCTAGTCACAAAGGATATTTTAACACGCTGTGTGTTAAGCATCGTTACTAACTTCCTTTGGAGCCCAATAATTGTAATACTTCTTTAATGTGTTCCCACTTAAGGTGAGGTGACCCTTTTCTTCCCCAAAAGACACAGCGAAATGCGGCAGCAGCTGAACACAGTGGAGTCAATCAATACCTGCCGAAATGCCATTAACAAGTAAAGACTCATTGTCACAGGAGTATTCTGAACTCAGCTCCTCTCCCCCACCCACCATGCAGTAAGAATAAAACAGAAATCACAAACTGCAACCTGAAGTTGACCTCTCTTTCTTCTATCGTATGCAGGATGCTACTCTTTTTTGCTTTATTTTAATGTGGCACGTTAACTGTACATAAAGATGAACAGAGTCATCGTGACGCCACCCAATGGTTCGCGAAGCCCTGCTCTGAAGCCCAGGCACTGGTTTCATGGTCAGCGCCGTCTGGAGTCATCTCCAGTTTGTTTTGAAACCAGATGATTCCTTATTTGGATGTGAGGGTGATCCCAGAGTGCCCCAATGTCTGCTCACTCGCTGGTAAGGCCACCGTACCAGACTACTAAACTGGAGCCACGCCCTCAATTTGACCAAATTGGACAAAATGGAGATTAGGGCCTATTTAATAATGTTTCTACTTGTGTTTTAGACCAACCAAAAAATTTTAACTGGTTTGTAAAGCTATGAATTTAATGCTCCTTTCCTTTACTGTTTAGTCTTTTTTGAACCATTTTTGGGGGCACCTGGATGCAAGTTTTTGGTAATTAGGGGTTGGCCTGCCTTTTGAAAGCGGATGCTCTGGTCCATCTTTATATACAGCCAATGACGAGGCAGAGGGTAAGATTTCATATTATCTTCTGGTAGGGAAGAAAGTGTTCACCTTTGCTCCCCAACAAAAACAGAAAGAGCACCACCGCCAACGCAAATGTTCGGGTGGATGATCCTTAAAATGGACTGACCAGTGCAGTGAGTCACATCTGGCAGTGCCCACATTTCACCTCCTCAGGCGTTGGCAAGTCACCTGCCTTCACACATGTTTGCCGATACCCAGAGGCTGTTGCTGTTCCACCAAATACGGGCTAAGAGTGTAAGTCGCAGAGACGAGTGGCACAAGCAGCTGAACGCCTGTGACAGCGCGGATGCGGGGAACAAAACTGTTTCTGAAAACGTACCAGTTGGTACGCCTGTACCCAAATGTACCCAAGCCCCCAATACTGACACTAGCAAGACACACGTGCGTCACCTCTTAAGGTTGCGCTGTGGTATTTTGCCTTTAAACACGGACAAAAATGACATGGTCAAATCATGGGATGCCAAGGAAAGATTCCCAAGGTTTCCCAGAGGTGCAAAATTTCGACTGGAATAAACATGGATGGAAATTTTCATAGAATATCTGATAAATATGGCAATCAAAAAGAAGTAGGCCAGGGAAGGAAAGTGATACTAGGGGTTTGTAGTAAATGTAGTGGTAGCACAATTGCACACACTGTGTTAATTTTTAAAGGATTGGACATACAGTGGCTACCTTGCCACAGATAACACGCTCGCCCGAAGGTGCTACCGGGCCTACTCACTTCAGAACACTCGTGCCTGTTTATCACCACCATACAAAAATAGAAAACAATAGCTTCAAGCTCTGCACCTCTACACCGACCACTGAGTTTCTGTCAAAAGTGCTGACACTAAATAAAAAAAGGCAGCATTTTCGCTCCCACTCTTTTGCCCGGTCCCGAAATATCAACCGCAAATCGTTCGTGGCTCAAAAAACAAAAACATTCCGCCGCCTCCTGCGAGTATCACCCGGAAACAAACGACAGACTGCGTGACGCGGCTCTCTGGGCCAGGAGGCTGCGAGTGGCGAGCTGACTCTTTCCCACATCTCTGCATCCACGTCTGGGGAGGCAAGCTTTCCAGGGAGCCCCGGTGGAGCTCTCCTCTGGAGAGACGACAAGAGCCCACGAGAGCGTTGGAGGAGGAGCGCAGGCTTCCCGTCTGCCAAGCGCCGTCTGCCTTCCCGTTGCTGACTCCTATCCCAAATTAAAGGGTGTTTACAGCGAGGGAGGATTATTTCCGTGGGCTAACAAAACCAAGATAGGGACAAAAGGGGGTATGTGCAAAAAAAAAAAAGAGAAGGGTTTTTTTGGGGGGGGTGGGAGGAAAGTCGACCCCTCCCGTCCCGCCGCGCTCCATCCCTCCGCTACTCAACGCTGAAAGTAATTCCTTTGCGGTGAAGGCTTAATTCTCATTCCGCTTTCGTGTCCCTGATCCCGTATTGTCTATTCTGGTCACGTGGTCCGCCTGCCTCGGTGCTGTCCGCTGTCACAGTTGCGCGCGCGCGCGTGTGTGTGTGTGTGTGTGTGTGCGATGCAGAGCAAGAGAGAGAGAGAGAACAAGCAGCAGAGAGAGGGTCAGCCTGTGTTTAAATTCCTGCTACAGTACCAGCCCCACCCAGCCAGCCAGCCAGCCAGCCAGCCAGCCAGCCAGCCAGCCAGCCATCCCACGGATAAATCCTCGTCCTGCTGCATGCAAACGAAGGGGCTCACGTGCCTTTCCAGCCGGGCAACAAAAAAGGCGACGCGCAAAGCGCTTTGTTGTGTATTTGCCGCAATTTTGTCGCTAACCCCCTCGACATTCTTTTCTTTTTTTTTCCTGACGTGACAGCACAACGCTGGGTCAAGGTTGTCGCAGGCACCGCGGCCCGATCGAAGCGTTCCCACGAAATACAACATGAGGGATGGTTGTCGATGAAAAGAATACAAGTGCAAGAGCCAAATGTCCTTTTCTCTTGCATTTCGTCCCGCCAACAAGGGCAGGCTGTGGTCTCCAGTCAGTTCCTGCTTGGGGTGTGGTCACACGTGTACCGTCACTAGGACAACGCACACTCAGAATCACCACAACTTTTTAATCGTGAGACGTCCAAACTTTGGTGACCAGAAACTGTGAAGTAATCAGCCAAAAAAAAAGCCTCTAGGGCGTGTGAAGAAAGGGGAGGGTGGAGTGCACCTTGCAGAAATTCATTCATTTCATTTAATCTAGAACGCAGACACAACAGCCATGAAACACACTGAATAAACTATGAAGTCAACTACTGGGTCCCTACCGAGGAGGCGCTGGAGACCACACTGCTGGCCATCATGACAACAAACTCCATGAAATGGAGATGACAACCCTTTCTGTTATCTGGGCTTTGGTACCAACGTGCCAAAGCCCAGCCAGGTCCCACCAAAAGTGCAACCTCGTGGCGAGGTTGCACTTTCCAATCCAAAAGTCCTCAGAATAAAGGCGAATCCCCGACCATCAGTCAGTTACCTCCTATTGTCTGCGCAATATGTACTGTGACATATTTTCTTTTACAAAGATTCTGTTGAGATGTTTGTATATCTTTATTTTACCAAAAAAGCCCTATATGTCCTGCACTGAACATCCCTGCTGCTACTGCGACAAATTGAATTTCCATTTAGGGATCAATGAATCAACAGTGGTACAACAACAAAAAAAAAGTTTTTGACACCCAAAGCACTCATGATATATTAGGCTAAGAATCACTTTACAGTCTCCAAGAACAACTTCTTCAACTACCATCACCCACCAACCAATTGTGACATTTGTTGCCCTAAGATTGTGTAAAATTTGTGGTGGTAGTATTTAGCAGCTCAGTACCAAAAGTCTCCATTCTAAACCCTACTAAACGCTTTTCCAAACAGATGCCCACTTCTTGTCTCCACAGGAACATCCCGTTAGCAGCTGAGATATGATTCAATTGCAGACAGACGCAGATCGTTGGGGGTCAGAGTGCAGAGGACGACTGGGACTGAAACTGTTTCCTGGCTGCACTTGATTGGCTCCCAAAATCACCCATCAACTGTACCATTGGTGACCAGTAACATCTACTTGCACCTTTGTACTTTGCACCACCTCTTGCTGCCTCGGCCTCACAGATGCCTGGCTAAGAGGGAGACAAGATTGATGCTTTTTGATTTAAGTATTTGTCATTTTAACTGCGAGGCATCTTGAGACAAGAAACTTTTCTCTTCTTTTTAAAGTATTTTTTCCATTGCTTTCTTTAAACTTAAGTCTGATATATTTATATACAAATATACATTATATATATACACATATATATATATATATATATTTTTCATCATCTTGACAGATAAGCAGCCAAATATAGGCAGTACAATTCTAATATTAAGTTTGAAGGAGACGGGTTTTTCAAGGTATTTTTGTCATTTTAATTCCAGTTTGGAATATCAAAGTCCGCTTGGCTTTGGCTGTTGTCCAAGCCAATTCACTCTTATTTTGACATGAATAGATGTTACACTTTTCATCACGTTACGGAAGCCTCCCCCCACCACCCACCTCCATCAATTCTCCCAGTCGTGGGTAAAAATGTAATCCAAAAAAATAAGTGAAACATCTCGACTAAACGCCTAAATGACAGCAGCGCTCCAGGATCTTTAAAATCCTGCAACCTTCGAGGCACATTTTTCTCACTCTCGCTCAACACTTTCTCCCCAGCAAAAAAATTGAAGGGGTAAAATTAAAATCCACTACTGGGGCAGGACGAGGCTTTAGTCCAACAGTCCTGGCTGAACTTTGTGGCATCGATAATAGAGAGATAATGGCAACACATGTCATTATTCTCCAGCTGTGGGGGTCTTCAAGTCCACGGTGCAACGCTCTCCTGTGGTATTAGCAGCGTTAGCTCAGAATTAGCTCGCTATTTGGACGCAAACATCACAGGCTTCCGCATTGTTATGAACGATTAAAAAAAGTCACTATTTTTCCACAATGACAGAACATGAAGGACGACGACAACATTTTATGTGCGACTGCAGCTTTTGCCTTGATTGTAAAAAATGCTTAATTCATCCAGCAGGTCAAGCCATTCACAAGGAGACCGTGAGAAGGGATTGCTCTATAATCTGGACGGCAGCCACGCCATCCGGTGACAGATGACGCCGCCGTCTAATTCCAGTCAAGACTTTTTGGCACGGCCCTGCCGCCCCTTGCTGACTCGACTCCTGTTTTTCGAGCGATCCTCCTTAGCGGTCTGAGCAGTTAAGGTGAGTTTTGGGAGCGGCTCCAGGGATTAAATTATGTGGAAAAGGAGATTAAATCGTTATGATCCCATCTGTGGCCGGGACAAGTACAGATGCCAGTGCACAAACGCGTGTTTTTGCGAACGCGACGTGCTCAGAGACACGACGAGGGTAATCGTTGTCGCAACCACTTTTTGGTTGGAGACGCTCAAGTTGTGGGCGACCACACAGGAGAGTTAACGCTGTGAAAGCAGAATATATGTATATCTGTATATATATATATATATATATATATATATGTATGTATGTATGTATGTATGTATGTATATATATATATATATATATATATATATATATATATATATATATATACATACACATATATATACATACATACATACATATATATGTATGCTGTATATGCTGTATATGTTCTAGTAATGTTCTTAGAGCATTCCAGTAGGTTATTTCATGAAGCTGCTCATAATGGAGTTCAATGCAGAAATGAGTCAGTGACCCCAAACTTTTGAATGTGTGCTTTTGTGTGTGTGTGTGTGTGTGTGTTTGTGCACATACATACATACATCCGGTACATACAGAAAGTTCACCACACCCACAGGATGCGCAATGTCATGCAGTGTGCGGCGCTCCCTGCTTGAGCGCGATGTCAAGCTGGGTGGGGAGAGGCCAGCTCAGGACACGGCGCTGCGCTGGGAGGAGGGCTGATTGGTCGACAGACTTCAGCCAGTGGCGGCGAGGGATTGAGAGCGAGCGGGACGGCCGTCGGCGGGGAAAAGTGACGGGTAATCACAGACAAACGTTCCACGTTGGATCCGTTGTCGCAGAACGCTACTAGGAATGGTTGGATTAGCGAGCCGGCCCTTTGACGTAAATGTCACGACAACACACTTAACTTCTGGGAAAAAAAAAATATGGAACGCATCCACGGGCACTGTTGATTGCGGATTTGCAGATTTACCAGATTATTTGCTGTAATCTCCAGTATGTTGACTTGTTATTATTGATTTTGTTAAGGGATTTGCACGGCGGGCCGTTTTGAGCGCGCAGCGGAGCGCGGACAACAGAGTTGACACGACTGCACAGCATTCTGATGCTAGGGTTTCGTAAAAACAAAACAAAAAAACAACCAAAAAAAAACACACCCAAATTTAGCTTCTGGCAAAAATAGCCGATTCAGTGTTATTTTGGGGGGAGAACTTATCAGCACCAGTGTCCCTTTGTGACATCACAAAGCACCGATTTCTGGAACAGTACGTTTGACGACACACTTTCCCAATGGTGCAGCAATGGACTCTTCCCATTCCTGGGGTATTCGCTGACAGGTCGGAGAAACATTATGAACGCGTGATGTCAGAAATCGATCTGAGGCCGACGTAGCTCATCTTTTAAGGCCGGCCGTCTCAGGAAGACTTTTTCATTGCGTGTCGCTCGCTTCGTCCAGCTCTCTTTGAGCAAACAAAAACGCCTACATTTCAGTTTTTAATACGTGCAAATGTAAAAATCCAATGGCGGTTTTCTGTCTTTATCAAAGACTCCGACTCGGCTTTCGTCAAAACTCTTACCCAATCAGTGCCCTGCTCTGTGCTACGTCGCCACTATGGTCCCTGCTCAGCACACTTGGAACCCCAAGGGAGCAGGTACCAAAATAGTAACCCTTGGAACCTTGTAGGGAAACGGGTCCTAACCGAGCTGTACCGTACCGAGCTGACACCAGTGGAAACACGCCTTCTTCTGATGCTCCTCGGTGGACCCACGACACCCAGAGGGGCTGCAAGTGCAGCCGCCACCAACGTTTGTCTGCCCGTTTCTCACCGATGCTGAGTTGGGAAAAACTTGCTCTGATCTCGATAGTTTCAGGTAGAAAATCGATGACGCTCACTTTGATGGATTTGTGTGTTGTGATTTAAATTTCATCTACTCTGTCTTATTTATGCTGCTGTTCTTAGCTATTCTATGTATCATGCACACGTGACAAACCTATTCGTTCTGCTGCATCAGCACGGAGATAGAATGGTTCATTTTCATAAAAAAGTTAAAAAAAGTGGAGAATCGCACATATAATTAAAAGAAAACCTAGATTTTTCTCACTGCATATCACACTAAATTCTCATGTCGTTTTTTTCCCCCCAGCACGCAGTCCATCCATTCTGCAGGCAGTCACAGGATTTGTTCTACTTAATAAAGGGATTAAGAATGTGATCTAAATGCGGTTGTTTTGGGAAGCCTGCCTGTCGATTCATGTCTTTCTGATAGACGTGCAAGTTTAGAGAGCCACCCACACACCCCAGGGCCGTTTCTCAGCTGTTACAACCGAGGAAGATGGACAAATGAGGGGGGGCGGGAGGAATGTGAAGACAGAAAAAAATAAAACCTACTACTAAAAAAAAAAAAAAAGAATAAAAACATGTGCTGCCTGTCGCAGAGAGGAGCTCTGCTACCTTGGCTCCGCACTGAAGACGCGTCACCAAGCGTGCGTGTGTGTGTGTGTGTGTGTGCGCCTCTTTGAGGGAGGACTGGAGTTAGCACACTCTCAGCAGCAGTGGGGCATCAATGAGCCTTTGTATGGGCTGTGAATCAAGACACACATCCAAGAGCACGCATGGCCCCGGCATGTTGGGCTGCCACACACTGACGCTGGGGTGATCACTCACACACACACACACACACACACACACACACACACACACACACACACACTGACACACACATACGCAGGCTTTGCACAGATTTAAAAGCCACTGAATGAACACGTACAAGAGGGACCGAGCCACTAAAATCAGAGGAGGCAGGCATCTAGCAGCTATATTTGGAACTAGAGGGGGATTTGCTACGTTTCCTAGCCAGAGATCAGCATTAATGCAAAAACAAAGAGCGCCGCAAGACTCGCGTGCGCGCGCGAAAAAGGTAAAACGCGACGACGACGCGCACGGAGACACGCGCGTGCCCGGCGTTTTAAGCTCACGTGGGAGTTTTTATTTTAATTTTGGAAGAGACTTAATTGCACAAAGGACAAAGTCACCGGCGCTGCGGCATCGCGGCGAGAGGGCGAATTAATGCATTTGAGACAGAGTTTATATTTGGCGCGCCCGTGCGCTTTTTTTTTTTTTTTGGCAGATAATGAATTCCAACTCAAAACTCGCATCCGCCGAGCGTTAGCGGCGGCGCACGTGTTTAGAGGGGAGCGTGCGAGAGGTGTGGCTAAGTAGCCAGCGCCTGAGGCGGAGAGACGGGAGACCCAGGACAATTAAAACTCAGCGGGAGGAAACTCAAGACAGATAGAAAATGGCCCACGAGCGCTCAGGCAGTTAAAACACACACACACACACACACAGGTAATTTGCTTGCCGCCCCCAATACAGGTCGTATCCTCGGCAAGACGTCCCCGATAAGTGACGGCGTGTTCACCTCAATTATCCTGTTTCGAGTAGCTCCCCTCCTCTCACAAACAGACTCCGCCTCTTATTCAAACATTGCGGCAAAGGTGCACGCACACACACACACACACACACACACACACACACACAGACACACACAGACACGCTAATCTCACATCCTTGGCAGACCGGGGGGGCTAAACAGAGACGTCCCCCCGGGGGGCTCTGTCACCTGTCGGGAGGGACGCGGGGCTAAATGATGGAGGAGGGTGAGCCAAGGTCTCATCTCCTCCCCGGTGACTGAATGCAGTAGTGGGGGCCGCCGACCTCTGACCCCCCGCGGGATAGGAGGACGCCGGCGAGCACGGCTCCCGGAACTCCATTAGCATTCCGCTCACGCGGCGGCGATAAAGACCGCAAGCTAACGGCGCGGGCGCTCGGCGGACGTGAGAACCCTGCGAAAAAAAGAAAGAAAAGAAAAACGAGCGAGGCGCAGGGCGGGGGGGAACAAAAGTTTCCGGGTTTGTTTTTTTCGAACGGGAGAGGCTGAGTCAACCTGAATATCTGGAGCTCGGATTCCTCATCGTCGGAGCACGGCAGGGGAGCTCTCGCTGTCAAAATAGATCATCTCACCAAACCCCCCCCTCCACCACCACCCAAAAAAAAAAAGCCCTCGAGCGCAGCCATGAGTAATCCGCCCACCATTGGACTCTTAAAGGGCTGAGGGTCAGGTGAAAACATTAACGCAGCGCCTCCGACGCCTTGCCTCCCTGACAGCGCCAGCCCTCCGCGTGCACACACAGAAGGCACATCAAAAAAGACAAATAAGCCTGTCGGTCGAGTCCCCCCCCACACACACACTACCCCGGTCACCCACCTCCCCCCAACCAACCTCACGCCTCTCAACATCGCCGTATGCATGCGGGGATTGCGGTGGACGCCAATCTGTCAACCGACACGCCTGCCTGGGATTCAGCCGGGGACGCCGGTGACTGATGACACATCGGGAAATTAACCCCCCCTGCGATGTGGCGTGGGCAATGATGTAGTGGTGTTTTGTTTTTTTTGTACAAAAAAAAAAGGAGCCCGGTGTCTGACCTTCAGCAAAACAAAAAACAACAACAAAAAACAAACAAACAGCCGCCCACATGATGTAAAAAAAAAAGGAAGCCTCAAAATGAAGCCACCGTCCGTCAGAAACCGTCAACTTTAATAGAACCCAGATTTACATACAGGGAAGACATTTGACATCTTTATTGGGGGGCTCACTTTTCTGCTTTCTTTTGTGTGTGTGCGTGTGCGTGTGCGTGTGCGTGTGTGTGGGGGGGGTTATCCGCCCGACGCAGTAGCTACAAACACGCTCAGGTCAATACCGCGCTGATGTGAGACCGACGCTGGATTTCAGCACCACGGACAGCTCCTCTTCCTCCAGCACCACGGGAATGGGATCCGGAGGAGGAGGAGGAAGAGGAGGAGGAGGAGGAGGAGGATGAAGAGGAGGCTGGTGGTGGTAGTGGGGGTTTCCTGGCAGATTTTCGGAGAGGGTCTGCTCGGGCCGTTCCACCATCGGCAAACACCGGCCGCCTCCACCTCCACCACCGCCGCCGCCGCCGCCGCAGCCGCCGAACATCCATACGGAGGGAGGGAAGCCGTATGTGAGAGATCGCGGCTTTCATGAAATATTGATCGAGCGAGTCTCGCAACAGAATGGCCGGAGCGATGGAGGGAGAGAGAGAGAGAGAGAGAGAGAGAGAGAGAGAGAGAGAGAGAGAGAGAGAGAGTGTGTGTGTGTGTGTGTGTGTGTGTGAAAGAGAGAGGAAAGGGAGGGGTGGTGGTGGTGGTTGGAGTGCGGAGGGTATTCCTCTGGACAGCTTTTATCATGCATCCACCCACCACCAGCACCAGCGCCGGCACCCCCCCCTCCTCGGTGGGAAAAGAGAGAGAAAAAAAAATTACTTTCCGGTCATGACGGACGGACGGACGGATGGTGCTCGAGTGTCGAATCACCCCCCCACCCTCCCCGCGCCTCCACTGACGATCGGAAACATGACAAAGCAATAAGCCACACACGCGCACACACGCTCACAGATAAGACAGGAGAGAAGAAGATGAAGAAAGAAAGAAAGAAAAAAATCAGGAAGGCCAGATCTGACACCCGTGCGCCGCCGCCGCCGCCGAGGCAGCAGCAGCAGCAGCAGCAGCAGCAGCAAAGCGCAGCGCCGCTCCAACCTCTGCTGAGTGAGAGACGCGCCGTCATCGCGCTGCGTTTGGAGGAATGTCAGGAGGATTTACCCGCGCGTGTGTGTGCGCGCGCGCGCGTTTAATCAGCCCCGCCAAAACAAACCAGTCATAATAATAATAATAACAGTGATAATAATAATAATAATGATATATAATAATAATAATAATAATAATAATATGACACACACACACACACACACACACACACACACACACACACACACACACACACACACACACACAAGGATCAGCAGCCGTGAAACTGCTCCACCGGCACTGACTGTCATTCACAAAACACGCAATTTTTTTTCACACGACCCCCACAAGCACCCCCTTAACAGGCCAAGGATGCGCTCATCACGACCACCGCCTCCTGCCTCCTGCCGCCGCTGCCGACACCACATCCGCCCCTCAGCAACTGTCGTGAGCGACACTCTGACTGGAGGTTGGAGGGGGGGGCCGCGGTCAGTCGGGCTGTCGGTGTCGGTGGTGATGGGGCGGGGGAGAGGGGAGGGGGGAGGTGGTCGCAGTCTTAAAGACCAAAAAAAAAAAAACGGCGCCGGAGCGTCTTTGGCGGGCGACACAACACACGGTCAGCTGTTTAATTTCGCAGCTCCGGCGGACGAGGTGCGCGGCGGCATGAATTATTCAGCGCGCATAAACTGAGCACCTCTTCTTCCCCTCTCCTTCTCCTCCTTTTTCTCCTTCTTCTCCTCCTTCCTCGGCGGAGGTGAAAAATGGCTCGACGAGCCGCGTTAAGGCGCCACAAAGCCCGACGCAGAGCGCCCCCCCACCCCCCGTTAACAAGTTCGACCGGCACCAAATAAAGAGAGAAGGGGGGGAAGACGCGGGTTGTCATGGATGCACGCCGGCGAAACAGACGAGAACCAGAGGAGGAGGGGGGGCTTTAAATCAGCGTCGCCTTCGAGATTCTCCCTGCAACAAGCCCAGAGACCGAGAGCGGCAGCCGCCGCCGCCGCCGCCACCACCGCCAAAAAAAAAAAAAAAAAAAACCCAAGCCGACATGTATGAAGAATTCCGGGGCTGACAGCGGGCGGGAAGCAATTCACCGGAACGCGAGCGAAAATAAGCAAGAGTCTGTGCGTTTACCTGTCAGGACTCCGACCCGGATTTGGTGGTCGTGGTTCGTTAAAATCATCCCGTCTGACGCCATGTTCAGCAGCGCTGTCACCCGCACCGAGAACTCGCGGCAGGGCCCAGAGCCGATCGCATCGAACTGAGCGGGGAGGGGAGGGGGAGCAGGAGGAAGAGGAGGAGGATGAGGAGGACGAGGAGGAGGAGGAGGCGGCGGACTGGCATACAGAGAGGAGGGAGGAGGGGAGAGGAGGGAGGGGCGGGCAAGTCAGACAAGATGAGTGGAATGCCGAGCGATCATCAGGGGCACCGACTCGAGTAGAGAAGAGAGACGTTCAAAAACCAGCACGTCTCGCTCCAGTTGGCCGCCCGCCACGACTATTGTGGTCTGGATCCCGCCGCTGAAGTCTCGTGGAGGCCGCTATTGAACTCCTCTGAGAGATTTCAGGGAGCCAGTGCCTGTGTGTCATCAGCAGTGTGGTTGGGATTACTCCATAAAAGTAATTCAACTACTGATTACTCCTTTAAAAGCAACCGAATTACTTCTTAAGCTACTTTGTTTCAGAAGTAATCAATTACTAATTACTTTTGTTTAAAAAAAAGGTAAAGTAACAGTTGCTCAGTACTTTGGAATGAACTTTGTTAAAGTGCAAATTTTGAAATTCCAAATATTGCCTCTGTCCTCTTAATATAAATGAATGTTTGCTCTCTGAACACAAACTGCACATTTCACAGAACAAACTCATGCACAGCACTGGTGCCTTTTGCACAATTACAGAGCACTGCTGACTTACTTGTAAACATGGTTTTCGACAATTTATGAGGTTCAGCGTGGATATTTTTGAAGTTGAGAACGTCTGCATCAACGTTCATCGACGTCATTGTTTCCAGTTGTTTTTCTATAGTTCAAGACGTTTTGTTGATAATAAGACATTTCTAGCTTGCAAAATATTTCGGAAAAGTAACGATAAAGTGATTATGATATAATTACCATTTTTGCCACAGTAATCCCGTTACATTACTCCATGACTCAAAAAACATTAGTTCAATTACAGCAGTGGATTACTTAGTAATAGATTACTCGCCAACACTGGTCATCAGTGTCATGCCTTTGGATTTCACTGTGAAAGTTGAGACTTTCTGTTATGGAGCGCAGAGAATTCACTTGATTTAGAAGTATATATGTATATATATGTACACACTCACACACACACACACACACACACACACACACACATTCAAAAGTTTGGAGTCACTGACTCATCTTTCTGCCTTGAACTCCATGATAATGGAGGAATGCTCTCAGAACATTTACTAGTGCATCACATTCAGTGAGGATGTGCTGAACACATTATGGGATGGCTTTGACTTTGTTGCCTATAAAACTATAAAAGAGTAAACAACATGGTTTATATTTTACTCTCAAGGATGGTAACTCAAACTCAACTCAAAATGTGCTTACTTATTAAGTACCTTTTGAGTGAATTTTGTGCACTCGTTATGATCGCAGGGCACTCAAGATCATTATTTCATAAAACTGGTTATAATGGAGTTCAATGCAGAAACGAGTCAGTGGGTCCAAACTTTTGAACGGCGGTGTATGCGCGCCCCGCGATTCGTGCAACAAACCCTTCGCTCCTCGACTGCTGGGCACGGGCTCCAGTAACCCTGAGTGCAACGGACAGATGGATAGCCTACACGCAGCCCTGCTTTCAGTGGTCCTCCGTAGCAGCCAGCCACGGCGCAGCAGCTCTGAGACGCGTTGGCTCCGTCACGACGGCGGAGGCTCTGGAGAAGATCGCAGTCTGACCTGTAAAAATGCAACTCCATCCCCCAGGCGAGAGACACGCTGCTGCTGCTATTCATAGACCGGCTGCACGCTCGCACGGTGTGTAATTTCCCTTGTTTATTCTCTCGGAAAAACAAATGCCCATCCTCCAGCTTCAGTTGGGAATCTATCAATATACATAATTCATTAACATGCGTAGATGAGCACAACAGTAAGTGTGGCAAGAAATGGGGGCAGCTCTTCCAGCTTGAGGGGCTTACCTCGGTGGTTTCACTGCATCTGTGTCCATTGGCTAAAAGAACTGGCACAATTTTCACACTTTATAGAAACCCCACAATCCATTTTTTTTTATTTTGCTAGATACAACAGTGAGTCTGTGTTGACCAAAGACAGGAACGTCACCTTCGTAGGTTAAGTACAAACTATGCATACATCAAGTAGCACTTTTTCTTACCTTCAAAATTTATGTGATTGAGATTTAATTATTGAAGGTCATCTGCTCAGTCAACCTTGTAAAGTGTTTCCTCAATGTTTCAGATTATCCAATGCTTCCAATCCGGCAAAGAGCTCCATTAACCATCAACCACTAAGGTCGGAAAAAAAACCCTGTATATCACATTTAAGTCTGATTTTTTTTTTTTTTTTACCAGTTAACATTAGCAGTGCATCGTGAACGGTAGCTAGCTGCTGTGCGCCACAGTGTTTAACAGAGCTGTCTCTAGCTTTGTGGGGGCAAGATGCTGTTTGGGGGCCTCTAGTTTGTCAAACTGTGATGAAGAGATTCCTATCCCTTTAGATGGTCTACTAAGATGCCGCAATCTATTACACTTCATGAGCAAAACATGCTACAGGTAAATTTAAACATCTTAAGTTGAGCCACTCAAGCAAGTTAAACTGATTAAAAAAACACTACAATACAAGGAAAAGAATCCTCTATATGTCAATAAACAGAACAGATTCAGTATTTATAAAAAAAAGTTTACTTTGAAAAAGAAAATCCAACAAACCAATAAGTGCAACAATAAAAACAAACCAACACCAAATAATGCTTAATTACCTTAGTCTCACACTTATCAGCATAACACCTAATAATAACACACATTATTCACCTGGACAGAAGGAGGTTCTGAGGAACGTGATGGTCCTGGAGCTTCCTTGTCAGGATGTTCAGGAGATCCCTCTGGCTCAATGTCTGGAGCTCCAAAATATTTTAGAATCGCTCCTGCAAAGACAAAGCTCATTGGATCATCAAGCAAAACAGATCATGAGTGCATATTCCCATTTTATTATTACAGTGATGTTACAGGAAAATTAAATTTAATTTGTTTTTATATGAAACATTGTGATACCCTGCCTTCGCCCTAATACAGCTGGGATAGGCTCCAGCAGACCCCCGTGACCCTGAATTGGAATAAGCGGGCATAGAAGATGAATGAATGAATGAATGAATCTTCCTAATGGCAGAGATTTAAAGTGTTTTTTTTGTTTTTTTTAAAGAACCATGGACACGCGGCTGAGAAGGAAGCTCATTAGTCCTCCTGGATGACTGCATCTAACCTTGCATCAAGTGGGAAAAGAAAACTGTCCTTGACCCGGTTGTCATAAGCGGTGATATGATTGTTACTTGCCACCACAACAACAGGACCAGTGGAATGGCTGCCACAAGCATGATGGCTGCATTCCAAAGTAGAGCCAACAAGAATTCCAGCTTGACACAAACGGCCTTGAGTCTCGGCTGCATACGGGAATTAAAGAGTTGAAGCTCCGGTCTCTGAACTAGTACAAAAAGCATTTAAAACCCCTCTGCTGCTTATGTTGTAGCTCACATGAGCGGCGAAGTACAACTCGCTGGACGTTAAAGTGCCTTACGTCAAATGAAAACCCTGTTTGTCCCTTTTTAGTTTTTACTTGGGCAAAATATTTTTCTGTTGTCTCAAATTTGTTTAATTAATTCCAAACCGGCAAAGAGACGTTTTCAACCTTGACTTGAAAACAATCTGCACTTTGCTTCGGTTCCCTAATGGCCAGTATGTTCCAGAAAACCGGCATAGTCCTACAGCTTGACCAAGCTTGAGCCAAACGGATCATAAAAGCTTTAAAAGTAGATTCTGACTAGTTTCCTCTTCAGGGCCGTCCTGCAAAAACTTGCTTGCTGTTGTGTGGCATAGCTGTAGCATCCACAGCTGCTTGTCAATGATGGAGCGGATGGGGTGGAGCCGGTATGCAAATTGGCATGCACACACACACACACACACACACACACACACACACACACACACACACACACACACTGGTCCAGAACTGGCAAGCCCTTCCCTCCCGGAAGGCTGGAATTCCCCCTTTGGTGCAGCGCCGGAAAACTGAGGAGCGGAGATAGTGGGAGCGGAGATGTGTGAGGGAGAAGATAGCCAGTGGGTGAAGACACCCGGGACCCCATCTGGTGTGTAGGGAGCAGTCTGCGGGTCGCGAGAGAGCGTGTGTGCGCGCGCGGCCCGCGTGCGAGTCCGCAGCTCTAATGACGGTGTAATTACCTCATCGCCGGGCCGAGCTGTTCGCTGCTCATGGATAGGTGATGAGGAGGCAGGGGCCATCGCTCTTCCCTTTCCCCTCCCCATCCATCACAATAATAAGGGGAGCCCCGGCAGACGGAGGCAGCTGCAGATGTAGCTTTCACCTCTTTTGTGGCTAACACGGGAAAAGCCCCTCATTTTCAGATCGGATTCCAAATACAGGAGGAAGGCGGCCAGCGGACGGCAACTCTCCCCGGCTACACGTGATGTGCACGCAGCGTGTGTAAGCTCTGTGTTTCAGCTGCTCCAGGCTATAGGGATGCATGCACCGCGCATCCACCGCATTCTATACCGATGCGTACGCGCCGCAGGGAGCATCACTTATTGAACAAGAGTGATTGCAGGAGATATTTTTGGATGTGTTTTTTTTATTACTTCTGTGTCATGTTTTCCCTCAGCGCTCCCGACTCGTGGAGAGGCTCGCAAAGGGTGCACGTTTATTTTTGCATGAATGTGCAATGCGTTGAACCAGGAACCGCGAGGGTTTTCTTCCGCCCCAGCGGGCTGGGGACCCAGGCCCGATCCTAGAAAGAAACACCAGCTGAGGTTGTGAGATGCAGATTCGACCGAGTTCGAGTGACTCACACATGTATTACACATGGAAAGATTGCTTCCCCATTGCATGGCATCATTGTGTTCTGGGACAAACGCTTTATTTGCTTCTTTCAATCTTTTTGAGGCAGAGCACGCGTGTTGACTGGAACCGCGTGTGAATGGGTTAGGGTTAGGGTGAGCGACTTAACTTACTTTGATTTTTGGAAATGAAGGAAGCAAAGGGTTCATCTAAAGTGTTTGGAAAGCAGAGTCAAAACTTGAAAGGTGATTGATCAAACCTCTATCATGTGTGAACTGATCAATGGGAATCTTCCTCTGCAGCCTTTAAGCATAGCTTGCAAAAAGCCACCGTGGCCCCTTTCCCACTGGCCAAAGATCGTAATGTAGTCCCGCTACGAATCGGCATTCGCTGGCACTGTGTGAATGTGACTACTGTCACAAGTGAGCAGCGCGAGCGTGACGTCGTCCTCGGCCGCGACACGGAAGTAACGTGCACTGTGAATCGAACTGTTCCAACGCCTCCCACGACCCACGTGTGCGAGCGCATGCACAAACACGCATAGCGGATATTTCTGACTGTTTTTTTTATTTATTAGGTTTAGCTATTTTTGTACTGGCTTTTCGTGTCATGTGACTTTCCCTTTTTACTTTCGCAGATGCAGGCAGAGCGTACGAACAATAACGGCAGACACTTGGCTCCACTTTAGACCCACCAAGTTGCACCGTGGGCCATCTGGCGGTGCCCGAACTAGAAGGGGCGACCCGATGACTGCATAGCGCCAAGACTTGACAGGCAACGCTTCAGAGCGGAGCTTGGCAAGATGGACGGCGAGGTTACATATGGCTTTCGGTTGAATGCTATGACCTGTGTAGGGTGGGTAGTGGCGGGGGGCTTTGTTCAGTTTGGTCAGGATGCCAGACTGACTCTGGACCTCAACTGTTGGGAAGAAGCCAGCGATGCACAAATTAAAACAAACAAACAAACAAACAAACAGGCAAACAAAACAAAAACAATCATCCATCTGTGAATAAGCAGCTGACAATTCATGACTACTGGGAACAAAAAGCCTTGCTGGCGCGATCAGTGATTAGGGCCAACACTGGGGAGTAGACTGGGAGTGGGTTTGGTGGTGGTGGTGGTGGTGGTGGGGGGGGTGCCTCTGATCGTCCAACCAGAGTGCAGGCAGAGGAACGGAGATATGGGAGAGAATAGATGAGAGGGGAGCAAATGAGGAGGCAAACATGAGAATGAAGGGAGGAGCGCGAGGAGCCTGCGAGAGGCTCGCTGGCTCGCTTGGCTCGCACGCGCGCGAACGTGCGCGGCAGGCATTCCGATGAGCGCGGGATCTCTGCCGACTCCCACCACCATTACAGCAGCGCCGAACGTCGCCCGGGGGGCTTTGGAATCAAACCCATTACATCTGATACTGGATTTCTCCACGCTCCGACATAATGCAATGTGGACTTGCCTCCTCTAAAGCTGCCCAGTGTCGCATAGCATCGCTGCGCAAAGAGCTGCACCACTAGGAAGGAAAAAAAAAAAAGAGGACAGGGGAGGAGGGGGAGGGGGAGGGGGAGGGAGAGGAGGAGGAGCAGGAGGAGGAGTGAGGGCCTGAGACTGCGAGACGGAGACTGGAGAGGAAGACTCGCTGCAGCCAGAGGGGTCATTTCATATTTCAATTTTTTTTTTCTTTTTTTATTGCACTGATACAAGAGCCGGCTGCTTTAATGAATCGCAGGATACACCGGACTGTGTACACATAAAGGGGCCGGGGTATATGTTTATGGAGGTGGTCGTGTAAGCCATTTGCATAATTAACAGAGTGGCATTTGAAAAGCAGAATGTCAGCACAAACAACCTTGGACACCAAACTACCTCAGGTCATTTTTTTCAGCCGTGTAATTGGCTCCTAATGCAGACGAGTTAAACATAGAGATTTTCTGCCCTGAAAGCAAAAAAAAAAAAAAAGGGGGGGAAAAAAGAAAAAAAAAATCTCCTCTTGTTAATGGGCTCAGCACTCCCAGATTCCTGCCGGTGATTATCAGTCCGCTTGGACTTCTGGAAGTACCCCTCCTCCCCCTCTCTCTTCCCTCCTCCCCCCGCCCCTTCGTTCTCTTTCATGTGTGATGTCATAGCGCTTTGTGACTGCACCGAGGGCCTCGCGACTCTTCCGCGGCGACCGCAGCCAAACAAAGCCAGCTAAACGTGGCCGGCATTTTCCGAAACCAAAAGCCTTTTTGTTTTCGCCAGGGACAGAGCGAAGGTGAAGGGCCCCGCTCGATCCACTCGCGGCGACGCGTCTGATGTAACGTTTGTGTAAGCAAGCGCGGCTGGTGGCGGCCGCGTCTGCGCCGCGTCCTGAACAAATGCCGCTTGACAGCGACATGCAATCGCGGGCAAATTGTCAGAACGTGGAATAAAACTTTGCGCGAGGCAAGCAGCACCACAGGTCACTCTCACGGGGGAGGGCGGCGGGCGGGGCATGGAAGGAGGGAGGGGAGGGGAGCATTTTTCCATTTTCTTTATTAAGCCGTCCCAGAGAATTAAATAAAAGAGTTTAATTAAGTTAATGACCCGCCGACATATTACAGATCATTCGGAATGCGCCGATAAACCTTCCGTAATATTGCCTGAGCTAATTTTAACAGTGCGAGTCCAACTGCTGGTCAAAGTTCTCTGTCACCTTGGGGATTAAAGTTCAAACTCTGACAGGTTTGCAGTTTTTCTTTAATTAATGCGCTGAGTGCCTTCTCTTCCTGATGTATTTTTTTATTTTTTTATCCGACCTCTAATTTTGGAAAAAAAACCAAGAGCACAACAGAAACGCATGTGCACGCATGCACATGCATGCAACGTGCATTAATTTACAAAGCTGCACGAGCTATAGCTACTAATAATAGTACTAATGCTAATGAAAACACTATGCTTAAAGCACTCCTTTGACGTTAATTGTAAATCCATCGATTCTAATTTATTTTCAAATACATCAGGCAATAATCTCTCTCCTCCAGGAGTCCAGATGCAGTACTGATACTGTATTTATGCCCTTCAGACGTACAGAAATGCTCCCAACACTTGTGGCCGTCTCTCGTTATCACGTCAGACACGGGAGTCGTGGAAGCGTGAACTGAATTTCATTAAAAAAAAAAAATACTTGGGAAGTCGGGAAGTAAACACCCCCCCAGCACCTGTCCTTCCAAAGCCGTTCCCTGGAAAAGAATTGAATTTCTGGATTTTGACGGACGCCGCCTGGCCTTTGGGGGATATAATCTCACGTCCGCACGCCTATTAACCTTTACCAGCAGAAAAGTTGGAATGACTTTCAAGCTCCAGTGGGTCCGGAGCGGGATAATGACTGCGGTGAGCTCAGGTAATGTGGTTAGAGCGCTGCTGGGGCCAAGCTGTCAGCTCCGTGGCAGAGTTAGCAGTGGGCGGCGGAGGGGGAGGGGGAGGGGTTGAGGTGGTGGTGGTGGTGGGCATGGAGGAGTCGGAGCTGACAGGGGCCTGGGAGCAGAGTCGCCAGGCCTGGGATCAGCGGCGTCGCCTAACCGGATCGGACATCTCCTTGCAGTTGGCAGTCTCCTGGTGCCCCCGCCCCTTCCCCCCTCCCCCTCCTCCCCACCCCGTGTCACATGGACCTTAACACAGCTGCGACGCAAACCACCAGGGCGAACATGCCAAGCCGCCTTCCTGTATGTGGGTTCGCCCCTCCAACCTTCTCATAATACCTCTCCAATAACCCTCCACCGAGGAGTGGGAATCGCTAGGAACCTGACGATTCAATTCATTTCTGATTCAGAGGGCTACGATGCAATTAATCGCGATTAATCGAGAATCGCAATTTATCATGATTCATATATTGTTAGCCTAATATCATAAATGCCAAAGTCATTTTTTGGCCAAATTGTAATATCTGCCTAACTTTACCAATGTGCTTGCTAAAAAAATGTGTATTTTTCTTGACTTCCGAAAACGTTCAAATATGACTTAGGCAACTATGCTATTACGCAATTAGGCTAACGATTGCTTGCAGAAGGCCGAGCTGCGCTGGTGCACGGCTCAGGAATCCAGCCCATAAAAACGGGCTGGCGGGAATCTGGATCTGTGGACTTCGTCTTTCTTGTTCTGCCTGTTAACTTGTCAATCAGCCAGCCGGCCTTCCTGCCAGTTACCGAGGCAGGGGTGCGATTACCCCTACCTTCCATCCTTCCTCTACTTCCTCTTGAGCCTGCTCTTGCTCCCACAGTCTCCCATGCACAACCTTGACCATCAACCCCCTTCGATGGTCTCCCATTTCACTGCAGGACTCAGCACTGAGTCATAGAAAAATGAGCCGGCCATGCAGAAGATGATAAGATGCAGCGAGGAAAACATGCAACCAATAAAAATACATCATCCGTCGATGCAAAGATATTAACCGTCCACTCTGGTGGGGGCAGCAGTATTTAAAACATTTACTGTTGGCGTAATTCATTTTGATTTTAAAGGCGCACTCTGCCAAGTTTTTTTTTTTGACCATGTATATTTTGAGGTTGCGCGTCCTGAGTTAGAGTACAATGTAAAGAAGCTTATTTCATCCACAGCTTACAGCCTCATCCAGCAAAAGCAAAGACAGACTCTTGGGGTTCCTTAGCCCAGCATTTCTCAACCGGTGGGTTGAGGAACTGTTTTGAAAAAAATAAAAAGTTAAATTCCGACTGATCGTCACATCCCGAAGGAAGCGAAATTTGTCCGCTGCATTTGAGCCATGATCCCCTGAGGGAGCGGTGGGCAGCAGCGGTGCTGTACCCAGGAATCATTGGGTGATCTAACCCCCCCAATTCCAATCCTGAATACTGAGTGCCAAGCAGGGAGGCAATGGGGACCATTTTCACAGTCTTTGGTATGACACGGCCAGGCATCAAACCCACAACCTACCAGTCTCAGGGCGGACACTCTAGCACTTGACCATTGTGCTGGTGGTGTTTTGATTGGGTCGCAGCGTTGTAGGCAGCTTGAGTTTCTGCCAGCGACCTTACAGTTGCTGGGTTGCTGCAGCCTGGTGAACGTGTTGCATTGTGTTACCACAACTGCTGATATACTCTTACAAGAATAAATCGTGCAGAGTTTTTCTTTTCTTCAGCAATTCTTGATGGGTCACCACCAACAAGGCAAAAAAAAGGATATATGTCATTATGTCAACACGTGAAGGTTTGGTTCTTCTGACACGATGCAGTGTCAAAAACAAACCTAGAGCCCAGTTGCACCAAGTCTACCACACTACTTTGGGTGAAAACAAGCTTTATTCGCTAACAGGGGCAGATCTATGGGAGTGCCTGCGTGTAGGTTTTTATTCTCACTTTAGATTGTTTTGACTGCCACATTAGGCTATGCAGTCGGTGCAAAAGGAGACTTAAGTTGGCAAACTTGCCTCAGTTCTGACATGAAAGCTGTGAGTATTTCCTCCTCTGATATGTAATCCTACAAGAGTCAGCTTTCACAAGCAACACAAACGAAAAGACTAAATGAAAAGCCATATTAATGAAGTCTTATTCTGTACTTAAATTAAACCTAATCGTTGCGAGCGCTTGATTGACAAATGCAGATCATTTTATTTCTCAACAAATACAAAATGAATATAAAAAAGTAGCTGCTTAATTCTTTCCTTTGCGTCCTGAACCCTGAAAAACTCCTTTTCTGAGGATTTTTTTTTTCTATTGGTGTGTTGTTATAGGCCCAGGGATTAAAACTAAGCCCCATCAGCGACTGAAAAGGAGTCCTCTGAGAAAAACGCTCTGGCCTGGATGTGGCAAATACATCACAAATGCGTTTGCCGGGGCCAGAGATCAACGATGTGCCAGCTGAGACAGAAGCAAAGAGCTGTGCCACTGGTAGAATGACTTCAAGCACTGCCAACATGTATGCTATAGTGACGGAAATGCATGTTATATTATTATTGCCTCGGATTGCATATTTCCATTCCATGTCTGACAGAGCTCGGCCTTTGTCTGAAAATCATCCTGGAAAAAGAGGGGAACAAAATACGTTGTACCATTAAAGAAAAACTGATCATGCTATAGGTTCAAACTGTCAACGGAAGACAAAATATAAATGTTTGCCCAAACCTGGTCTGACCTAGTGGATACTATTTTAACATCAGACACAGGTCAAGGATCCACTCTTGAATTGTCAACCAGTATCTTCCTTTAGCTTTTGGGACTCATCGTTCAAGTGCAACGTCTTTTAGTCGGAACTAAAGTCAAAAGTCTGCTGTCAGCCGAGGGGAAGAATCCGAATCAGCGAAGTCAGCACCGTGTGAGGGCACAATGATGGGTCACACCAGCAATTCTGAAACCTCCTAATGCTGCTAGGTAAAATACGGCAACACATTGACAACAACACAGCTGCTAAATCAAACATTTGCATGTATTTTGGTGTTTTGGTGCGAGCCGCTGCATCTTCGCCGGTTTCGCAACACAAACAGGACTCACGTCGCATTCCGGTCACGCGACAACGCAGCCCCTTCAATTACCCCGATCCTGTCCTCTGGCGCACGCGACTCGCCGCCTAAACTCTGACCTCTGCGCGACGCCGCCTTATTGGATAATGACACTGCGACGTGTGCGACGCCGGCGCCGCTGCCATGACAAATGGCTGCGATCGTGACAGAGATGTTAAAAGGCGGGAGCCTCATTTGCGGCGCGGCACGTGATGGAGATGCATAGGCCCGTCGCGCCACGCGGCCTTAAGTGGAGAATCGAGCCTCGACGGGCGTGAAACTCCTGAGCTGTACCTGTAATGCACCAGATGCTGCTGACCTCAATCAGCAGCCAACGCTGTGGGATCAACCTCCACGGAACCTCCACGGAAACACAGCTGCAATATTGGCTCTTTGCTTGCACATTCGCAGGCTCCGGAAGGTTTTGGATTTGGATTGAGTGTTGGATAATGATAGAGACTCTTGCAATGCTGAGAATGGCTGCGATTGTGGCAGAGGTCGGAAGAGCAGAGGTGCAAAAAAAACCCCCCAAAAAAACACGTTTTTGTACACGTTTACTCAACTAAAAGTAAGAAAGTACACGTTCTGAAATGTACTGAAACATAAATAAATAATGATAAAAATGTTTTTTGCTTTTAGTGATACAATAAATTCATTGATCATTTTGCAAAAATGAAAAATTTGTGACAGAATAATCTGGACTGAACTGACGAGGAGTCTTGCATAAACATCTGAATCATTTTCAATCATACCAGCTTTGGTGCTCTCAGTGACTCTCTGCAACTCTGAATTCAGTTTTCAACTGAGGCACAACCAAACTGTAATCAGGAATAGTTATGAGCCATTATGTTTACACTTTTAATAACAATGGCCAATGTTATTTTCGAAAAAAAAGATTTCCGTGCTGGAAATGTACTGAACAGTCACCCCAAAGCAGAGCTACTCTAAAATATCATCCACATTTATATAGAACTACACAACAGCATCAGTCAAATAGCTCCACTTCAAGCAACAACTATAATACATAATAAATAATAGAAGATAATTACTTTGATCAGAATTTGTATCTTTTTGACACAAAAGTAACAATAATGTTTTTTCCAAGAATATTTTTTCCATATTTGTGTACAAATCTAGGGAGTAAATGTAGAAAGTTGTCAGAAAAATAAATATTTAAGTAAAGTAAAGTTACAGCACAAAGTATTCGTACTCATCTATAGTCTGGCATGGTGGAGACATACAGTACATTCCCAGCCTGCAAACACAGCCTAAAAAAAAAAAGCTGAGCCTAAAGTCTCTGCGCTGTATGCTGTATAGCACAGAGAGTCAGCTGCCGCTGACCTTCCCCGGGGCTCCAAGCTAAAGTTTTGACACGCGCTTGCACGTGAATCAAAGTAGACATTGTGCACAAAGAGACCACGGCCGCTGCGTGGGAGCCCGGGTTGTTCGCTGTGCATTTCGGGGTTCTTGGGGCTCAGTTCGGAGGGCGACTGCCGGTGCTGGATCTGGACAATGACGCGTGCTATACGCTGGGGAAGCTCTTTCACAATGTGACCACATGCACCGCGTGGCCTGCAGCCCGTAAGCGGTCGCAGGGGAGACGCCTACAGCACGAGCCTGAGTACCGAGCTCACACCTGACAGGCGGGAGGACTCCTGGTATTAAATTGGGGACCTGGAAGGGGGGGTGGTGGACGCGGTTACGCTGAGACTCGCCAACATCCCCCCTCTCCCCCGCCTCCTCACGGGGGTTGGACTCCCAACACCCTGCGGTGCCTGCTTTTATCTGCCAGACCTTTAGTGGCCCACCTGAGAGCGGCGGCAGCTGGGGGAGCAGGGTGTTAAGCTGCCGGCTGTCACCGTGTCATGTCTGCGTGTTAACAGGAGGCCCGGGCAGCGGCTGCCTCTGCTGCCTCTGCTGCTGCTGCCGCTGCCTCTGCCGCTGCTGCCGCTGCTGTATCTGAGGGCTTCTGCGAGATGCGCGTTGCAGTTTGATGAGTGTTTCTTGCTGCAGTGCGAGAATGTGTGAGAGAGAGAGAGAGAGAGAGAGAGAGAGAGAGAGAGAGAGAGGGTGAGAGGGGGGAGAGAGAGAGAGTGAGGAAAGAGAGAGGGAGAGAGAGAGGGGAGAGAGAGGAGAGAGAGAGAGGGGAGAGAGAGAGAGAGAGGGGTGAGAGAGAGAGAGAGAGAGAGAGAGAGAGAGAGAGAGAGAGAGAGAGAGAGAGAGAGAGAGAGAGAGAGAGAGAGAGAGAGAGAGAGAGAGAGAGAGAGAGAGAGAGGGCGGGAGCGAGAATTCCTCTCTGTCAGACTCTCCCGTTTCCCTGCCGTTGACGACCGGCTTGCGTTTGCATGACACGCAACGCATTTTCGCATGCGGGCTCGTGCTCGCATGCAGCACGCACATACACATGCCAACCCCAAAAAAAAAAAAAAATTAAATTAAATAAAATTAAAAATTGCAGGACGAGCTCGTGCCAAATTGCACATGCAGGAAGGAGGCGGCGGGCGGGCGAGCGAGGAAGTGCTTCAGTGACCCAGCAGCGGCGAGATAACGCTGCTCTGCAATTCAGAAATATGCAACCTGCATGTTAACAACCCCTGAAGCGCAGCGCTCCCCGGGGGTGCTCTGCTTCTCCTCCCTCCCTCCCTCCCCCCCGCCTCATCCCTCTCCCCCTCTCCTCCTCATCCCTCCATCCCTCCATCCCACACCTGACTGCAAGCACAGTGAGCAGGGGGCGGTGGCAGCGGTGGGGGGGTGGAAGGGGAGGAAGGGGGAGTGTGTGTTGACTGCCCGTGTTTGTCTGCAGAGTCCCGGCGATGCAGAGCAGCGGCGGTGGCGAGAGGGCTCAGGGATGCGAAACGCAGCACATGGGGGACTTAATGAGGATCTATTTGGAGGGGGCTTCTCCCAGAAATACAGGGCTAGTCGAGGGCAAGCATGAGGCTGCCGAGGAGGGAGCGAGCCAGGGATGGAGGGAGGGAGGGAGGGAGGGAGGGAGGAGTCAAGAAAAACAGCAACCACAAAAAATACCCCCAAAAAAACAGAAGGATCAAAGTGACCAAAAGAGGGCCGAGGTTGCTGAGAGAGGATGGAGGACAGGAAAAGGGGAAGGGGAAGGGGAAGGGGAAGGGGTGGAGTGAGGGAGGAGGAGGAGGAGGAGGGAGCAGAGATCCCCTCAGTAGTGAAGGAGACTGGCAGGTTTCCCGACGCCGGAGAGAGAGAGAGAGAGAGAGAGAGAGAGACGTCTGTCGAGAGTGAGGCGTCAGCGCACGACGCGAGCACAATGACACGTTTGGCTTTGATACCGATATGAGTCTTCGTCTTCTTCTTCTTCTTCTTCTTTTTCTTCTTCTTCTTCTTCTTCTTCTCCTTCTTCTCTTTTTTTAAAGTCGGAGGTTGATGAAATTTGCATTTAGATTGGAACGACTTTGGCGCCGGCCGGGAGAGAGCGCAGAGGGCCGCGGAGGGGACAAGGGGGAGGCAGGGAGGGAGGCGGCGGCAGAGCTGCCCTGCAAAAATAAATAAATAAATAAATAAATTAATGAACAAACAAACAAACAGAAAAATAGAATTAGATAGATACACGCAGAACACACATCTCACGCAACAGCACACCTTTGCAGAGAGCAGTTGCTTCCTGATTGCTTTCCGGGTCAAGTCGCTCTGCTGTGCAACGCTCAGAACCCGCACACTCCACTATGGCGGCCGATTCATTTGATTGAAGTTGCTCAGCCAGCGTGTACGCCGAAAAAGTTTTTTCACGGCGCTTGAGCACTTCACACTATGCCGCTGTACATCCGGGCGCAGCCAATCAGAACGAGTCGAGACACGTCACGCTGGGAATAAAAACTCTTTTCTGGTGATATTCTGGCCTTAAGAATTTTTTTTGAAAGACTAAAAGACCATGACTGAAAAGTCTGCAAGAGCGTTTCAGGTCCCAGCCGTCCCGCCAGCCGTTTTAGAGGCGTTTCTTTTTGTTCTGCGGTCAATGGGGAAAATACCTTTTGGGCCCAGTGGCAATTTTTTTTAGTAGCTACAGTACCTCAAGTGGCCACTGGAAAAAAAAAAAAAGTCCAGTCCGGTATCCAGTTCTTATACCACATCCATTGGTAACGACACGTGCCTGATGTTTGCATCGTCCCGAGGCCAAGAAGACTTCCGCGTTTGTTTGTTTTTGTTTTGTTTCTTTGGAGGGGGGGTGATGTGCGCGCGCAAGCGCGTTCCACTCGTGGCTTAATTGAATGAAAACGTCTCCGCGCAATTTTCTAAACAACTTCACGAGCCGACTGAGATGGATCGCGCGCCGCGTCCTAATATCGAGCGTCGCCCGCTTAATGGAAGTCAGCGCGAGGACTTCATTCCTCCTCGCGCAATTATCGCCCCTTTGATATCATCGCGGCTGTCAATAATTGGCGCTGTTAAACAACACGTTGCTTACCTGCCGTAATCGCTGCCGGTGTGCAGTCCCGATGACTTTGCGCGGCGGCTCTGGAAGATTCAAACCCGCAGAGATTAAGAGCTTTCAAAAGCCGATCCCCCGCAAATAGAACCGACAACTGCAATGTCATAGAAACTAGATGTGTTACATCAGCTCCTTTAAATCCACTTCAGATTGAGTTTTCTCTTGCGAGCAATGTCGCGCCGCTTGGATTTTTTTTTTTTTTTTAAAACAACAACAATGTGAAAGGTTACGATTGCCATCACTTCTTGCTGCTGTTTCATAAGAGTAGTCTCACATGAACCTGCGGTTATCCCGTCAGATTGCGTTCGTGGATTTGATCTGGGCATCGGATGGAGAGCAACGCTATTTTGATTTCCAAGGACCTGCGGAAGTATTTAAAGCAATTTTAGACAGGAAACACCGCAAATATTGATCACAAATTCACTCGAAAACACTGATTTGCACGTGACAAACCTTAACTATACATGTTATTGCGGATATAAGTGTAATTGTTTTGTATCTTAGAATTGTGAAGTGAGTTATTGTGATAATAGGTTTATTTTAATATACTCCACACAAACGAGGGTCAGTCAAATATTCTACCTGTCCCGATGTATTCTTGGACCTCTCTTTTTTTATTTATACTTTATTTTATTTTTTTCTACCAACATCAGGTAGCCAGTTCTTCTCGCCAAACAGGGAGCTTCCTTTGGCGTCCATACAAAGTCCTCGGCGTCGGGTTGGATTGTTCTTTCAGAGGACAAGAGCACCCCCTTGTGTTAATATTTCATAAAGGCACCTAATAGAGCTTGCGTTCATGGAACCGGGCCACTGACAAGCAGCCGAGCAGACAACTTCACCGTGGCAGCCATCTGGAAATGAACCAAACCTGCATGACGTCACACTCCACGTGCCACTTTTACACTGACGGCAAACAGACTGATGTAAAACTACTTTGCGGTTCATATTCAGCCTCAGCTCGTGCCGCTTTCTTTTTTTTTTTTTCCCCCTTCAAAAGGAATTTTGTGCGAGGCAAATGGGCGAGATCAATATGACACCATGAACAAAGTGACCATTCTGCACTTCTAAAATAAATCAATGGCATGTCGTCGACGGGATTGCAAGAGTGAAGTGCTATTAATAAATAAAGTGCACAGCGCGCAGTCGGCAGTCATGCGTTAGGGCCCTGACTCTGCACCCATTTGGCGCAAACCACGCTGAGGCCTCGCCACGGCCCAGCGGAGGGATCAATACGCCGCGTTCATTAAGCCTTCCCTCCACTGACACGGCGGTGACAGTGCGCTGAGCGCTACCGCTCCGACTCCGAGTCAAATCGCACGAACTTCTGCTATTCGCTGCAGAGCGCGCGCTACGAGACAGGCGCGTATTAAGAGGGCGGTGGCATTAAGTGTTTTAACGGCACTTTTTCTCTTTCCAAACGACGCGCTCCCTCACGGGATCCTCCACGTATGACTATTAAATCCTCTCTGTCAATGTAATCCTGCTGATATTCTGAAAAACACTTATGATGACATGTTGATATTGCTGTTTTGCCTCGGAGCCAATAGCTTTAATTTACCTGGTGGGAGGGAGCCTGTGTGTGTGTGTGTGTGTGCCTGCCAGAAAGAGGGAGATAAAATGAGTGCTCAGAGAGATGATGGGGGAGTGCAAAAGACATTTAAGTGATGAAGAGGCCCCAGGGGGGAAATAGCTCTGAACTACCTAGGTACTTACATTACAAGTTAGGGGAATCAAACAGATATCACACACACACACACACACAGGCACGTGTGCACGCACACACACACACACACACACACACACACACACACACACAACGCACTGGAGTTAATATTGCTGCTCCTCAGCAATCAATTTTATTAAACCTGCGGTTGTTGTGATGAGCAGGCAGAGGATTGGCTGGGGTGGAAATTGAGCGGCGGAGAGAACAAGTCGGTCTCGACACAGTTCTCCTCCTGGAAGTGTGTGAGAAATTAGGCAGGGTGTGTGTGTGTGTGTGTGTGTGTGACAGAGAGAGAGAGAGAGTGTGTGTCTGTGTGAGTTAGGGGAGGAGGTTGGAGTGACAAAAAAGGGCAGAAAAGGAGTGGAAAAAAGACGTATCGCAGCCAGAGTAGGACACCACTCGGTGGACCGCCTCGGCCTCGTAATTCATGGAAGGCAACCACGCTTTCAAAAGCAGAGACGAGAGAGACGGAAAGTAGGGCATGATTTAATGTCTTAGGGGAGATTTTAAGCCACTCTTAAAGGCTTAGTCCTCCCCCATCGCACCTCAGTAATGGGCTGCCGTTTGTCCGGAGTCAAAGGCTAATGGTCAGATCACCATGTGAATATAGCCTTTCTCACTGAGCTGCGTTTTTATCATCGCACCAGTGCGAAGATCACCGCATGGGTTAATGTAGACACGGGGAGGGAGGGAGGGGGAAAAAAAAAAAAAAAAAAAATGCAGGTCCGCCGACGGCCAGCAGGTGTCACTGTAGCCTTTAACCCCGGCTGAGACGCGGGGAGGATTTGGACCTTGAGCGGGGCTAACAGAGCCTGCAGCGGAGCCGCACTGCATCAAACGCGAGGCAGGTTAAATTGTTGTGAATGAGACCCGGCCCAGTCGCAACGGGCCGGGCGAGCCGCGGTCCGGTACCAGGATTTATGGCGCCGCCTGACTGCGGGTATCCCATAACTCATTCACAGCAACTCATTTTTAACCATCAGCGGGCGTCTGATGGCCAGGACGTAAATTGGTCCCACGCGCTATTATTGCACGCAGGCGAGACGCCGTCAGTGCGTGCGTGTGTGTGTGTGTGTGTGTGTGTGTGTGTGTGTGTGTGTGTGTGTGTGTGTGTGAGAGAGAGAGAGTTTCCCATTCGGACTTTAAAGTAATCAAACAATTGCGACTTTTCCCATGGCCGTAGCTGGAGGAGGGTGAAGAGTGCAACTGAGGCGGCAGCGGTCAAGCACCCCACTTGACACTTTTTTTTTTTTTTTTTTTTTTTACTATTATTACGCTGCTAAGCTCGTGTCTCTTGCTGCAGGTTGAGCTGCGCAAACAAACATTTAACCCGCCTCCGTTCACAACGCTGACCTTTGTCGCCAGAGGCTACTTTGTCACGAGGAGTGTTATTTTTGCCTGATTAGCATGCTAACAGTGTTGACAAGTGCTAAAGTCACACCTTGCACACATTGTATTGCGTTTTCCCCCCTCCACATAATAATTCTGAGATCTGCCCTTTTTGCAAACAGGCTCATCTGGTGGAGTTCTTTTTTTGTAGTGCGCAAACCAAACAAGCAGACCAATCAGATCTGTTGCCGCCGGTTCTACGGGCTTCTTATTGGTACGGAAACACATTAGCTACGTGATGCAACTTCAGAGCTGTTCTCTGAAGGTGAAACTAAAACATGTTCTCCACCAAGAAGAAAAAAAGCCTTTGCTGCCTGTCTCATATTGCTCCTTGAGAAAATACAACCCTCTAATAAAACTGTCACCCCAACAGCGTTCATGCTAATCTCTGAAGCAGCAGCCATTGACTAACATGAGCTAGCTCCTTCCTCTTGATACTTCCTGCTCTTCTTTCAATAGCTTTCCCAGAGCTGCTTGACAACGATGCTTTATCTTTGAAAATAAAGTACTGGCTGTTGGCTCACAGGTATAACTTATTTGGATATCTCTTTCTGCTCCTTCACAAATTCCCCTCAATAAATGTCCAAATATTACTTCTTAAAACTGCTCTTCTTGTCACTCACTCAGAACCATTTTTGCTTATGCAAATCAGCATCCCGTCCTTATGACTTGTCTTCAGAGACCACGCAGACTTTTCTTACGAGCATATGGTCACACATTTCCTTGTGCAAAAAAATTTCTTTGGGCAACGCACAAAGGAAACCTGCTGTTTCAAACAAAACAAAGTGCCCATGCATATTCAGATCTAGGCAGCCATATGATGAATCAAACAGCAGGTTTGCTAAAATTATTAAAGGAAAATATTCCGCACTCTTTTGCTACCTTTATCGAACACCCATTGGCACATGCAACAGAGTCCTACCTCAGACACATATAATATTCCAGTATGTTTTCTCATTTCTTTACAAAATATAAATAATGCATTTTTTTTTCTTTTATTCGAACTTTTCCCTAACTTGGGAAAAAGTAAATGAAACAAAGACAATAAAAATAACCCATAAGTTTCCCGAGGAATGGGGTGTGGGGGAGAACAGCTTAATGTTTGTGATTTATTACTGCATCGACCGGACCTTAAAAGCAGCAGGGAGTGCGCTGCAGCTCCTGGAGGAGTCCGCTTAGTTGTGAGTTTTGGGCAAGGTCACTAACAGGAGATATATGAAAAAAAAAACAAACAGAAAAAAAACAACTTGTGATTTTCATGTGGAAGCATGACGCAAACATGAGGAAGTATTTCACGGGAAATGTCCCACTCAACTGCGTTAATTTCAAAAACAACATCTGCTCCTGAAGGCTTGACGACTGCAACAAAAGATCCAGCGCCGGGTATTAAATGTTCATATAAATAGCATCGTAGACACGCCGCAATATGGCTAGCAGCTGCGCGTGTAAATCAGAGGAGGACGGGTGGGGGGGGAGAGAATTCACATACTGACTCATGGTGCTGTGCACGCCGCTCGCCATGGCAACGCGTCCCTCCCCTGCCCGCTAGGTCTGTCCTGGCATGCGCGCGCGCGCGCACACACACACACACACACACACACACACACACACACACACACACACACACACACACAAAATGAGCAGCCAGTTGAGAACATCCATCCATCCATCCGTCCAGTTTCAATACCTGCTTCTTCCTGAACTCAGGGTTGCGGTGGTTTGCTGGAGCCTCCCCCAGCTCTTGTGGGGTGAAGACAGGGTGAATTTGCCTCTTGTGCATGTTTTTGGACTGTGGAAGGAAGCACGCACACAGACACAGGGAGAACATGCAAACTCCACACAGAAAGGCCCGAGGCCTGGAATCAAACCCACAACCTTCTTGCTGCGAGGCGACAGTACTTAACCACAGCACCACCGTGTTTCCCGGGTTGAGAACCAAAAAAGAAATCGAACAACAAAAATTTTATTTTGATTCAAATTCAGATTTTTAAAAATATTTTATTATTTTATCTCTTTATCTTATTATTTCTATTATTTCTCTATTTATTTCTTATTTTACTATTTTTTCTTGTTTTAGTTTTTGTGCTTCTGTCATACTATTTGTTTGTGTTTTATTTGTATTTTGTCTTGCAGCACTTTGGAAACCCTGCATTGTTAAAACCGTGCTATATTAATTTTATTGGATTGGGTTGGATCGAACAAGGCAGCAGAAGGGAAGCCAAAGATATGGGAAGTCGCTTTCCTTTAAAAGGCCGACAGACAGACAGACAGACAGGCAGGAAGGCGGTAGGGAGAGGAGACGCCGGACGCAAATATTGTGTGGAAGTGCAGAGGGTGGGGGGTGGGGAGCAATTAGCGGGAGTTTAAAAAGCGTGGTAGGAAGGGTGAGACAACCTCCTATTAGTCCAATTATTCCAATTTTGGTTGGGTGGGTTGGGGTGGGGGCTTACAGAACGCTAGCTCCAATTCCTCGACTGCGGGAAGTGTTTGGGGGGCCGCGAGAGAGGGGGGCGGAGCTGACGCCTCGGCATTTGGCACCTTGGCATTTGAGTCGGGGCTCGGGTCGGCGCTGCTCGTTGATACGTTTTCAAGGCCGCCATGATGTGAACGGCGGCGACCAAATCAGAGGGAATATTAATGCGGCCCATCGCGCAGAGGGCGGAGCACATTAATATGGATCAAGCGGACCCGTGTGTGCGTGCGTGTGTGCGCGTGCGGCCGGATGCGGAGACTAACACCGCCTCCGAGTCTGATGTTTCCCCCCCCGACTGCCACGGAATTAAAGACGCACCTCCGCCGAAAAGCAGCCGTCACTCACGGCCGACGCTCGCTGGTCTTCGTGAAGCAGATTTTAAGAGGCGACAAATCCAGTTTGAGATTGCCGTCGACGGAGGTGAACGTGCCGAGAGAGAGAGGGAGAGAGAGAGAGAGAGATGGAGAGAGAGAGAGGGAGCTTGATCGTCAACGTACGTGAAAGTTTTTTTTGTTGTTCTGCCTGCCCTCTCTCGCCATGGCGCCGTCCCTTTTTACTGACCCAATTAATGCGCTGCCCCGACCGCAAGTGGGAGGAGTCGCGCCCCCGCCGCCGCAGACGGGAACGATGTGAGCATCTAATTAACTTGAACTCTTTTTGAAAGCCGGTGTCATACTGATGCCTGGGGAGGTGGGCGTGGGGGATCTGGGGGTGGGGGGTGGGGGAGGACCCCAACGACTCGTAATGCCGTCTCCAGCGAAAAACCGCGCTCACTCCACTTATTTCTTCACAGATTTTTTTCCCCCCGGCTTCCGGAAAAAGCAATTCGTCGGGGGTGGGGTGTGTGTGTGTGTGTGTGTGTGTGTGTGTGTGTGTGTGTGTGTGGGGTCGGGGTGTTTCCCGAGCTGCAACCTCATTAGCCGGAACTGCGGTGATTGTTGCGAGACGTGCGGGATCACACGGCGTCCGACCCGCTCGCTCGTCCACGTGAACCGCTTTCCTAGACGCCGGCGAAACTCAATTTGTGATCAAATTACCCTGTTTTTTTTTTTTCACGTCGCCCCCCCTCTCCCTCTCTCTCTCCCCCACCCTCACCTCACTCCCACCCCCAAAGCCCCAGGGGGGTTGGCAGTGACTGATTAGACCTGCATGCACACCGCCGGAGCAGATTGCTGCTGCCCTCTGCATGATGTATAAAAAAAAAAAAAAGAAAGTCTTCATCCAGCCTTGTCTGGCAGCAATATTGTTTGAAAAATAGCTGGAAGAGTGGCTGCTAGCTGTGAGATCCCACGCTGTGGGGGGGGGGGGCCTTTCAGCTGTTCGCCCTCCCCGGCGATGGGGGGAGCAGCTCAAACTTCTCTTTTTTCCCCCCTCCCTGCCCCGTCAGCAAGAGGAATTGTTGGAATTTCTGAAGTTTTGGGACTTTGCTAGTTTTGACACCACATTATTGAGTCTTTTTTTATTTTAACACTACATCAAAATTACAGTCTGGCATACTTAAAGCTGTCAAATTACACTTTTGTCACGGAGACGGGAATGCACAGGTGCCAGAAGATCTGTGAAAGTAAAGGCAATCCAGAAATCAACTGCCTGAACGGGACACGTGACATAATGAGGACTCCCCACGGAAATGATGCGACGTTCCAACCGCAATTGGTAACAGAGGTGGTAAAAGTATTCACATTCTGCGCTTAAGTAAAAGTACAGGCACTTGTGTGGAAAAAAAAAAATACTTAGGTAAAAGTAAAGGTACTGATTCAAGTCCTTCAATCAAGCCATTAAACAAACAGCACATTTGTTGATAATTTTGCAAAAATAAAAATGTTGTGATAATCTGGAATGTACTGACCAGAGGTCTTGCATGAGCATCTGGATCATTTTAACAGCTCTGGTCCACTTAGCATTGTAGTTTTCTTTCTTTTTCCGCTGCACCACAACCAAACTGTAATCAGTAATAGTTTGGACCAGTGAGACATTATTGGATGTTTACACTTTTAATAACAATAACCAATGTTATTTTCAGTGGGTTTTTTTTCCTCCGTGCCGAAAATGAACAGTGG
This sequence comes from Thamnaconus septentrionalis, assembly GCA_009823395.1. NCBI lineage: Eukaryota > Metazoa > Chordata > Actinopteri > Tetraodontiformes > Monacanthidae > Thamnaconus > Thamnaconus septentrionalis. The sequence continues at coordinate 15,739,709 of CM020519.1, forward strand.
CCCCAAAGCCAAAAATACGATCCAGTTTTATATTGAACTACACAACATCATATTTCAAATAGCTCCACTTCAATTCTAATAAATAACAAGTGAATTACTTTGAGCAGCATTTGAATCTTTAAAACACTTATCTAAAATGTGTGGCAAGGCGCAGAGGGCCCGGGCGGGGCTCCAAACCCCAGACTCCTGGGCAATAGTCCTGTGTGCTAACCGTTCGGCCAAAGGGATATCCCCTCGGCCAAGCAGCCAGGGCGCGTCATCCATTGGAGGCAAAGTGACACGGACCGTCAACTGTCACACGTTTTCCCACCCCCACCAGGGACTGTTCTCGCTGCTGGCCTCTGGAAAGAGGTTCCGCAGTTTCCGGACCAGGACTACGCCGTTTCACAACAGCTTTTTCCCATACACAATAAGACTATTGAACACACAATAACCCTCCAACTCATACAAACAATTCAACACACACACACTCATTTGCACTTTATGCATCGCACTTTCTCACTTCACTGTATTGTTTCTCTTTTGTTTTGTCATTGTTGGTTTTTTCGGTAGTCGGTGCGTCGGAATTTCGTTTTTAAATGTACACTGAGAAGTGAATGTTTTTAAATGACAAATAAAAAGTCTAAGTCTAAGTCTAAGTCTAAGAAGAAAAGTACAGATACCTGAAAAATCTGAGTTTGAGTTTGTATTTGTTACTTTTGACTGGCGACTCCCTCATCAAAGCACACACAGCACCCAATATTGTCAGAAAAACAGACTTGTAGAAAGTTTTGTAGATTTATTACAAAAGAAACGCTGCAATATCACATGGCCATCAGTATTCAGTCCCTTCGCTCAGTATGGAGTACTGTATGTGCCAATACAGCCATCCATAGAGTCTTCTTGGGAATGATCCAACAAGTTTTTCACACCTGGATTTGGGGATCTTTTGCCATTCCTCCTTGCAGATGCTCTCCAGTTCTGTCAGGTTGGATGGTGAATGTTGGTGGACAGCCATTTTCAGGTCTCTCCAGAGACGCTCAATTGGATTTAAGTCAGGACTCAGGCTCGGCCATTAAAGAACATTCGCAGAGTTGTGCTGAAACCACTCCTTCATTATTTTAGCTGTGTGCTTGGGATCATTGTCTTGTTGGAAGTGGAACCGTTGGCCAATTCTGAGGTCTCTGGAAAAGGTTTTTGTCCAGCACATCAATGTACTTGGTTGCATACATCTTTCCTTTAATTGCAACGAGTTGTCCTGTCCCTGCAGCTGAAAAACACCCCTACAGCATGATGCTGCACCACCATGCTTCACTGTAGGGATGGGATTAGGCAGGTGATGAGCAGTGCCAGGTGTTCTCCGTACATACCGCTTAGAATTTAGACCAAAAAGCTCGATTTTGGTCTCATCAGACCAGAGAATTTTATTTGTCAGAGTCTGCGAGTCCTTCAGGTTTTTTTTTGGCAAACTCATTGCAGGCTTTCATGTGTTGCACCAAGGAGAGGCTTCCGGTGGGCCATAAAGCCCCGACTGGTGGAGGGCTGCAGTGATGGCTGTCTTTCTAGAACTTTGTCACATCTCCCCACTGCATCTCTGGAGCTCAGCCAGAGTGATCTTTGGGTTCTTCTTTACCTCTCTCACCTCGCTCTTCTCTCCCAGATGCTCAGTTTGGCCGGACAGCCAGGTTGAGGAAGAATCCTGGTGGTCCCAAACTTCTTCCATTTAAGGATTTTGGAGGCCACTGTGCTCTGAGGAACCTTAAGTGCAACAGAATTTTTTTTGTAGCCTTGGCCAATTCTGTGCCTTGCCACAATTCTGTCTCTGAGCTCTTCAGTCAGTTCCTTCGACCTAATGATTCTCATTTGCTCTGACTTTACACTGTGAGCTGTAAGGTCTTATATTGACAGGTGTGTGCTTTTCCCAGTCAAGTCCAATCAATAGAAATGAGCACAGCAAAACTCCAATGAAGGTGTAGGCCCATCTCAAGGATGATCAGTATATCGTCACCCTATTAAAATAATGGCCAAAGTCATTTTTGACGAAAAAGAGTTTTTGGCTTAAATCATCTCCTGATAATGCTGGCCATCTATTTTTGTGTTTTCCCAAAAACTTGAAAAAAAAAAAAAAGACTTAGGCCATTATTTTAATAGGTTGACGATATCAGAGTATACAAGTGTCACAGCAAAGGGGCATAAAACTTTTTGTGCATCAAAATATGTGACTATCAGACAGACACAAACAACAGGAGTGATTCTTGCAATGCAAGATATCGCACATGCATGTGTTTTCCACAATTCCACACAAGGTTGATTCCTACTTCCTGCTACCTACTAAGTAGCGGCTGCACAAAGTCTCATTGGTATGAGAACTGATCACGCACGTCGACAGCAGCGAGGCGGGCATGACATTAGCAGAACAGTGAGAACGGAAGTAACAAGTGGAGGATGGCATATTGTGATCCAGGAGAGCCCTGTGGGTGAACATCAGTGATTAATTCAGGTACATTGGCTTTTTACATCTGAGGGACATTAATGCACAGCCCACACATCGCAATTATTCTTAGTTAGAATACTGTGTAATCTTTGTACTTTTCTGCAGAACTTTTGGCTGAGTCAGGTTTTCCACAGTAATGCATCTCTGGAGAGAAAATGGTTCACTGTAAACTCAATGCAGCCATAAACAATATTACATCCATTTTTTGTAGGTGTGTACAGGGTATAGGCTGTATACAGTCCATCTTAAGAATTTATTTATTTATTTATGTTAGTCACAAGTCTTTAATTTTTTTTTCTTCTCTTTTGCACGCTGAGGTTGAAAATCCAGAAGGTTCCTCTTTTAAAATCGAGTTATACAAAAACTTCAAATCTCAATTTAAATTCAAGTATCATTTTCCACATCATGTGAGATTGGAGTGGATGCTCAGATTGCTCATTACATCTTTTTTAAGATGGCAGTGTGAAGCCTCCTTCAGTGCATTTTCATGTTTATGTCCCGCTCAGCCAAAGAGCTTTGAAAGTTTCTTTTTTTTTTTTTCCCTTTTCTTCTTTCTTTTTAATGGCTTTTCTCGTCAGTTCTCTGAAGACGCTTCCCAGTGTTCGGGCATATTTCCCCATCAGGTTGCAGAGAACAAAAGATAACAGCCACTCAAGCTTTGGTCAAGACCGTAGCTGGATTCCACGTCTCTTTTATTTGAGCCCTGACATTTTCTCGAGCAGCCGAGCCAGGTAGTTGTCTTGTTTGCCTTTCATAGCTGACTTTTTGTCCCCCCTCCTTGTCCCCTAACTGCCTGCAGTTTTCTTTTTACCAGATGTCCCATTGGCAGCTGTGGGGCAGTGTAACACTCCAACGATGCAATGTCGAGCTTGGCGTTATTACTCTATGAATTTTTTATTTTTTACAGCCTGTGAGCTGTTTTTTTTTCTTCCTGAGTTGACCATTAGACTGAGCTTGATGTGCTTCAATTCCCAGGTTTCTGCTAAGTCTTTGTTTCAGGAGCCATTACTCGAGGCGTTTGAGTCATGAGCGTCATGCCCTGCAAACATCAATTCCACTGCAATAATGACACTGCAGCTGGTGGTTGTCCCTCTACTTAATGACCCTTGTGAAGTTTGAGAAGTCGTCCAGGCATGACAGAAACTTACAAGCATCTCTGGCAAGAGGGCCCAGTGGCCATTGTCCCTTATTGGTGACTGTTCCTTTAACTCAACAAATGACATAGCCTGAAACTTTAGAGGCTCACAAAAACTTAAAATTACAATGCAGATGGATGTGGAACTTTCAGCTCAAACGTCTCTCTGAAGGGCACGTGTCAGACATGGAATGCTGTCATACAAACAGGTCAACAGCAGAATAATGGAATCTCACAAAACAGATGGATTTTTGGGGTGGTTGTAAAGTGGGAATTCCTGGGGATCCATGTTGACAGGCTCCGGATGAAATAACTTTTGGGAAACATGGAATCATTTTATGGATTTTTTTGTTTCTCTCTTACAATGAATGCATGAACTCTTGGCTTTGGTGGACTAGGGTGGTTGTCACGCAAATTAATGAATGAAAAGAATGAATAGCTTTATTCAAATTGTTAGAAAAGCAAACAACGAAACTGTAATCATCTTTGTTTGTGTTAAAAACAGACATAGGAAAGTTATTATAAAACAAAAAATTGAAAAGAATTACTGCAGAAATCTCAAGGTGCAAAGAGGCCATGTCAACCAGCCAGTGCCTGTTCAGTGTACTGACAGCCAGGAGAAATAAACTCTCTGAACCACTGGTGTGTGTTTTTGCTTCACCAGGATGTTAGTAGTTTGAACAGAAGAAGACCAGACGTCTCTGGCGATAGTCTGTGGGTACCGAGGTAGCTTGAGGTGGCAACCTGAAAGCTGAAAACAAGCAGTTTTCCCCCCCTTGCCGCTCTCACCTCTCCTTGCCATTGTCAAAACACTTAGGACGTCAACACCACCTCAACTGTTGCAAGATAAAGGAAATTTAAAAATCAGTTTCAGATAAAAGCAGTTCCTTGTCCGTGTGGTTCCACCTGAGCACCTTCAGGAAGTGGATCAGATGTATCAGCAAGCCTCCTCAGAAGGACACAGAGGTATTTGCGCCCTACAGACTCTCCGTTGATGTACAGCTTGGCTGATTCTTAGTCCAGGTTCTTCCAATACCACCTCTTTGTGCAGAACACTGTTCAAAAACTCATTGCTTTGTCAATGAGAATGTAAGGTGTAAAAGCAGAGCTAAAGTCAGTGAAGAGCATCCTCACATTCCTCTGCCAGTATTCCATGTGGCTCAGAGCTTTGTTGGCTGCTTTGGCGATGGTATTCCCAGTGGATTGTTTAACTCTGGAGGCAAGCCTAGAGCTGCTGCAGTCATTACTTGTCTTGCCAGTGATGTACAGGTGGTGCTACACATGAGCAACTCCAAGGAAAATCCATGGTTTTCCCCGAGATACATAATATACACAATAGCGGAAATCATAAGGCCCTCATTTTTCCAGTTGTAATACAACTCATCCACGTCCATCAATCCTTCAAGTTTCTTTGGAGGCCACCCCCTTTACAAATGTTTCTTAATGTCCACACCTTTATGGACATGTGAAGTACATTTCCTGCAATGGTAAACATTCAATAAGATTTATCCTGTTAGGCACAATCGATATTAATAATCCATCCACAAATCCATAATTGTCCAGGTGTAATAACAAGATATTCATGTAGAAACATGCTCACATTTTACCATCTCTTGTCATCCAGTTTTTCAAACACACACACGTACGACTAATGTCGAACCTAATATAAACATGAAAATGCCTTCCTAGCTTGTTCATGCATGCCACAAATAAAACAAAAAACAGAAACAAAACCCATCCAATTCACTGTTATTCAGTCTGGAGAATGCGCTAACCCTAAAAGCTCCTGTGGTGTTCTTCCTCTTTAACATGAGAGTAACAACTTATTTTGTTCCCGATCCTGTTACAAATGGCACACTCTGAAACACGCGCTCCTTAGTGTGTGAAGACATGTCCGCCCAATTACGAGCGCTTTTCAAGTCTTTACTCTCATCGTTGTGATTCCCGAGTGTGACACACAGATTTTGTTAATCATCCAAATTGTAACAGTGAGCTTAGCAGCTTTGAACATTCTCCAGAAACGTGATGCAATTTTATCCTCCTTGTTGCTGAATTCTCTTTGGCACCGCACTTTATTGAGCCTTCAACTCCTTAAATTTCTTTTGGGTCTAATTTGTTTTTTTCCTGTTCCTTGCTAATTGGCCAGGTAAGGAGTACAACGATGGTGCGGGCCATGCAGGCTTAAAATGGGGCTAACTGATCCAACGCGCAGTCTCGTCCTCTCTTCCTGTCCTGTGGCAGCACGAGCAGGGTCACTGTCTGGAAACGCAGAGTTACCTGGCTCATTTTTTATTGTCATGCCAATTTTGGACTTGGCAGTAATTATGTGAAAGCTATGCACCCTTGCTCAGCCACTGGTCCTTGCTGTCAGGAAGTCATCACTCATAGTTACACTCTCGTCTCAAACCTTCAATGAGATGTGCGCGGACGTACTCATAAACCACCTGTGGGTGACGAAATTGAAAATGGCAAGCGGAGAAATCTATACGTTCCCATTAAAGCCACGCTGCCGTAAGTTTTCAGTGTCAGGTTTCATCAGACGCCGGAGCCTATTAGTAATTTAGTGCAGAAAATGACATTGAATTTGCTCTAACAGCTAAATCCTGTCTTGACAGTAATAGATGGTACTGGAGTGTGTGGATCCATACAGGAAGGATTTTCTAAGCTGTGGCTACAGTGTCAATACAGTGAAACTGCTGTTGGGTTCAATTTACTGAAAACAGTCGGCTATATCAACCCCAGTACTTATTAATGCTGCAGAAATTATTCACAATTTATTCACATGGATGATTATCCGGTGTGTAAAGAGAAGCCTATATGCAACCCAAGGCTGCTTTGATTGATTAGTAGTGAACTGGTCCTTTTATATGTCATGCAGTCGCAACTTGTTTTTTTCACTGTGCATAGAGAACATACCACAACAGATTCAATATTAATCTGTTTTAACAATTCTATACAGCTATTCAATATGCTTTGTAAAAATCTATATATTAATTCACTTTTAATCTGTGAGCCCAGTTCTGTTTTGCTTTGTTGAGAGGCCTGGCAATCTATACCCAGATCACATTTCAGATCATTGTTGCAATTGAAGTGTTGCAATAATAATTATACAAAGAATCTTTTCAGAGCTTTGAACATCATTTTCAGCCCTCTGTTTATAGCTGTCTGCAGAAACTAATCTGCTATAAGTATGTGTTTTGTTGGACCCTCTTCATGCAGAGACAAAGTGGTCTCAGAGGGGAGGTATCAGTGTCCTTTATGACATCACACTTGGACTTATTGCCAGAACTGCGTGTGCTAGCACATTAAAAGTGGAGGAAGGACATTTCCAGAGAGTTCACTGACAGGCTAGAGACACATTATTGTTAGAAAATATGCAAAAGTGAGAAAATGAAGAGACAGAATGAATCATTTGACCCTAGTGGGCCATACCTGCCTTCAGCTCTGATGTTCTGATCTGATTATTCAGGCTGAGTTCACGTCAGGTCACCATGTACTTTCAAGAAAGTTCCAACTTTTCCACAATACAATTACAACAATCCCTCAAGAAAAGAGAAAAAAATACAAAATAAACTTTTCTGCAAAACTGTGATAACCCACATCGACCAATTCTTCTTTCATGATAAATTAGATATCTGCGTATAATCTTCTGGAGCCTCTGAGAGTTGATAATGTGCGACTAATTTTTTCTCTCCCCGTACAATGCAGTTGGATTGCTTAAAACGACCATGTAGGTCATGTTGCAATCATACATGTGGAACTTTTATTTATTTATGTTTATCTCTGTAAATAGCTAATATTTTTTTTTGTTTTAAGCCTTGTCTTAATCTCAGTAATTGTTCTGTGAGGGAGGTTAAAACCTGTGATGTGAGATTTAACTGCCTTGGTCATTATCCAGTTTCACCCAATTAGGCAACACAATGTTGTTGCCATAAAATTCACCAATTCAGGCATGTGATAAGAAATCATAGTACCAGTAGAGTTTGCAGTCGCAGGGAGATTTAAGTTTAAAATAAACTGACACCATGCAAACATACGAACAAACAAACAAACAAACAAACAAACAAACACAAAAATCACCTGGTCAGTATTTTTCTTTGGACAAACCCACTGCAGCATTTGCCAAAGCCAGCTAGATGGGCAGTTACACTGCATTCTGCCGCCCTGTTCTCCAGTGTCACAGTGCCATAGATTTCTGAAAAAAGGGGTTCAAAGGGTTCTGTACTCGGGTACCGACCAAAGCAACCATCCCAGAACCGGAGTGGAAGTGATCTCATTCCAAACGATCCACGGAGCGCTTCGACTGTGATCCAAAGCGGCCTGACAGACACCTTGAGCACCAGTGACTTAATAATGTGGCCGCTGCGATATTTTACTCAGATATCGCAGCTTCAAGGTTCCACGTGCAGTGCGATCAGATTAGATGCTATTCCTCAGACCTCGGCTGTTTCTGTGGTGTCCAACCAGTCTGGTCATTCTGACCTCTGACCCCTGATTTCAACAAGGCGTTTTTCTCCGCACAACTAGATGTCTTCTCATTTGGGGACCATTCTCCGTAAACTATTGAGATGGTCGCTGCCATGTGATTGGCTGATCAGCTACTGGTGTTACCAGGTCAGGCAAAATGTGGATATGTGTGTAAAAACAAAGACAACTATTTTTCTGCCATTGATGAAACAATACATTCCATGTTATTTTGTCAAAACTGAAAAAGTTGTGGCAGAATAATCTGGACTGAACTGACCTTGAAGGTCTTGCACCAGCATCTGGGTCATGTTGAGCAGCTTCGGTGCTCTCAGTACTATCGCTTTCCAAATGCAACACGACCAAATTGTAATCACTGATAGTTATGACCAATGAGCAATAAATGGATGTTTACACTTTCAATAACAGTAACCAATGTTGTTTTCTACATGTTTGTTTTTCTCTGTACTGAAAACGTACTGCACAGTGACCCCAAGGCCGAGCTACTCGAAAATAATCTCCCTCTAAAATACCACTTTTATTTTTACCTACAAAACAGCATAGCTCAAATAGCTCCACTTCAAAAAACAACAACAACTATAATACACAATGAATCAATGACTTTGGACAGAATTTGTGTTTCTAAGACAAAAATAACAAGCATGTTTTTTCCAATTTAAGAAGTAGAAAGTTTGTTTACAAATGCAGGGACTAAAAAGTCATCTAAAGTCATCTAAAAAAAGAAAGTGAAGTACTGATGCTTCATGGAATGCATGTTGCCCAGTTTGCATTTGGGAGGTTTGCTTTTCAACTGTTAATCTTTGAACAACAACAACAACAACACGTGAACACTTCTTTTTGGCTTTCGCCTTTCCATGCTGTTCAATGTTTTCCTAACAGAAGTATACTATCAGTGGACACATAACCAAAGTACTGGAGTAAACACTGTCTGTGCTTTGCAGAGTCACAAACAAATACAAAACCCGTGGTATGAAATGATGGATTCCAGCGTACTTGCTAATTTCCTCCTGTAAAATTGGGGGGGCCTTGGGTGCGTTTGGAGACGCTCTTGAAGTTTAAAACCAACGGAAGTGATACGACACCCCATGCAGCTGCGCAGGTTGAAACGGCTCGGACTCTGGCAGGGACGCAGCCCCAATAGCATCAGGTGCGTCTTTACCCACCGAGTCCCGCTCGTTGCAGGTGTGTTGTCGGCCCCTCTGTGACGGCGTGTGTGTGTGTGTGTGTGTGTGGCAGCGGGAAGGGGTGCGGTGGTGGGGGGGTCGGGAGGGGGGCAGCTTGACACGCGCAATTGCTTTTTGCCAAGTGAAGCAGCAGAATCCCCGGGCCCCCCGGCTGACACACGGTGACAAATGCGTGCGAACGCTCGGCTGTGAAACCGGCTGCGCCTTCTGAAACATTGTCTGAAATAATGGCGGCACGGGGTGGGAGTGGGGGAGTGGGGGGAGTGGGGGAGGAGGGGAGCGGCAAATTACAGCAGAGGCAATGGCTTGGAAAAAAAGAAAAGTAACAGCCCTGTTGATGACAACGCTCGGCGCTTTTTTTTTTTTTTTTTTCATGACAGAAGCCTCCACTTTTAGCATCCGTCTCGCAACTTATTCCATAAAAAACACGCCGTCGGCGCCGCCGAGGAGGAAATGGACCACTGAACGCTGGACCGCCATAACAATTCATGGCAGGAGATTGGAGTGGATACATCTTGTTCATGTTTGGGGGCGGGGGGGTCCGGGGGGGGGTCCGGGAGATGGTTGGGGTGACGGCGTAATGTGTTGCAGGATTCGAAAGGGTTTAAACAATGCTTCAGTGTGAAGTGGAGGGGTGTCGCTCCCCTGCCACGCGTTTGCAAAAAAAAAAAGAACTTCTGTCAGACAACTCACAATTGTAATGATTATCGTAGCAGCGATACGTGTTTCAAGTTTTGGCGCCCAGGCAACATTAGTGACGGGCGATAACGTATTTTCCAAATTCGATACGATAATTGATATTTTTTGGGTCGATGTTGCGATATCGATATCAAAAAACTTTTTGGTTTGAAATTTTTTCAATAAATAAAAAGTGATAGTGATACAGCGTTCCGAGCTACTAGTGCTGCCTCGTGTTGTGACGACTGATAGCGACGTAATTGTTGGAGCGACGGACGGGCAACCGTGCGGTTGCCAGATTGGGTGGTTTTCCGCTACATATTCAGGCCTGTTTTAGCCTGGGGGTTTCGCCCGGAAGGCTCTGGACATCTGGCACACTCGTGAACGGAGTTTAGAACACAAACACCAGAATGAGCGCGTCCAACAAGAATGTGTACAAACGCAAATGAAGAACGGCCCGTTTACGTTCGCCCAAAATGTGAACAAATTCGTGAACGATCGTTCATGCGGACGGGTTTGGGAACAACATTGCAAATCACACCGCGCACCGTTTTTATCAACTGTCCTTTTTTTTCTTCACCGACGAATCTGACTCTGCGGCCGCTGCGACTTCGTGCCCTACGTGCTGACTGCCAAGTGTGCGCCAGCCCGGAGTGGGCTTTGGTGCGTTACAGTCGTCGCAAGTCGCCGCGGCTGTTGTCAAAAATGAACATCGATATTTTCCTAAAATTATCAATACGATATTTTACTCTGATTAGCGATCGATATATCGATCACGATGTCGATATGCGCATCACTGGTTAGCGTCGACATTTTAGGGAGTGAAGAGAAAACACACATAAAGGACCAAACAGAGAATGAGGAGTGATGAGGAAAAAACACACGTAGACCCAGAACCTGCAGGCGTACGCTGGGCTGGAGGTGGGGTTGAAATCACAGGTACAGTGCTGGCGCAGTGACGGACAGGGGGGGGTAATGAGGGCACTGGGCAAGTTCCAACAGAGCGCCATATAATGGGGGTGCATTTAATAGGTGGAATGTGTGGAGAATGTAGCACGTCACGTGTGTGTCAGTTCTGCTCGAGTTGACTGCCTGAACTATAGGAGCTCTCGGGTTCGCCTCATTAAGCCCTCACGAGTTCAAGTTGCTTCCTGGCGTCTCTCTCTCTCTCTCTCTCTCTCTTTCTCTCTCTCTCTCACACACACAGACACACAGAAACGAATGGGGTGCGAGTGAATTATTAATGAGTGTTGATCAAGGAGGGAGCGGAAAATAGGTTACATATAAGCTCATACACAGTTTCATGTCTTAATATTTGATCAAAAGGAGCAGGCGGGACGCGGCTGAGGATTATATTCTGAGCCTTCCTGTGCTTATCGGTCATTGCGAGACATTCGAACCGCAGCGCTCGCGAGTCCTGCGCTTCTTCTCTTTCTTTCGCCATCCGTCCCGCCGGGCAGCGCTCTTATCACTTTCCCCTTTCACTCCCGTCACCCCCTCCCTCCCTCCCCCAGTCGCCGTCTGTAACGGAGAAGTGACCTTGTCCCGCTTCCGCGGCGGCGGGCCCCAGAGAGCCGCAGCGTCTGGCGGAGATCCGCTTTCCCTCCCTCCCCGCCCCTCGCTGCTGCTCGGCGGGCGCACTAGGTGTCGCAGTGCAGAGAGAGTTTCAGCGGGATGCGGTGACATCAGGCTGAGTGGCGGCGGCGGAGGAGGAGGTGGAGGTGGAGGAGGAGGAGGTGGTGGTGGTGGAGTTCAGGGGACGGTCAGGGAGGACGAGCCGTCCCAGGTTGATGATGTCAGCAGGAAGGGGGTGGCGGGGTGGCGGGGGGGTGGGGGGAGGCAAAGGTGTTGGACGTACGCCGACTTGGCGGGCAACAGCCCATGAAACGATCCATAAAAGCGACGACTTTAACGTTGACCGTGTTTGCTTCTGTTGCAATCGGTCACGTGACGGCACGCGCGGGCAGCCCAAAGGTAATTTTACGCTGGTGGCATCACGGAGAGCGTTTAAGGCATGAAAGGGAACGGTCACATGATCCGAGGTCACACTGCGAGTATGCTTAGATCACTGGTTGTGTGATTGCGGTGTGAAGCTGTGGGAAGTTTTTATTTAAACGAATTTAAAGACAGAAATTCACAAGACCAATTGTTGTCTCCTAGCTTGCGTTACTTTCTCTCATCGTGACAGCAAGCTAAAGGGCGGCAGAGTAACACATGAAAGGCAAAAAAAAAAGTGTTTTAGGAGCTTCGAAAAGAAACTCAAATGAGGTGTTTTCAAGAGGAACCACACAGGAGCGTCCAGAGATGAAAGTCCACTTCACACTGGTAAAACACAATGTTAGGAAAACACAATGTTTCAAATATGATAACGTTGCAACACAATGGCACAACTTCTTCCGCTGTAATCACTGCTATTTTATCTAAAATTGGTATTTAGCGGCGGCAGATGGACATTTTAGTCAACTGGCACAAGTGCAAATCTACTCTCCCCTTTTCTCTCCACCAGAATGATTTGGTTGTCCAACGACAACAACAATATCTGTTCCTGTTCGACAAATTTAATTTCATTTGCAGTTGCCATTTCCTGCTATGTAGATGATGCCACGTGCAGCAAGCAGATCTTTAAGTGCGCGGTTGGACTTGCACAGTGTTGCTTGGAGGAGCCCAGTTTTCCTTCGACCTACGACTTTTAAAATGACAAGCAGGTGCTCGAGCGCTGGCCAGAGCGTTGGGTGACAGGGCCGCCATGAGGAACCGTGCAGACAGTCAATACCATCCGCAGCGTTTCAAAAACAAGAGAGGAAGCACAGAAAAGTATGCTCGCCCACACACACTCACAATTGCAGGGTCTTTCTGTCTCTCCGACTGTTTAACCACGGCGGAATGAAACAACTGGCTGCAGCTGTCTCCCTTCTTTTCCCGGACTGTAAACAAAGCGGTGCAAAAATACACTGCTGTGAAGACTGAGGCCCGGCAGTCGCCGTTACCGTCACGCACACACAAAGAGAGCAAGGACGAGAAGGAAACCCAACAGCGTTGGCCGACAGTCGGGCCGACGAGGCAGCTGTAACTTTAGCTTGTGAGACTTTGACTCCAGTTACTGGCAGTAGCGTTGTTGACGTTGTTCGAAATACTAAAAAAAAACAAGGCTGCTGGAGTCCAGAAACCTTGCTGGAGAGATTATAAAACGCAGAAAAACATTTACACAAAAGTGATACAGTTTAGCGTCAGCGGCTCGGAGGAAAAGACAAGGGGGCGGAGCTGGAGGTTAAAATGTTAAGCTTCTCTTTGGGAGTGACCAGGATGGACGGGATCAGCAGTGTGGACGGTTAGATGTTCTGGAGGTGAACCCAGAGAGGCCAGACTGAGATGGTTTTGTACAGAAGAGAGACAGTGAATGCATCACTGAGAGGACGCTGAGGTCGGAAGTGGCAGGCCGGAGGCCTCAGAGGAGATTTATGGACGTGGTGAATGAGGACATGAAGTCAGTTGGTGTCAGAGAATGCAGATGGATGGAGAGGAGTGAGGGTGTCCCCTTGAAGGGAACAGCCCATAGAAGGAGGAGGAGGAGTGGTAGGAGGAGATGTGTACCTTACTCTTAGTGCACCCTGGAAACATTTCAGGGCAGGTTTCCCACACTGCCAGCAAAAAATCCGATTTTCAGCCCATCCAGATTGAAACCGGATTGCTCTTTGGCAGTCTGAACAGTCACAAACCACATCAAATCCGATTTTTGCAAGACGGATTGAAACCACCTTCAGAGGTAGTTTCAAATCTCATTTGGACAGATGCGTCTCAGTGTGAACGGCTCCAAACACACCGATGGGTTTTGACTGTCCGTGACGTCACTGTAAGCGACGCCAGACCCAGTGCGCCACACCAGAGGGCGCCATTCCAGGTGTGGAGCTGTAACGTAACGGAGCAGACAGAGGAAGTAGAAAGCAGCAGTCCCTGAACAAAGGAGGAAACTCATTGGCTCATCAGTGTAGCTGCATTCAAGCCAAGCTCCAGGGCCATGCATCGCAACAAGTGCCGCTGTAGCAGTTATATGACGTCACACACTACACGCTCTGCTGGACGACGCCTCCGCTCCCACGTCGTTGCTACAGCAACCTGCCAGATGGGTCAATAATGTGGCCCAGTCTGAACAGAGCCAGATCAGATTTGGACACCTGCAAAAAAACAGTGTGGACAGTCGGCCCTGAAAATCGGATTTGAGAAGGAATCTGATTGGAATTGGATTTGCCTGCAGTGTGAACGCAGCTGAAGAGTCCTTCTCAGTGGCAGCTGAGCTCCTCTTGATTCAAACCAATCAATCAATCAATCAATCAATCAATCAGTCAATCAGTCCGTCAGTCTTTCCAGCGTCTTCAGCCCCTCCTCACATTTCTGACCGCCCATCACGTGGCCTCTGCTCTGATTCTTCCAGATCTTGAATCAATTTTCTGGGTGGATTACTTCAGCAACACGCAGCCCAAGTTTGCGGAAGCAGAGGAGGCCTCTGTCTATTTCTGCCCCCTCCCTACCTCCTCACCCTCCTTCCCTTTCCGCCACCCTTTGCTCATACAGTTCTCTTACACAGTGGCGCTGGCAATCGACCCCGGTGATAATCCAGTCTTTCATATTGTCAGATTAATATTGACTCGGGCGCCTCGGAGACGATGCTTGGACTATCCTCCAGGTGCTGCGGCACGCAGAGTCTGAGAGAAGGAGCTTAATATACATTCAGAGCCAAGAGGGGAGCTGCATGAGAAACACTTTGGGTAAACAAAGAAAAAAACAAAACACAACTAGAATGAATAATAAAGCGTAAAGCGTCTTTTCAAGGTATCTTTTATACATTTGCTCACTCTGGCGAAAATGAGCCCGCCCGCCCGCCTCTACTTTCCAGCCAGCTGATCGAGGTGAACGCGCGCCCAGGCATTTTCATGGTGATTAATGGAGAGCTGATGGCAGCAAATCAATGTTGCTCATTAAGTAGAAATCAGCCAGAGACATGAAATTGAATGCTCCCCAACATGGGATGATAATAACGTGGAATATTGTTTTAATTGGAAGTAAATGGAGTCCGGGCCCTCGTGTCGTTTGGATACGTATGGCTATAGATTTTAATGACAAACCATCTCACGTATGTGCTAAAAAGAAAAAACAAAACAAAACCAACAACACAGAAACAAATGGCTGGCGAGATTAGCGGTCGGCGACATGACTGTCTAGACTGATGTACAATGGTCTATCTATCTATCTATCTATCTATCTATCTATCTATCTATCTATCTATCTATCTATCCGCTCAGCCATTTCTATCATTCTAACATTCATTCATCTTCCATAGCTGCTTCTTCCCGAGCTCAGGGTCACGGGGGTCTGCTGGAGCCTCTCCCAGCTGTCATAGGGCGAAGGCAGAGTGACACCCTGGACAAGTCGCCAGTTCATCGCAGGGCCACAGAGAGACAAACAACCATTCACACTCACATGCACACCTACGGACAATCTAGAGTGTTCAATCGACCTCACATGCATGTTTTTGGAGTGTGGGAGGAAGCCGGAGAACCCGGAGGGAACCCACGCAGACACTGGGAGAACATGGAAACTTCACACAGAAAGGTCCCAGGCCCGGAATCGAACCCACAACCTTCTTGCTGTGAGGCGGCAGCGCTAACCACTGCGCCACCATGTCGCTCATTCTAACATATTAGGAATAAAAACAGTTTTTAAAAAAAAACAACAACAGTGTTTCCACCAACTATCAGTGGGATGTAAAATACAGCGTAAGTGTCCTTCAGCTAAAGTAGTCTGTGATTCCGATTTTTTTTTTTTTTTGTGATGGACTACATTACATTAACACTGACCCTGGCTTGTTCACATTTTACTGCGCCATTAACAACAACAACATTTAAAACCAATGATATTTTAATCAGGGAATCAGACGTAACATAAATATATATACGTATCTATATATATATATATGTGTGTGTGTCTGTACAAAATGTTTTTTTTTTTTTAGTTCTCTCTCACCTCCAAACTGGAGCGAGTTTAATAGCCACAAGCGTGCGAGATGAAACACCACTGAAAACAATTTGGTATTTTTGGCAGCAAGCACATTAACTACAATAAAATAACAATGGCGGCGACGGCGGCGGTGGCTATTATTGGTTTTGTCCGTCGCCCTTGTTTTGTGTTTCGTGAACGGCAATTGTTTTCCCCCCCGAGAAAGGAGCAGGAAGGAATAGGAATGGAAGCTAAGGAGCGCGCCCATACCTTTCAGGACGGAAAGAGGACAACAGTTGCCGGGCTAAAATGAAGGGTTGTTCTGCTAATGGGTTCTCGGGCAAATTCAATAAACAGCAAAATTAAACGGCGAGCTCTCCGGTTTTCTGTGCGGCAGAGTAAAGTCTGGGAAAGGAACGTCCACGGATGATGTAAGAGCTGTAGGAACAGCAGCGAATATTTTAGTCCCCGTACGTTGTTTTTTTTTTAAAGTAACTTACAATTGTTTTTTTTTAAGCATCTTGAGTGCAGCTGACCAAAAAAAACTGACGGCACTGAGACGTGAAATAAAATATGATTCCAAACCGCTGCCATGAAAGAGTATGAACAGTGACTCGATCGAACACTTGTGATATCTGACCAAAGTTTACATTTGGTTGCGTTAGCGCTGACGTTTTGATCCCACGTGGCTGCATTGGGACTTTTTTTTTGTTTTGTTTTTTTTCATCGCGGGGACACATAATTCATTATTTGCGGCTGTGACACTTGATCCGCAGAGATGATTCATAGCAGGGGGAAAAAAAGTAGCCTTCCTGCTTTGACAGGAGCGATGCGATCGGTACGGGGAGACAAGGAAAACAAAACGATTCCGCTGTTGTTGTTGTTGTTTTTTCTCCTCTTTTCTGAGGGATGGCTGACAACAGAGAAGCAGTCAACTTGACAGCGAGTGTTTTTATCCTCCCTGACTTCCTGCGTCACCGTGCTGATTCACTCTTTCTGGCTTTCGAGCACCAGCGACAGCGGATTTCTGCCGTTCGCAGCCACCAAAGTGATCGAGCGCTCAGGAATGAATTCTTTTGTGTTTGGATTGAACAGCAGGGAGGCGAAGTTACATTGAATCAGATGACTCATCGGGAGGACCTTTAGCGCCACCTTTAGAAAAAAAAAAAAAAAAAAAAAAATCAAATTCCTGATTTGAAAAATTCAAAAGCCCTTTGTGTAAGAGTGGAACTGCATGTTGCCAACAGTATTCACGCACGTCCTTGTTTTCTGAAGCTCCAGTTGATGTCATTGCTGCCATGCCTGGATAAAGTCAAACCCCGATCCGGTTCATGTTCTGGGCTGCTGTAAAAACATGTTGCTGGCATGATGTAGCTGCCAGACTGTGGATATGTACGCAGTATAAATCAGCAGAAATACCTGTTGTATGTCTGCCAAGGAGAGAACACATTAGTTTCTTTTGACTTTAAGCATCCAAAAAAGATACAGATGTGTGCCATTCCTTTAAAATATGACACACTGGCCCTTTGACATAGAATGCAGGGATTTCCAGATTTCCAAGAGATATTTGTCAAAATGAACTGCAATGGCTGTCACAGGCGTGTGCTATATTGCACCTCAGCAGCAACTGAGGGTTTTCCACAAAAACAACATTGGATGTTTTTTTTTTCCATCTCCCCACCTCTCCCCCCTGGAAAAACTGGCAAAACAACTGAAAACCAGCCTAAAAACTCCTCTGTACGGCACTCATTGTTTTATTTTGTTTTCCTGAATCCTTAAATAAAACTCTTGTGTTTTGTTTTTCCTTTCCGAACTGCAAGCTGTTGTAAACTTTGAGTGATACCACGCAGCTCGGAACCCACCGTCATCCAAGGTTCTGGCTCAGCGTGCTGAGTCATTGGCTACAGGGGCCAAACGAAGGGACAGATTATTCGTGCGAGCCGAACCACTTCGTCAGCCGCTCAGTGAGTATGCATAAATACCTGTATGTACATCAGTATAAACAGTATCTACGTATATCTATATAGAGTATGTGTATGTGTATATGTATGTATCTATATACACATACATCTATATGACTATTTTTATACATACAGTATGTGTGTGTGTGTGTGTGTGTGTGTATAATATCAGGGATGCAACGGTACAGTTTTCCCACAGTTCGGTATGCATGAGTTTTTATGCCACGGTACGATATGGTATGGTTTCGATGTCTATCTAATAAATCTAGTAAGTAAGTAAGTAAGTAAGTAAAACTACTCTGGCTGTATTGTAAAAGTAATTAAAAACACAGATATAATCAAACCACAAACTTTATTTTTATTTTTTTTATCAGATCACATAAAACCACACAAATTAAATATAAAGTTTATGACTATCCAACAAAAATGAACAAAATTTTTAGCCCACTCACAGCCGAGTCAAAACTTTTTCTTCACTGGGCTGGAGCGGTTCAAATAATTATTTATTTATTTATTTATTTATTTTACAAATAGTGGAATATTTATCATTTTTAAGAGGCTGAAAATAAATCTGTTTATATGGACGCACTAATGCACTCGTTAATACGAGAAAATGGTCTTGGCAATCTAATGTTGATACGTTGATATGAGTTAAATGCATATATTAGGTAACCTGTGTGTGCGCCTCACACAGACGATATATCTATATATATATATATATGTATATACATATATATATACAGATATATATATGTATATATATATATCTGTATATATAAGCATATATAGCAGGAGAAGCCTCATACGAACAAGTGGAGGGGTTAATGAGCCAATCCTAGTCCATCAGCGAGCCGATCAAAGGCCCAGATGAGTTCAGTGTGTCATTCACTCCGTATCATCTTTTCACTCTTTCCTCAAACTTTGCAGCCATACTTACCTCTCTCTCTCTCTCTCTCTCTCTCTGCCTCTGTCCTGAATAGCCGCTCCAACCTCTTTCCTCCATCTCCGACACTCCTCACAGATTAGCGTTAACGAGGATATTAGCCATGGCAGTAAACACATTCCCTTTCTCCGATCCATTTGGCAGCAAAGGAGTGGAAGGCGGGGCGAGCCTCACATTTTACTCTCCCTTCTGTGAGGCCTGCTGGCCGAGGAGGTGCCATCACAAGGCAATACAAGAGTGAGGAGATTTTGGTGTGACAGCTCACGGCAAAAGCTCAGGTCGCGTAATTTCTGCCGTCTGACTGAAAGGAAATATATGTATACAAAGAGGGACACTGGTAAAACATTATGTCTGTCACATTGAAGAAAAAACAGATTTTTTGTTGTTGTTGTTGTTGTTGGTGAAATTGCCAATTTAATTACTGCCCGATGGTGAGTTGAGGAGTGGTAATTGAACACAGTATGAACTTGATTTCCATCGAGAGAACCCTTCGGGGTTGTTTCTTTGTTTTTCTTATAATGTGAGAATAACTCTCAGTTCCTGATTACGCTGTCATTACTTTAGCATTCATGCTAATCACGACAACGGCTTTCTTTTCACTTGTCTTAACTAGGTTGTGCATCAGTTGCTTTCTGCGTTGGTGGCGAGCCTGACCTGTACATTCAACCAAATGCCAGATATCAGGGCCGTTTTAGCTTCGTGGGGCCCTTGGCAAGATGCTGTTTGGGGGCCTCTAGTTTGCCAAACTGTGATGAAGAGATTCCTATCCCTTTAGATGGTCCACTAAGACGCCACAATCTATTACACGTCATGAGCAAAACATGCTACAGGTTAAATTAAACATCTTAAGTTGAGCCATTCAGGCAAGTTGAACTGATTAAAAAACACTTTAATACACGGAAAATAATCCTCAATTGTCAATAAATAGAACAGATTATTCAAAGTAAAAAATGTTCGTTCTGAGGAACGTGATGGTCCTGGGGCTTCCTGGTCAGGATGTTCAGGAGATCCCTCTGGCTCAATGTCTGGAGCTCCAAAATATTTTAGAATTGCTCCTGCAAAGACAAAGCTCATTGGATTATCAAGCAAAATAGATCATGAATGCATATTCTCATTTGATTATTACAGTGATGTTGTAGATATACAGGAAAATTAAAATTCATTTGTTTTCATATTAAACATTGTGATTGCAGTGTCCCTTCCAAGCTTTTACCAAATTACAAAATTGTCCCTTTTAAGAGTTTTTTGCACTAGCTTCCACACTGTACTAGTTTAAGTAATAAAGATAAATGATCCACTGCCACAATAGTCTAAAATAGTCAACACCATGCCGAATAAAATATTTCCATAAAATATATCCAAATATATCCTATAAAATACACACTAATCTCAGTACATTAATCCTAAATAAGGCTAAAATAACATTAATATTATACTAATATCTGAGAGACAACTTCCACTGAACAATGACAGAGCACTGACTACAACGACATGCCCTCCCTCCCTGTTAGAATCTGAATAAACGGCTCTGGAGTCAATCAGTCATTCCCATGGCAGGACAGGTTAACCTGGCAGGACATGGCCAACTTTCATAAAACAAACAAAAAAGATGAGTTCATGACGAACAAATATTAGCCAGCCAGCTAACATTTATCCGATGCTAGCTAGCTGGCTAGCAGGACAAATAAACAAACTTGAAAAAACCCCAGAACACCTGCACCTCTCCAGCCCACATCACCAACAAATAACTTACCTTTATCCTTTGCCCGTTTTTCTTCATCAATTTACTTTTTCTTCCGTGTTTCCACACCGCTGGGATAACTCCTTTTTGATGCCATTATGGTCTTTGGTTTTTTCATCCTCTTGCTAACGGGAACGAATGGTAGCTGTCAATCATTCCCATCATACCTGTCGGCGTTGCCGGCCCGCTACATCACTAACTGTATGACAGTGCGGTCCAACGACCTAATAATGTAAAAAAAAACCACCAGCCACAGCTTATTATTGCAGTTTATTTTATTTATAGCCAATGTTCGTTTTCAAGCATTTAAGGGGTGTAATAAACACATGAGATAGCTACAGATACAAACGGACATTTTAATTCTCCTCAGAAGAGGCTGAACGTGCAGCTTTGGGGCCACCAAGGGGCTTTGGGGCCCTCTGGTGGCTTGGAGGCCCCAGGCATTCGCCTAGTTCGCATATAGCAAGAAACGGCTCTGCCAGATAGGCATCAAATGTTTTGCATATCTGGTCTGCTGCCGATGTTTTACTTCTTGTCAGTGCGTGTGTTGGCGCTGGCTGTGTGCACAGTGACTCTGCTACTGTCCCTTTTTCCAGAGCAGAAAATGTGCAGGACTTCCATTTTTGTCTGATGATGGAGCACAACACAGCAGTTGCACAGGAAGGTATGTTGGGAACAGAAAGAAACAAAAGAAAAAAACTGAAAAACTAAAGGTGAGTTTTCAAAATAAAACAAACAAAATTGAAAATCTTACACTTCCTGTCTGAAC
This sequence comes from Thamnaconus septentrionalis, assembly GCA_009823395.1. Taxonomy (NCBI): domain Eukaryota; kingdom Metazoa; phylum Chordata; class Actinopteri; order Tetraodontiformes; family Monacanthidae; genus Thamnaconus; species Thamnaconus septentrionalis. The sequence goes on from CM020519.1 coordinate 15,761,069, forward strand.
TACATTGTGTTAATTGTCGCAGACTGGACTGTGTTCTTGTTCACGTGGAGCCGTGTTCAATCACACAGCCTCTTCTGACTTCCTTAATTACAGCAGGACCTCCAGCAAAGCAGCACAGACCACTGAGCCACTGAGTTGGCTTAAATTTCGTGTCTTAATTGTTCAAATTTCAAATGAAAAAAACAGTGATCCGACTGCACTGCAGCAGTACTTTTTTTGTGCCCCGAAATGGAAAATTCAGCAAAGTATTTTTTCCCCCTCCATTTGTAAGCGTCACTCGCTCTATTGGAGAATCAGTCAATTCCCACAGCTATACATTTCCCCTCTGAGTGCTGGAGTGCTGCGGCACCTCCGGTTCACCTTTGTGAGCGCTCCCCCCCCCCGCACTGCAAAACAAAACAAACCAAAAAAAAAATCTCTTGCACTACTACTACTACACATGCTTTTACCCAAACAAATGATGGATGCGGTGCTTTGACAGCAGGGGCATTTATGTCTCTCCCGAAGGGAGCCCTCGCACAGCAGCCGCTTACAAAAACACAACCAGCAGATCAATACCGCACACATCTGCCAGGGTGTAATTACAATCCCAATCGCATTCCCACGACGCCTCGCGCGACAACACTCGCACGAAGGCGGGCGCGCGGTCGCATTCGGAGTGCACTCATTGTGCTTGGAATGGGAAAAAAGAGAAAGAAACATGAGAAGGGAGTTCATGGCCTGAGAAAAAAAGTGTTACCCCCCCCACCCTCCTCCCTCCGCCGAAGGAAAAAAGTCTGAATGGGCGCCACTTCACAGCCAAACACAAACGTGTTGGCTATTTTGTCCTCAAAGGCTTAAAAGTGCGACGCCTCGAAATGCGACGGCGCCTCCAGGACACGCGCAATTTGACTACAATTTTAAAGGCTTCGCCGCCAAAAGGAGTGACCCAAATGGACGAATGTGCGGACGGCTCTCCCTCGGACTCCGGCTCCAAGCACCTGAGGACATGCAGCGGGAGGGATTCATCAAAAAGCAATCGGCGGCGCTCGCCGGTGACTGATCTAGCGTGGCATCCATTCATTATGCAAATGGCACCACCTTGCTTTCTTTATCATCAGAGACCATCATTCTGAAAAATTAGCCGCTCTGCATCTGCGTGGGGGGGGGGGAAGAAACAACGGAACGCAGAAACTGGACCGTTGCTATGGAAACTATGCGGGAGAGACCATTTTTAGAGGGAGCGGGAGGCGAGCGTGTGCTTGCGTGTGTGTGTGTGTGTGTGTGTGCGCTCGCGTTGAGGCAGGTGCATAGAGAGAGCGGCGCTAGCAATCAACAGGTGCTCTGGCAACTGCAATATCTGGGCCTCCCCCGAACTGGAACGCTAAATTAGATTTCGGGCTTCGCGACGTCGGTTGGGGCGAAATTAGTCTGGCAACACGACGCCGTCTGCGTCGGCCTGAGATCAAATGTTGAAAGCAAAGGTGCCGCGGTGGCTGTCAGCGTCGCAGATGGACCTCATTATTAGCAGATTAGTCCTCGGCATGTGTGCGAAGGAAAATTAGCCAAACCCGCGTTTGATGTGGAGGCGCCACTCCCCAACAGCCGTTTTCGGCAAAATGTGAAATTCCTATTGAGGTTGGGGTACGAAGGAACAAAAAAGTTGAGATAATACAGGGCGGTATTAATATACCCCCCCCCCCCACCCCAACCTCACCGCCTGCACCAACCCTCCACATCACGCTTAATTTTAGCCAACTCCATCTAAAACGGCCCCGATAAAAGATTCAAAGAGAGCAGGAGACGCTACCTTCAAGGGCACATCAAACCCAGAACCATCATTTACATTCATGAATCAATAATCCTGCTTGGATGAAAGGAGAGACAAAGGGGTTTCTCATCTTTGGGGTCACTCCAGTGTTGGGGGACCTCATTTTGATGACGGGAGATGGAAATCGCCGAAGCGCCCGGGAAAACTGTCCGCTCGCCCCGGCATCGGTCATCTCAGATGGCGCCCTACCTTTTCATTTTGGGATTTATGGCCGCTTTTTATTCTCCTTCCTCGGCTATAACTTAGCAGGGTTTGACAGCAAACAACGCTCCTCGTGCCGGCATCCCGGGGGGCGTGCGTGCGCGGAATCTAAAATGCGATCGGCGCTGCCGCCATCCTCCCGGAGCGTTTGCCGTCTGCAAGGAAGCCTTTAACATGGGAGACGCCGCATGGGAGGATCAATGTGCGCCCATGCTGTTGGTGTTCTCCTTGTACCTTTCTGTAAATGGGAGATGGAGTCGCTGCCGGCCTTATCCGGGATTTGTTGTCGCGCCGTCAGGGGGTTATCAGCATGAAGCACGTGCGGGACCTCCTCCACCGACCAAGACCACGCAAGCTCTGGTGTGTGTAAAAATACAGTAAAAACCACTGCAAGGATTCCTCCTGCACTGTAATTCTTTGTCATGTCCACTTGCTTGTTAACACAAATGGCCAGTCAGCCAGTGAAAGAGCCAGTAGGGATTTAAGTGCCGTCCTCGTTGGTGCCAGACGCGCTTGCTGGTCTGAGTGCTTCACAAACTGCTGATCTACTGGGAATTTCATGACATCACAACTATGTCTCGGGTTTACAATGAACGGTCCCAAAAAGGCGGAATGGCCCAGTGGGCGGCGGCTAAGGGGAGGAAAATGCCAGGGGTCAGAGGTCAGAATGGGCGGACTAGTTGGAGACCACAGAAAGGAAGACCACAGAACATACAACACATCCGACCTTGAAGCAGTGCGCACGCACATCAGCATTCAGTACTATTATGTTCTAGGTTTTAGTAAGGTGGACCTAATAAAGTGGCCACACAGTGTTAATTTACATTTTTGGTGCTCTGGGCAAAAATACATTAACCTCTGCACTAGCAGCTGAGAGTAATAACTTTAAAATTACGGCAGTATGATTAATGGGTTAGAGTAACCTAAATATATTTGAAGAATAGCAAAGGACTGGAAGGTGACATTGATGACATGTAGTTGGAGTACAAGGAATACAGATTTAACAATCATTATTTTACAGAATACTTCATTTCATTATTATACAGATAATTTGGTAACTTGGCTAAAGTCTTGAACTGTATTCTTTACCTTTATATATATATATATATATATATATATATATATATATATATATATATATATATATACATATATATATATATATATATATATATATATATATATATATATATATATACATATATATATTGTGTGCTTTGCTCAACAGTCAGTCAACTCAATGAACTTTACACCTCTGTCAAAGTTTAACTTAATGATCTCAGCGTGTGAACTGAACATTTCATTATTATACAGATAATTTGGTAACTTGGCTAAAGTCTTGAACTGTATTCTTTACCTTTTATATATATATATATATATGTGTATATATGAATATATATGTGTATATATATATACATATGTATATATATATATATATATATATATATATATATATATATATATATATATATGTATATATATATGAATGTATATATATATATATATATATATATATATATATATATATATATATATATATATATATATATATATATATATATTGTGTGCTTTGCTCAACAGTCAGTCAACTCAATGAACTTTACACCTCTGTCAAAGTTTAACTTAATGATCTCAGCGTGTGAACTGCCGTCTCACTTTGGAGCAGCTTGCAAGGCGAAGTTGGCCAAACATTACAATCGTCATTTAAGGAAATGCTTTCAAAGCTAATTTAGTGCGGGGAGGAGGGAAAAAAAGAAAAAAAAGAAAACAGTTTCTGGGACAAATGGCATCCTCCGCTGCAGATCCCCAGGCATCTGTCTTAATCCTGTACTGCGTTATAAATCACTCTGAAAATGATTTACAAGAACACACAGAGATTTTATTGTCGCGCTCCCCCTTGATTCATTTGCCACAAAGCAGCATCATGGTGCCTAAAGCAGCCGCCACCTGGGAGCCTCGTTGGCTGTGGAGCGAGAGGAGGAGGAAGAGCAGGCGGGAGACACGTGGGTGGTGGGCGGGGAGAGGGATGAAAAGAATGATAAGAGTTCAGTGTGAGTGTGTGGGGCTGTTCACATGCCTGCAGAGATGAGCGATACACTGTTGCCATGGTCCGCCAGGCGTACAGGAGCCACGACAGTGTCGTTACCAGTGCGTCTGTGCCGGGGACGGGGAGGACGTGGGTTGAGTTCACCTGGGGTGAGGAGGCACGCCTGTCTTCCAAAGGTGCGGGAGGAAACGTCTCGGGGTGATAAAATTAGCCGGCGCAGCATCGGGGGAGTTGAACAAAGACGCATCAGCGACTTGTGCATGAAGGCGAGACGGCGCCTTTTTTCGTTGTCGCCGTTATTCAGCCGATGCGACAGGCTGATGCGTCAGGAGGCCGGAAAGAAGTTGGGCGGTAAGGGGGGGTGGGGGGTGGGGGGTGGGGGGCTGAAAGGATGACGTTATGAAGCGTGAAAAAAGCTGATGGCACCGACACCCCTCGCCGATTAAAGAAACCATCAGGGGTGAAATATGGCAACAGAAAAAAATGCTTTTGATGATCACACAACTCAAACTTTATTGCGCACTTCCCCAGTGTGACGCTCCCAGGTCCATTTCAACAAAATGTCCCCATCTGGGCTCTTTTTCTTCTTCCAGGTCCATTGATAAGAACACATCAATAATTAGATGGTAAATTGATGGGATATTTGAAATGGATGAACAACATTCCAAATATTAGCTATGCCAACCAGTACCCAGCATCTTGTTTTTTTTTTTAAATTTTAATTCCGAAATATACAATATTGATTAAAAAAAATTGACATAGCTTTTATTGTGGTTTTTTTTGTGTATGTATGTCTTGAATGAGAAGAAAATAGCAATTCTGTAATGGCGAGAATTAGTTAACATGGCAAGAGTTTAGTTGGGGGCAGGAACAGGAGGCCACTGCAAACTACAAGCCACTGCAAACTACAAACCAACATAGTGGCCACAACGGCAAGTGGACAGCACTTCCTCGTTGTAAAAGGAAAGCTCCTCACCACCTCGCCATCAAACGTGCCCATCGGGTATCATCCAATGCATTGACAGTTCCCAATTAACTGGCTTTAAGGACGGTGCAGAAATAGGAAATCTGTCCACATGCCTTCCCAGATGGACGTGTGAAATAAATCCAACCCATTTCAGAGACTCGTATTGGCTCAACACATCCCCAGCCCTGAATTACATCCCACGCAGATGGAGTTAAAAGTCTGGTGTGTAACATTTTATAGAGATCCATCACCAAGAAAACAGATTTTCTTTTTTTTTAGCAACAGGAAATAAGTGTAAACAGAAGCTGCTGCTGCTTTGTGGCAGGTGCACTCAGAAGAAGGCGGCCATTTTGTGCCAACGTGTATGCACAGTAGCTCAGAGCTGCTCAGGGGTTTTAATCTTGATCCCACAGCTGCTGTAAGAAAGATGTGAAGTGAACGCGAGGAAAAAGGCACACTGTTTGCAGTGCACTTTATCGCCACTAGATGCTACTACTTACTCTTCCCCACTGCACCCGGCCTTCGCGAAGAAAAAGAAAAAGCATAGCATTAGGCTAAAAGCCAAGACAGTATATAGCCCATTATGCCCGACCACTAATACAACTGGACAGTAATATGTGCTCTGCTGCAGAACATCACTTTTGATTTGTAGCTTTGCAGCTGAGTGATGGTGATGTAAATATAAAGGGGCATTAAATGGAAATACACAGGCAACGTATCAATAAACTTCAATCTACTAATGGCTGTATGCAACTCCTCTCATTGTCCCAGCTGTTTCTGTGCCCGATTCATCCCATCGAGTCTGTCTGCTAGTTTGCTCTTGATATCGGCTCTCCCGAATTTATCCGACTCGTTTGCCCGCCGGATCTTTTCGGGAGTTGGGTTCGGCTCGATGCCAACAGCGAGGTTTCGGACCGTCGTTTTGTCCTGGGTGATCTAATGACGCGTTGAGCTCCGAACTTTGGATATCTTGTTAAGCCAGCGCACGAAGCAAAAGGATTGGAGGATGCGTCGTCTCCGACGCTGCGATCAATACACAAAATAAAAGCTTTCAGGACTGCGAGCGCGTGTGAGCATTTTGACAACCTACAACAGTGGAGGAAATCAAAATGCTGGTGCGAGTCTCATAACAAACAGCTCCTATTGATTTTGAGGAAATTAGAATTCTTCTTTCTCCGGCGTTGCATTGGTTTTTTTTTCCGCCATGAAGACGCTCTAAGTATGGATTGAATAAAAAAACAAACAAACAAACAAAAACAGACGTGTTATCATTTTTTCTTATGGAAACGTTGCTCGCAGGGACTTCATCTCCTCCGGCGACTTTTGTGCGACCCCCACTAAGCTGCATGAAATGATGTCTCGATAGATATGGACGCATTCTGCAACGACACAGGCTTACCGTTAGACTCCATGAATGACACCGGCATGCTAAGGCACGCACCGGCGGCCACGTCTGAGATTATTTATAGAAGCTGTCATTGAGATACACTATCCGAGGACATGAAAAAAATACATAGAGTGAAGAAGAGACCTTCCAGAAAAACAGTGAGAGGTGACAAATGGCACCGACGTAAATACTTTGCGGAGAGGCTTTTTTCCCCCCCTCTTCTTTTAACGGCGACTAAAGCATAAATATTTGAATTAAGAAGTCCATCACATGGCGCTTTGTCATTTCACTGGCTGCCGCGTCTCGGCGTAAAAATGCCACGACGATCGAAGTACGAGCGCAATTGTCTCGGCGCTGAGAGTCCCACTGGCCGAGTCTGATGGGTATCACGCTGAACGGACAAATGACTGCATTGGCCTCAATTTTAAACCTAACACAGCAGCAGCGTGAGTCAGCAATTCGGCCGGCAGAACGCAAGAAGCAGTCGGCGTAGGGGAGAGAAAATAAAGAAATTCAATCTATTCTATATGAGTTGTCGGGCCGAAGTTGCAGCTCTAGATGATTGGAAAGCGGGTGAACATTTGGGTATCAGGGGCATCAGGCTACATGGATGCCTGCCTAAAATTGGTGCATGTTGCATTTCAGGCAAGAAGTGGATATTTCAAGCTGATATTATTAATTATGACTCAAACTTCACAAAGGGCGATGGCCAGAATCTTAACCACCAAAAAGAAAATGATTGGTCGGGCGCTAGCAGAGTGGCTGCAAATGTGTCTCAAGTTGCTATGATGGAAGTTTCCAATTTGGGATCAATAGAGGACATCTGCGCAACTCCATTTTATTTTAAACATATGCGTTTATGTTGACTGGAGAATCACAAGTTTGATCAGAATGTTCAAATGCTTGTCGCGTGCATGCTTTTTGTTCAGCGGTAGAGAATAGCAGTTGGTGCGCACTCGATTTTCCTCCATCCATTTTCAGTGTCGCACTCCCACTCAATAGCGGAAGGCCAGCCGCACCACTGGGCGGAGATTCACATGCACTAACATGCACGTAAGCAGAGGGCAGAAGTGGCTGGAGATCAACAGACAGGAAGGACCTCTGGCGTGACGCCTGCCCCTGACGAAACAGCGCCACCAGGGACTCGCGCACCACATTTTCTTTACCTGACTGACTCCTGACAGTGATGAAAACCACGTGTTGTCCCTTTAAAGACAGCTCGCTAAATTATAACTGTGATACAATCAAAACCTCTTCCGCCGTCCTGTTTTTTTTTTTTTGCGGCTCTGTTGCGCCGTACTTACATTTATCATCGTCAGTGTAAACCTCGCGGGACCCCTCACTTCGCGCCCCCCCATCCCCGGCTCAACTCTCTAACCACTTTGCAGCGGCTGCCTCGAACACTTCGACAACACGCCGTCATCTCGGCCGTCCTCCGGGACGGGCGCTCGGGGCTGCCAGCAGTCCATTTCGGTGCGACACCAACTTCCCCGAGATGCTTAATTGCTTTGAGATGCAGCGGCTTTTTCCAGCAGGCCCCTCCTGTCTGACGGCTCCCACTCACCGTCATGAGCCATTACCGACGGAGGGCCGCCAAAGATGTGTTCAGCTATTGTATCATGCCTTCTAATGGCGTCACCTTTTATTCCCCCCCTCTGCTTTTCTTCTGCCGTCGCCCACGCGCAACACACATACGAGGCGAGGACATATTAACTATGCAAATACCACACAGTGGCTTGCAGAGGTGGCTAAAGTGTTCCCGTTCTATACTTATTTTTAAAAGCATAGAACTTATAGAAGTTGCAAAGTCAAGTCAAGTCAAGTAAAAGTACGGATTCAGCTCCTTCACTCAAAGAAAAGTGAGAAAGTGACAGAATCATCTGGACTGAACTGACCAGAGGTCTTGATGAGCATCTGGATAATCGTTAACAGTATTCTCAATACCATATATTTTTTTCTTTTTCAACTGCAGCACAATCAAATTGTAATCCATGATAGTTATGGCCAGCGAGCCACATTATTGGACGTTTGAATTTTTAATACCAATAAGCAATGTTATTTACTACAGTATATTCCTATTTTTCTCTGTACTGACAACATTCTGAAGAGGGATCCCAAAGCTGAGGTACTCTAAAATAATCTCCTTCCTCTAAAACATGATTCCCTTTTACATGTAACTACACAACAGCAGAGTTGAAACAAAGATCCACTTCAAACAACAACTATAATAAATAAGTGCATTACTTGATCACTTGATGACTGATCATAATTTGTATCTTTGGAACGCAAGCATAACAAATGTTTCTTTCCCAATGAAATACAAAGTACAGATATTTGTGTACAAATCTAGGGAGTAAAATTAAAAACTTGTCAGAAAAAGAAATACTCAAGTAAAGTACAGATAGCTGAAATATATACTCAAGTACAGTGAAAAGGTATTTGTACTTCATAACTTCCCACCTTGATTACGGGAAACCCTTTTTTGGAAGTGGTTCTTTTTAGCGATCATAGTTTTTCAATGTTACTGTTGAATGTTTTTAAACAAGTTTCAGTTCTGTCGGAAACAATCGCATGTTCAGTATTACTAATGAGTTGTTTCTGACCAGGTGGTCTGTTTTGAGAGGAGATCTTTGTGAGTGTTGATGTGGAGTATCACACTCCCACCTTCATGTGTAATCTCACCTCACAGGTGCGCCACTCAGCCTGAAAGGGTTGTGCTGTGGAGGAAGGTCTCAGATTTAGAGAGCTAGAGTGTTTCTGCGACTAAACACCCTCTCATGTGAACAGAGCCGGATGGGCGTCGTCCTGCAAAACGCCAACAAAAGGAAGCGAAAAAGAACCAACTGCAATCACCTGCTATGTTTTCTATGTCCACTGCAGTCCAGTGGAGCACCGAGGGGAGCCACATCCCGGGGTTTCCGCCCAAACTAGTCCTGGAGAGCCGGGAATGTTTTCTCTCGCCTGTGGGCCATCCAATTCACGAGTCACTTAACAAGGATAATCTGCTGTTTTGGTTTATTGGAGTCGCCGAGTCCACCACCCAGAGTGTGACTACTCCCCACTGACTCATACCACTGAAACCACTCATTTGAAACTGGGAAAATGAAAAATTTCACTGGGAAAAAAAGAAGCTCACAGCTCAACTATTCTTACAGGAAACATTTATTTCACTCTCTTTCCAAGTGAGTGAACCGTTAAGTTGTGAGTAAGTGGGGCTGAGCTACTGTGTGCAGCTAGGTAATTGTTTGTTCACAGCTCAATGTCCTCACAGGGAGGGGAAGATGGAGCTGAGTCGAGAATACAACAAATTCAACCTTTACCTTGATTTATTTACACATATGTAGTTAAGAGTAGCGGCCGCACGGTAGTGGTAGGACATCTGGTCCCTTCTTTGCAGCTGGCAAGTGTTAGCAAGGACAAGTCATAGAGTGACTGAATATCAGGAAACACCCTCGGGTAAGATTCAGTGAGTCAAGATAAGTCTTGAATGATTCATTCGTGATTGCACATCAGTCGCCTTTGTAGTGTTGTGGAACAGATCCACGAACAATGGAGTCTACTTTGATATTATGGCTGTGGGTGTATTGAGTGTGTGTGTGTGTGTGTGTGTGTGTGCGTGGGCGAAGCCTGAACGCATAGCAATTGTGTTTACACGAGTCATACAAACCGGTAATCAGGGTCGGGCATTCCGGGGTCTGTGCCAGTACACATCCCAACATTGCATCACACCACAGTGGATGCTCATGGAATTGTGTGAGCCACTGTGTTCCTACTTGGTGTCGCATCATTTGGAGACACGATTGACAGCCACAGCAAGACAATGACGGCAATGACTGAAAGCGGCCTGATGTTCTTGTGCGACTGCCATTGTGGTCGTTGTCGCTCTAGCAAGACTAAATAAGACTAAATGCCGCCTTTTGTCGTCGGCACTGGATTGGCTGGGAACAGAGCCTGATGGTCAGTCTTCTATTCATCAACACCAGTCAACTGCAGTCTTGGGACTATTCACGTCAGAAGCGGCTTTAATCCATTATTGTCAAGTAGGCCTGTGTTAAGTTTGTGGAACTGCTGCATGAAAGCAATTTCGCATTTGCGGTGTGTGTGTGTGTGTGTGATGATCTCGGGCACTCTGACTTACAACAGTTATGATTGTTCAGTGGAACACGATATGCCTTAAATTGACACAGTGGATACTGTGTATAGCGCTCAAACAACGTAAAGCAAAAACGTGCTTTGATGTTTCAAAAACGTTCAAGATTGTCGTTTGCTGCGCTGATAATTTGAGTCAGTTTCAGTACCAGTTGGGGCAGGGGCAACCAAAGAGTTTGGACATCAAAACCCTCTGCAGAACCACGGCGGAACTTTCTTATTGCATACATATTCTCTTGCTCAGTACAAAGGCAGTATCAGAGCTGCTTTAATAGACTCGCTAACAAACCCTCGGGCCGGTACCTCAGACCACTGAGTCCCACGTGTCCTCAGTCCCCGGGATCCAGCAGGCATTGTCTTTCCGTGCCTCTGTGAAGTCAGCACTTTAGTGTCAGATCAAATAATTGGATTCCCATTTGTCAGCAGAATACACGTGTACTCTCTCACTCAGCAAATCTAAGAACAAAGAGGAGGGGCCGGAGCACGGGGAGTGGGTACTATTAATCAGTTTAGCCATCCCATAATTTGTTGAACGCAAAGACATTAAAAATAATTAGAGCATCATATTGTCCTGCTATGCTAATATCCCGTTCCGGGCTAACCACCCCTTTGAAACATAGCGCTAAAAATGCCAGTGAAGGAATTTCAAAGCAGACCTCCGCAGGGCTGTCACACACTTCCATGGGTTCACACCAAAGCAGGCAACACAAAACACTCTAATAAATCATTATTTTTGCCTCCCCTTTGGAAGTGGTGGGAGGGAAAAAAAAAAACACAGTTGAAAAATCTGAAATGACTCAGTAGGAATCCCTGAGGGCCAAATGGGAGAGCGTAATCTAATTTGATGAAGAAGCTGTCGAGGAAGTTATAGTTAAGCTGAAACAGCTAATGGCAAAACACTCGCAAAAAGGCTAATTAAATCGTTCACATTGTTCACAATACACCGACTGTCTCTAATAAGGAAGGTTTACACGGCCACTTTGTGTCACTTCCCAATGGAACATTTACCTTTAAAGATAAGATCAGATAAAAGAGCTACGTTTTGACTGTTTCTTGTTTACTAATAGCAGCCACGCAATGTTTTTTTCTTTTTTTTTTTTTTTTTTACTCCAAACTGGTTGGATTTCTCCTTTACATACTATAAGTAGGGACATTTTTGACAATAGCATAAGAAACAGAGCTTGTTTGATCGGATTGGAATTTTCTGCTGGTTATTTCCGTGTCTGCAGACGTTCAAGGAAACAGACAAAAGCACTTCCCCCATTAGGTCATCGGCTCTCGGTTGCAGGTAGAACACTGGAGCGAAATCGTTCAGCCTGTTTGAAGGCCAGACTGGTTGGAGACCATACAAAGGCTTTAAACTGGAACTCTAATAGCCACCGTTTGCAATAGTTACAGCCGGTGAGTGTGTCTGTCAAGAGAGAGCTTCATTGTCTGCTCTTGCATTGTCTGCTCTTGACCTGACTAGATTACGTTTCCTCTATGTGCCTGTATGAGTGTTGAAATTCCACTTGGTAACGTGTGTAGTGTGTGTGTGTGTGTGTGTGTGTGTGTGTGTGTGTTGTGCGCTGACACAACTTGGCACAGTCAGTGATCTGGAATTCCAACTTCCTGTTAGCGCTCTGTTCACCTTGTATTACAGCTGGTGCGCACTGTAAGACATTCCAAATGTAAACATGAGTTGCTGTCACTTGATTGGCTGATTAGCTATTTGTGGAGTAGTTGAACATTTTCCCTGATAAAGTGGCCAGTTAGTGTGTAAACCCGAAGACTTGAGAGGAAGCGGTCTGAAGCACAAAAAGCGCATCTAGCATTGAATTCTTATGGATGTATGGAAGCATTCAGAAATGCCAGGTTTTGTGAAGTCCACTTAATCCGCAAGTGAAGGAATCAGCCGATCGTTCCCCCCCCCATCAATAAGCAGAAGTCATTTGACGGCAAGGTTTGACGTCACCAGCTTTGACATGTTTGGGTAAGACGATCTTTCATCCCCGCACTGCTTGGCCTCGATATGTTCTTTGCACGGCAGGAATTAGATGTTGTTCCTTGAACTGCTCCCCCTGGGGCTTGTTTGACAACAACCGCTCTGGTTCCCGCGACGCTCCTAAACGGGGAACCTTTCTGGCGCCCAGCTGAAGCGCTTCGGGGAGCTGCGAGGCAAACATACGATGAGTCAGGTTCGCAACGTGAACAAAGCGCGCGGCTTCTGAATGCCGGCTTCAGCCCAATTTTAGCCTCTTCCCGCGCCACTGAAAGGGAAAATGAAAAATACGAAAGGTACCAATGTCCAAGTTTAGTCCTCACTGTGAAATGAAGGGACTAAATAAAATCAGTACATTTCTGATCTTTCAATAGAGAAATTTGTGCATGGCGGTAGAGTGATTAGCAAAGACTGTGGCTCCTTCAGGTTCTTCAAGTGTTCCGTTACTCTCCCACAATCACACAAGACTCTTGCATGTCAGGCTAATTGGCTGCGCAGTGTGAATGTGAGTGAGGAGACGGCTGTCTGTCCAGTTAGTCAGAGGATTCTTCCATGCGTCAGTCTTAGCAGAGGTCATGTGCATCTGGGTCACATGATCAGATTTAGAAAATACTATTGGTTACTGTTATTAAAAGTGTAGACATCCAATAATGGCTCACTGGGCACAACTATTAGCGAATAGAGTTTGGTTGTGCTGCAGCTTTTTCCATCCATCCATCCATTTTCAATACTCACTTCATCCTCACAGTTATGGGGGTCTGCTGAATTTGTTTTATTTATATCATATATCATTTATTGTTCCATTCATGGCAAAAAAAAAAATATTTTTCAGTTTTTACTTGGGTACATTTCAGAACCTGTACTTTCTTACTTTTACTTGAGTAAAAGAGTTGAATTTGTACTTTTACTTTTACCATAGCATTTTCCCCCCGCAAGTATCTGCACTTTCACTAACGTACAGAATGGGAATACTTTTGGCAACAGAATATCTAAAACTACTCATGTAGAGCAAAAAAAAAAGAAAAAAGAGACAGCGATCACAGTCGTGCCCATATGACTCAGTTCCTGTGTCTTTAAGGTCAGATGAATAGATGAATCTTTCCTGCGCGCCTCTTTGAGGACAATCAAAGCGCTCTCAGCAGGCAAAAGCCCAAAATGTCACACTTCTCGGTTAAAAAATTCATGACACCATCCGGCCTGATGTTGGCTGACGCATCGTATTTACACCGCGGCCCATATCGCAACGGCGCTCGCCTGTGGGCCCTCCTTGTGCTTTGAGTGCACTCCAAATCTATATTACATGCACTGAAAACCAACACAAGGTCAATCTGTGGGAAAAAAAAAAAATCTTTGCAAGTGTGCAGCCAATGCACTGTTGAAGTCTGTTAATGCGCTGTGCAAATAGACACAAGGAGAATTCTTAATGGTCATTTCTTTTTTATTATCATCAAATATTATTTCCTGTGGTTCACTGGGGAATTTTTCCACTTTGGTCTGTTTCATGTCATTCACACATATCCTGTTCTCAGTGCAATAAATATTTCAGATTTGCAGTCTTGTCTTTTTTTTGTCCTTTCTGCTTCCTGCTTCCTGCTTGTGCTGCTTTACACTTTTATCTGCTATGACGAACACATGCAGTAACTGTAACAAAGCATAAATACTTTGTTACTGTACTCATGTAGATTTTCAAGTATCTGACAACTTTTTAATTTTACCGCCTGCATTTGGACACAAGTATTTGTACTTTCTACTCCTTACATAGGGAATAACATGCTTGTTACTTCTGTGATTCAAAGTGTTTAAACAATACAGATTCTGGTGAAAGTAATTCACAAGTTGTTATTATAGTTACTGTTGTTGGGAGCTTTTTGAACTATGCTGGTGTGTAGTTTAATATAAAAGTGGATGATATTTTTTGAACATTTTTACCCCTCACTTAAATACATTTTACAACCTGTACTTTCTCACTTGTCCTTCAGTAAAGGAGTTGAATCATTACTTTTACTAGAGGATTTGTATCTGTACTTTTACTGAGCAGAATGTGAACACTTTTTCTACCTCTGCGTTTTACACAGAAACGCCTGAACGTCTCATCTCTTTTGAGCACGAGTGTCTCTCACGTCACAGAACACGACCACACACACACACACACACACGCGCGCGCGCGCGTACACTTGTGTGCGGTCCCCTGCCTGCCTCTTGTGCAGCGCTGCACTCAGGTACACGCAGGGCTTCGCAAAGTAAACTTCCCTCCCGCGTCGCCCCCCCTGTGCGCGCTGCCTCTCAGATCCATACAAATTAGGTCATGTGAGCTAAAATAAATCCAGTGATGAAATACAAATGTTCATTAAGCAGAGCCGCTCCGCCGTCCCGATGCTCAGTCTCCCACCGTCGCTACTTTGTCTCCGAGGCCTCCCGGGGGCCCCCGGCGCTCGTCTACCTGTAAAGAGTGGGGAGGGTTGGAACAGGGCTTTTTTTGATTTTTATTTTTGCCGTGTGTAAATTATTCAGGGAGCATCCCTCCACGTTTATCTGTGATGGAGCGCTGGCTGGCTGTTGCAGTCGGAGTCGAACTCGCTCCGTCTAACTCCTGCTCCGTTTGTCTATCTCCACCCGCCCCGCCTGCACGCGCCGAATCCACCTTTCAAACGCACTCACAGCGGCGCGGTGGATGAGATCTGCCTTTACCTCGTCTCGGAGGGGCCTCGGCAGCCGCTGGCAGCGATATTGATTATGACAGCGGTGCGTGGCAGGCCTTTTCCAGCAGCGGGGGTTGGGGTTGGCGGTGAGGAGGGGCGCACAGTGGGACGGCGAGTGGTTTTAGCCGCGTTACTTTCCGAGGTCTGAGCGAGCTCCCGGGCCCCACGAGGGACAATGGGTGGAGCCTTTACAGGAAAAAGAAAAAAAAAAAAGAAGCGCTGTACTTTGGCTCTCAGGGGGGGCTCGTCGTGGAGGCTGAATAGCGTCGCTGCATTATTAATACAGAAAGAGGCTGAGGCTCCTTTTCCGTGTCTTCCCGGTCCACAGGCGAGAGAAAACATTCCCGGGATGTGGCTCCCCTCGGTGCTCCGGCTGCTGCTGAGTTCTGAGCTCATCCTCTCGACAGGCAGGTGGGAGGGTGGGGGGGGGGGGGTTCTGCAGATTTCCTACCTTATCTTTCCTTCTCTTTCTCTCTCTCAATCTGAACTGATAGGTTTTTTTTTCAATCACAATTCATTATTTTTTTTTAATCACAATTCATTATTTTTTAAATCACAATTCATTATTTTTTTTAATCAATTTTTTTTCTTTTTTCTTTTACAATTTGTGTTTCAGCCTCAGCCAATCTGAACTGACTGCTATTCATTGCAAAATTACTTCAACCAAATTTTTAGCCGAGCGTATTTTTTTTGGAAAGAATTCGGAAGTCTGTCAAAGTCAACATTTCCCCAAAATTTAGAAAAGTAACCAAAATGTAATCCAATGTAATTACTTACATTACTTTGATAAAGCAAATGGGTTAGTTACACTGCGATTACATTTTCAATAGAGTAACTTGTAATTGTAACCGATTACATTTGCAAAGTAATCTTCCTAACACTGTTTAAGAGGAATATTCCTTTAGATACATGTTATTAATTGATTCAATCTTTGAGTATTTTATGGTGTGCATGTTCACGTGAAGTGAAGCCATGCATGCACAAGCACACACACACACGGCTGCGGGTTTCCCTCTGCTAAACACTGTTCGCAAACTCTGATGGCAACTGTCCTTCCTGCAAGTCAACACAACTGAAAAACCAAAGACAAAAGAGCTTTTGCCCATAAAAGCATCTCCAAGAAAGTCCTAAATGTGATTGCACTTATGAATTACTTATTACTTATGAATTTGCAGATGCCGTTACTATTTAGTTTGTTTTAATTTCTTGATGTTCATTTTTTATTTGTATTTATCTTAATCTGTTTTTAAGTTATCAATCAATCAATCAATCAATCAATCAATGGAAAAGGGACGATGCGCGTAACCACAAGGGGCGCTGTCGACACGTGGAGGTTGACTCTCCTTTATAGGCTCACAGCCTGTATTGTACTGTTAAAAACACTGGAAAACAAGGGGCAGTGAGGACGAGTGACCTTATCAGCGACTGTCCTCGGAGCGGCGTGTCGGTTTTACCACTGGGGCTAAATCACTGCTGAGTTCAAGCACTTCGCTCTGTGACGTGACGAGTGCGGAGCGGATGCGGCAGAGTCTGCTGAAGTTGTGACAGTTTATGACACGTCAAAGAGCTGGCTCGGGTAAACCTTGCACGCCCGCCCCCATCAACCTCCACCTCGGTTTGCACGCTCGCCTCATCAAACCCTGCTGGGTGAGAAACCTTCCGCTGGCACATGGCCGTACACTCGATCAGTGCTGTATTAGGACATTGAAATGAACAACTCTGTTGCTGTACCTGAACCCAAGTTCAAGCTTCCTTGAAAGTAGAAAACCATCAAAAAAACATCTGTATATCCAAAATCTGGAGCTATACAATTTTAATTCATTCTAATTGATTCTAAGTGTTCATCCATCCATCTTGCACCTGCTTCTTCCTGCTGGAGCCTATCCCAGCTTTCATGGGATGAAGGCATGGCTACACCCTGGACAAGTGGCCAGTGCATCACAGTGCCACATAGAAACGAATAAAGACAAACAACCATTTGCTCTCTCTTGCACACCTTTACAATTTAGAGTTCCCAATTCACCTCACATGCATGTTTTTTGACTGTGGGAAAGACAGAAACACAGAAAGACACCCAGGCCTGGAATCGTATCCGTAACCTTCTTGCCGTGTTATTAGCGTGTCGAAACCTGATCTTTCAGTCTGAATTACTGGCTGAAATGCCTGGGGGAACTTGCTGTACTTTTGGGAACATAGATACCTCAGGGACATTGAGCTTTGCTTTGTGAGTGACCAGGATGGACAGGATCAGGAATGAGGACATCAGAGGGACAGTCAGAACTTGTTAGATGTTCTGGAGGTCGAGTCAGAGAAATGGACTGGAGTCAGTTGGTGTGATAGAGAAGAGGATGCAGAGGAGATAGTTGGACAGAGAAGAAGGACATTTGTTAAACAGCATGTGAACAAAGAGGGATATCTTTTATTTCCTGCGATGAGTGTTGTATGAACCCAAAAACGGTTTCATTTTTAAATCTCCAGCAGTCACGAACAGTCCACAGAGCGGCGAGAGGAGTCTCAGTCAGGGCTTTGAAAAGTTCCAAAAACAATTTCGTTCCAATCTCGACAGGGCGCGGCGATGGTTGAAGCCGTGCGCTTATGTTGGTCGCTGACCTGTGACAAAGCGCTGTTTAATGCTTGTCAATCATCCAAAGGAATGCGGAGCGGCAAAGACAAGAAAAGAACCTACTGCAGCGACAAGGCGCAGCAGCGTCACTCAAAAAAAAAAAATATATGTTATTAGATGGTGGTTCGTTGGCACGTGAGCAAAGGTCAACACCAGGAACCAGTTCAGACACGTGGCGCGCTTCTTGAAGGTTGTAGGGAAAAAAATGTCCTCTGGCTGAAACTGCCAAAAGAGCATCGTGTGCTGAGGCGTCGCTGGTAGCTGACGCTTCAGAGCCAGAAGACGATAAAAGCTGAAAAATCATTTGCTGACAATTTTCACCCTTTGAAAGGAGAAAACCATGAGCAGCCAGTACGTGCTGTGTATTACTTTTCAGTTGCTGGCGAATGCAAATCTCCACATGCATGCGTGATGACTGCTGTTCTATCAACTCGAAGGGCTCAGAGTTTTAAAGATACAATATTCAGTTATTCAGCAACAGTGGGCTGGGTGAGAGAAAAGCTTCATCCAGAACCTCTTGGCGTTTTCCCCTGTGTGTGTGTGTGTGTGTGTGTGTGTGTGTGTATGTGTGTGTATGTGTGTGTTGTGTTTCCAGTGTTCAAAGTGCCGAATCGACAGCCAAATTACCAAATTGAACCCAGTGGATTGCGGGTGTCCGCGACAAGATCGTCGGCATAGACGACAACCACAACAACAACAACACACTGGAAGCGTGCACTCCATTTACTCATGTGACGCAGCCTCTCCACAGTAAAAGGAAAAAAGGACGGCAAAGTGATGCTTTCTCAGATCAGCGGACTAAAAAAAAAGAGAAGGAAAAATAAGGACAAATAGTGAATTTTGGTCCGGATTGAGACGGCAATATGGGAAATTCTAAAGCATCCGGCAAGATCGTTTGACATTAATGTAGACACGAGACGTCCTCCATAAAAAAGTGACGGGCCTGCGACGGAAGACGAGAGGCAACGACTCCAGACAAACACTAGTGTGCGCGAGTGAGCCAGAGGTGGCAAATTACAGAGTGAATATTTGTCTGTGAAGGTTCTCAGTCATTCAGGTCATCTCAAAGTACTGGGGTTAAGTTGGGGCACCTGGACTTGCTCTCGCGATCTTGAAGACGTTTCGCCTCTCATCCAAAAGTACTGAAAGGACTTTCGGATGAGAAGCCAAACAGCTTCAAGATCGCTAAAACAAGTCCACTGAAAGGACTCTTCGGATGAGAACCCAAGTTGGCGCTGAAAAGATCGTAAAAAAAAAAGAAAAAGTGCCGTAACTGAACCCCTCTCCAGTGTGAATATTTCTCAGGAGGTAGAGCAGGTTGTCCAATGACCGAAAGGTTGGCGGTTCAAATCCCACTCCATCCTAGTCTGTCGTTGTGTCCTTGGGCAAGGCACTTAACCCTAAACGGCTGCCAACGGGGCTCGGCAGCGCCGTGCATTGCAGCAGCCACCCATTGGTGTCTGAATGTGTGGGTGAATGAGAGGCCTTTGTAAAGTGCTTTGCGGTATTGTGAAGGTGATGGGAAGTGCTGTATAAGTGCAGTCCATTTACCATTTACCAAGAACCCGGGAAATATCTGCAAACACGAAGGAAGCGGTTCGACGGAACGCGGGTGCTGGATTTAAACAAACATGAAATTTGTGTCGGGATCCAAGCAGGACTGAGCGGGTGCTGCAGCTACATCGCACTGCAGGTGAGCGGGAAAACACGCCGTCGTTATTTATCCATCGTTTCTCTCACCCCCCCCCCCCTCTTCTGAAGAGCCAGCGGTGAAAAGGCGCTCGCAGCGTGCGGCGTGTTCGACTGGCAGCCATTAGTGGAGCGGCGTCGCCGCCTGGGAGGGACCGACAGCGGCGGAATCAGCCTCTCTGCGAGCAACCTGTGATTAGCCGGGGAGTTGTGTTTGCCGTGTGTGGGGGAGGGGCGGGCATTACATATTTTATGGACGTTAAGTAAATTGGCAAACATCTGGGACGATATGAATAACCTGTTTCTTTTTTATTTCCCTCCCGCTAAACTTGGGGAATGAAATAACCCCCGCCGCGCGGCTGATGAACGGCGTGTTCGGGCATCCTGATAAATACTAAGTCGTAATATCGCCTCGCCGCCACGCTGGGAGCAGGCGGGGATGGGGGTTGGATGCGTCTGGCGAGGCTGTGAGAGCCAAGGCACAGAGAGACGCTGTGGAAGAGTGGCGCGAGGGCCGCGCTGTCAGTTTGCTGCTTTTGCAACGGTTATCGATGCCGCAGTGTTAGGAATTTCTCCATGGTTTGCTCCTCGCTGTTGAGGAGTTACGAGTTACATGTGACGTTGCCACCTGGTTTAATTACACAAGAAAGATAATTGTAATCAGTTACATTACTGGAAAACACGTGCAGTTAAATTACAGTTACGTGTGGAATTTTTCATGACTACAATATAATTACATCCGACCAATTTTTACTAAAAAGACTGGCCTTTATGTGTAATCGTTGTATTTTTGATAAATAATGGTGGTTTCGTGCACTGGCTTGTTGGCACGAGCGCCGTCCTTTCCTGTTTCCCTCCGCAGATGTTTGATACACTTCTGATGCTTCTGATTGGTGCTCCTGTCAAGTTTGGAATCGCAGCGCCCCCTACCACTCACCTGCCAGCTGAATTGTCCCCGGTTTGAGTGCTGCTGGAAGTGAAGATTTATTCAAAATGTAGAAAAGTAATGAAAATGTAACCAAATCTAATTAGTTACATTGCTTTGATAAAGTAATAGAAATAGTTACACTACTATTACATTTGCGATAGGGTAACTTGTAACTTTAACTAATTACGATTCCTTTAAATAAATGTGATTAACTAATTAAATTATTGAGTTTTTTTATTGTGTGCACATTCATTCGAAGTGAAGCCACACACACACACTTGTCATCTCCAGGGCTGAGACAGATCTCAATATCATCATTAAACGTTAAATTGTTGAAACAACAACAGTTCAACAATTTTGTAGAGCTGATTCCATGATTCTGATGAAGACCAACTGCCACGACCCTCTGCATTTAAAGCAGGAAAAAAAAAAAAAAAAAACATGTATAAATTCATCCTGTCTGAAGGAATTCTGCCTTCAGCAGAACAAACGAGTCGGTCGTTTCTGTGAAGAGCTGCACAAACACGGTGTGGAACGCAGAATGGAGCAGCGGCGACTCGAGGACCACAAAGGAAAGGGCTGAATGTGGGGTCGAGGGCAAGGCCGTCATGGCGGGGAGAGAGCAGCTGAAGGTTCTAGTGTAGCAGCAAGCCAAATTGAGGCTTCAGACTTCACGACTTCAGCCGCGGGCATGCGGAGGAGGGGGAGTGAAGAAAGAACCATGAACTCTGCACAGAATTACGGAGCCTTTGCCAAGGCGAGCTTCAAACGCAAGGACTGCGACTGAGGAGAGACGGAGATAATAGAAACATAACAAAGTATTAGGTCAGGTTTTGGTAGATGTGCCAGAGTTGGTGATAAAACCCTGTAAATACCCCTCTTTAATAATCCTTTTTTATAGAAAGGAAAACAAAACTTAGATATTAAGGTTTTTTTTTTTTTCCTCCTTGGGATTATTGTGATGACTAACATGGATGGGAACATTAGGTTTTATTCAGACTGAGGCTTACATGTAATTCCTTTCATCTACAGCCCTGTGAAATACCTGCTTCTTTTTATATTAGCTGGATAACTGAGGGAAGCTGTCAGACACCTGCTCCTGCATTAACATACCATTACGCTCTACATAATCAAAATGACATTGAATCCTTTTTTTTTTTTTTTAAAGCCCAGGCCAGTTGTAAATGTTTCCCCGGCAGGTCTATTATAGAAGCCTGACACTGAATCTATCACGCTAGCAGAAAATGACAAATAAGTCCAACTGCTTTCTTTCTTTCGCTCTTCCTTTTCTTCTTTCCTTTGAACAGAAAACGGCAGAAGCACAGTTCATCACTTTCCCTGGTGTTAATGGAAGACATATTTTTTCAGTGCACTTTAATTATCATACTCCAAGGCTGTTCAATTAAAATTTTCCACACACTTAGACGGAAGACAAATGTTGACTAGATGTGAAGAGTGGGGGGGGGGCAAGCACAAGTGGAGGCGGTGATGGACGAAGGCTCTGCAGAGGGAGGGCTGATCTTAAAGGGCTTCTTGGTGAGATAGTTGCTTCCTTGATTTTGTGGTCAATGAAACAAAATATTTTCTAGAGTGTCTGCCAGTACAGCGTGAGAATCCCTCCTTGATGCGCATAACACTAGCTAGCCAGTAGAGCTAGCTGGTAGCATCGCTTCAGCTAGCCAGGTAGGACGGCTAACGAGAACAGCTAACCAGCTGAAGCGACACCACGTGGAAAAATACACGGCTATGACGCGATGTGGTGCAAACAAATGACCTCATCTCATTCAGCTGTGTTGAAGCCACAGAATCTTGTCACATTTTAGGTTTTAACCTGTAAGAAATTAAGAGGAAAAAATCTAAAACATACTTCTCATCGACATCTGCACATTTGCTGGCAGACAACCACAAAGTATTTCTGAGAGATGACAGCCTCAAAACCAAACTGCTCTACTTGCTGGTTTTAAACCAAATTTTATGGAAATTGTCATAAACACCGAAAATTAGGTGTGACACTACTTAGTGGGAACTGAATTCATTTACAAGGCAAATTGAGTCAGAGATGCAGACAGTTACATGCGGTTTAAGTAAATTATTTTTTCGTGTCCAAGTAGTGCAGCTGCAATTAGCTGGCAAAGCCAGGCTTTGGGTGAGGGTTTGCTGACATCGTTCGCAGACAGGGTCCATGTTCGACGCATGACATCATATCTCTATTACACAGACATACATACACCACCAAACACAGTTTCACTGGAGTCCCTGACTCACAGTAGAGCCGCAAGTAGGTTCTCGATACGAGGGGTTTAGGTTCCAAAAAGATTTCTCGTTGACCTGGTGCAAACACAAGCTAACAAAGCTTTGAATAGTTCAAGGAACTATAAGCGGTTCCTCTGGTGCCAGAGTGCCTAGTAAAAACAGCGGGCTTAGCTAACACTTTCAAACCTTACGCAATTCTGCTCTAATGTCGCAACGTGTACATAATAATGATACGTTAATATGTTGACCACAAAACTAGGGACGGTGACTGTGCCAAACATCAGCGTCACTGCTGGACTGTTTGAGTCAAGGGAGGATATTCCGACACTCGTGCCCGATTCCAATTCACCCCCCGGTCCTACCCCTCTGTTTTCCTGTGCAGAGCTAAGGTGTCCCAAAGGTAGTTGCAAAGAGGGTGAAGTGTAAATGCCTTGTAATTGATTTCTCCGGACCAGACTTCAAAACGGAGGGCAATGAGGTAGACGAGATGAATCTGCTCCCGAATGGCAGATTTCTCCGTTTGATAAATCATAATAAAATAAAAGTTAGCGAAAAATTGTGTCGCCAAGTGTTGTTTAATATTATTTCAATGATTAATGGTCCTCCTTTTCATGAAAGCCACATTAACATTGCCTGCAACGCCTGTGCAATTCTTGTTCGCATTGAGATGTACGCCAACATACCGTCATCACATCTTCACATGCTCAGAAAATGAGAAACTACGATGGAGAAGTTTCCACCCCACTCAGCCACCGGCAGAGATCCAGCCCGATCACTTGACCGCTAGGGGTGAAATGGACCTTCCTATCACTTCCCTTGATTTACGTCTCTTCGAGATGGAAGTGCGCCCTGAGACACTTCCTCGGCCAATGGCACTGCGCACTCGGGGCTCGGGTCCTCGTCGTCCATCAAGCCCAATGCGTTGACCTCACGCGGGACGGCTAATGGCGGTGGCGGCTTTCGGCTTTGCTGCGCGGTCATCTGGACTTGGGGCTTGGAGAAGGCCGAGAGGGAACGGCAGCCTGTTGCACAGCTGCGACGGAATCCCGCGCAACCCTCGGCATACGGCCGCCATCCACCGCCTCTTTGCCCTTTAGCCGCTGCCAGGGTGTTTTTCACACAGCGACACTGTAGTCACACGCCGCACGCCGGAGGAAGACGGCCGCTGCCCCGTTTTACCCTCGACTGTGGGAAAGTGGGGGGAAGCTGGGGCGGCAGACAATTGCACAGCTCCTGCTCCGTGTCCGACTTCAAGCGTCTCCGTCCCTAAAAGCCAATCTCCTCCGGATTGCGAGCGCGCCTTCCTTGAGATAACAGGCATTTCTCCTCTCTCTCGCCCCGAAGATAGCGGATATTTCCTCACATATGCACATCCGAGAGGGATAAAGTAATCCCCTTTCCTTTTCTCTTCCCTTCCTTCTTCCTGCCGGCGGCTGCCAAGAATGTTGCGGCATGAAGATTTAATCGCCGGTCTATAGATGTGCCAGCGCCTTTTGTGAGCAATCAGGACGAATATTCCCGTCGCCGTCTCTTGCCCTCGCGAAGAGTCAGAAAGTCCTCAACTGCGTATTACCTCCTTCTGAGAAACGATATCACCTCCAGCGCTTTCGCCGGTGCACCTACAGTGATTAGCGGCTGGCGCCGTGCACGGATGGTTGATATACCGCCCCCCTGACCCCCAACCCCCCGGGCCCGTTATTATCCCCATCTCATTCATTTCATCGAAACCATTGATTTGCAATTAGTCCAGGGGTGCTGTTACACACTCAGGTCTCTCTCTCTCTTTCTTTCTTTCTTTCTTTCTTTACAACCACATACAGTATCTGTTGTGCGCAGCCTGGTGTTGTTACGTCCCACCAAGAGGCCCCCCGGGGGCTCTAAGTCGGTGTGGATAAAGTATTCAGCAAGTGCGCTGTTGTCGACTTTGGCCCGTGATCCTCCGAATCGCTGCGTATAAGCATGCAGGCGGGGGTTGCGTTTCAAGTCCTCCCCTCCCCACCCTCCGCCCCTCACTCTTCGCCAGGCACGCCGGCGGTTTTTTATCAAACCCTGACTGCGAAGACAGATGGCTTTGAATGGGGGCAGAAGGGGGCTGGGGGAGAGGATGGAGGGGGCGCCTAATGTAAAAAGTGTGCCGAGGATGGCGGCGTGGGAGATAAGGAGCAGCCGGCCATTTCTCTCTGGCTGGTGCTGAGGCACGGCGCCTTAAATCACCTGTTATCTCCTGCAGCCTCCCGCCAGACACTAATGGCCATCACAGCGGAGCCGGGGCCCCGTCGGCAGGGGAGGGGGGAGTGGGAGGGGAGAGAAGGTTGGAGGAGGCCCGGCCCCAAAAGGTGGGAGGAGTCTGAGGAGTCTCATCACGACTCTCTCGCCGCCGTCTGGCAGAAAGAGCGGTGCAGCTGGGCGGTAAACCTGCTCATTTCTCCGTGTGCGTTTAATTTTGATGTTTTAATATGTTGTTGCAGACGGCGGCCATCAGGTGGCAGTCGCTCGTCGAGCCATATTTTCTGTTTTCTTTCCACGCGAGCAAGAAAAAAAAAGATTGGTCCCGGACGGTGCGGGACAGTTTTTCCCCAGTGGCAACTTGAGGTACTGCGGCCAAAAACCCCATATGGCCCAAAAAGCATTTTTTGCCATCAACTGCAACACAAAAAGACCTGAAACACAGCTCAGAGTAAATCTTTCTATAGTAGATCTTTAAATGAAGGACTTTTAATCTTTCAAAACTAATTATAAAGGCCAAAAAAAAAATCACCAGAAAGTAATTTATGGCTGCTGTCTTGACTCGTTCTGATTGGCTGATGCGTCCTGACGTATTGCCTGTGTTCATGAGGCATGAAGGCAAGTGCCACTACTGCGCATGCTTCATGCATAATGCAGAAGCAACACAAAACCCCAAAACATTTTAAGCAACTCCAGTGAATTGATTGGGCCGCCATATTGGATCCCGGGGGCCTCGGGTGTGTTTTCCACGTGTTCGCCCAGTCGTGACCTTTCAGTGGAAACAGCAAACTGTTTTGGTGACCTACCTCGTAGGTGGAAACATTATATCATGTGATATGTGGAGGTGTGATTGAAAAGGAACAAAAGCAAAGTTACAACAAAATATGTGTCTTTGAAGCCCCGCGGCATTTGGCTCTTTATTGAAACGACTCTTAAAACACTGCAAAAATGGATGAAGCACAGCTATTTTACGACTCATTTGAATATCATTTCTTCAAGTTCGTTGGGCCGGATGAAAAAGCTCAACAGGCTGCATATGGCCCCCGAACCGTAGTTTGCCCACGCCTGCGTTAGGATCATCACCAGGTGGCGGAGAGTGCGCGAGAGTGCGCTTTAGCCGGGTGTACAAATGCTAAAAGGGCTAACTGCGATAGCTAAATATCACTCCGGTCAAGGGGCTGCATAGTAAAGGAGCAGTCTGGCTTTTTTTTCCCTGTGAATTTTTGACAACTTTTAATCTGGATGTGGACAGATTATCGACACGTACCGCAGCCGCAATGACGGCTAATTAAACTCATTGCAGAGGGTAATTGGCTGCGTCGGAAGATAAGGCTTGACGGGGCAAAGGGGCGCCGGCTGGTGTGCGGGTTCATCTGCACATTGACACAAGTTTTGTAAGCGCACGTGATCTCCTCGTTTGTTTACCGCGCAGCTGAATTTGAGAGTTTTGCGACGGAACGTGCAGAGGGGGCGAGGGAATAACAAATGAGACGGAGACGCAACCTGCAGGGACCCCAGCAACACCGAAGCAGTGTCGTCACTCTCTCAATTTCATCTGCCTGCCGCTTTAAAAAGACAGAGAAAAGAAGAAGCAGCTCGTCTTGCATGCTGATCAGTCACTGTAGTTGGAAATCGTGCTGTTGTGTGGAAAGTGGAGGGATGAGAGATGGGAAGACAAGAGTGCGCCGACTTTTGTGTGAGTTACTGAGTAAAACCCCCCCCAAAAAAAAAAATTTGAAAAATCATTTGAAATATGAGCCTGCAGAGATCAGCTGTATTTTTTTTCTTCTTCCAATTCAACACATAATGAATGACAATGACTGCACAGCCTGTTTCACACCATTTAGGGGGATTTCTTGATGGCCTCTGCCCACTCTGTTGGCTGGATCGCATTCATGAGCCTTTACTGGGGTAGAAGATTGCAGGATGTCTCCCAGCAGCGTGTCAGAGTTTCAGATGGGGAAGCAGAAAGCCAACAAAAAGTGTTGGTTTGACTCCACTGTGTTTCCACATGGGTTTGATTGATTGGGATGCTGGCAGTTGAGCAGCCAGACAAGGAGGTCCATTGTGTGAAAACATTTAAGGAAGCCCAGTATTTCAGAAACATATACATTTCTATATATATTCTGTTGTAAATATATATGAGAACCATTCAAAGGGCTGGAAAACCAAATGACCTTTATTGTACTATGAATATACACGTCTAATCATGTATTTATGGGCAGTATGTTAAGTTTTTACCAATACAAATATTACATTTTACACAATGGACCTTTAAATAAAATCACACAGGTGGCAGCGGCGGCTAACTCGGAAGCAGGCAACGCGTAATGCTGCAAAAAGTATCGCACAAGTATCCCAAGTATCGTCGTTAACGATACTCATTGCGATACGACGCTCACGATGTTGACAATTGCATTTCTGCTCACCCTGAACAACAAGTTACGCTTGTTAGCAGCAGGATGGGGACCAAAGTGATGAAACCACTTCAAATGTTTACACAGCCGCGCTACAATCGCATCCTGAAAAACATCATCGGCTGCGGCGACGGCGTTTCTGCTGTCACCGTCTCATCCAGTTAAAACGCACCGCCGCGACATCATCGCCGCGCCGCGATTAATCCCGCCGCTCTTCATCTCGGCTGCTCACCCCAACCGCTTTCTTACCATTTTCCCCCACAGCGCCGGAGCTGCAGACAGCCGAGAGCCCGGAGTTCCATTAACCGGCGTGACATCACAGGGCTCCTCAATAAATTGTCAGAAACTGTGCCGTTCGCACAAACTCGCGCAGGCTCATTAAATTGGCGTCGGGCTTTTTATTGCCTTGACTGTTGCAGCAACAGTAGCGGGCTGCTCTGCACTTCAATGGGTCCATAGATTTTAAGGAACAATAAATCTGAATCCATCGATCAGCTAAACCCATTTAAAAAAAAAAAAAAAAAAGAAACAAATAAAAATATTGAAAAATTATATTTGTTTGGGAATTCTAATGTATATTTTATGTATATGTATATATATATGATAAGCGAGTGCTCTACAAAGCACTTTCAAATGAAATCAGCTGCGATATACAGATGATAAATTAAATAAGCCTTGATTCTTCAAATAACAAACGCTGTTACCGAGTTGCACATAAAGAACCTGCAGCACAGCGGCACTTCATTACTGCCGCTGATTTAATAGCCGTACAGTTAAGTACAGGATGCCGTGCCAAAACCAAAAACAGCTCGATGCCTCCGGGAGAACGTCTTTTCTAATTGTGTTGGACCTGCTCCGCGCCGGAGCACCAGATTTATAGAACTTGTTGTGAACACAACGGCTGGGGTTGAGAGTGCGGAGATAATAAAAAGCAAAAAATGTGACTGAATAATTGGTTGATTTAAAGCAAACGGTGGCGAGAGTCGGACGCCCCGCTGTCTTTACTGGCTTGTGAAAAGCGAAAAGCTTTTGTGCGGATGGGCCACCGCAGCGTAAACACGCCCCCTTCCTCGACCACGGCGCTAACAGAGACTACTGATTGGGCCTTGCTCGGACTACAATCATCATTTCCATTTCCTCCACGACCCCCCTGCACCCCCACGCTTTTTTTTATTTCCATGAGTCAGTTGGAATTAATTCAGCTGCCCTTTACAAGATTAGAATTCCACAGGGCGACGGCGCAGCCATTTATCTCCGCAACAGTATGAACGCTATCAGGCCGTGCGCGGCCTTGATGAAATCTGGGTGTTGTTGGGAGCACTAAAGGCTACGTTGGCCGTTTTAAAAAATGACAATGCCAAACACATAAACCAGATTCCCCACACTCACAATGGGCACATAGCGGCTGCTCTGATTACTCCCAACCTTGAGGGGATTTATTATTTTTTAGTTCCATCTAAAGTTTCATTTACACTCCGGACCTGATGTGCATATGGATATGGAGCCTTCTCTTCATGCACGTTTGCGCATGAACAAAGACTTAATGGCAAGAACCTTATGCAGTCTCTCCAAGCTGGCCAAAGTGCGGACGGTCACTGAATGCAACTCACACTAACAGTGAAGTAGAAGGAGGGTCCATTCTGGTGCTGTGGCACTGGCATCTAGCGGTAGCATCGTTTAAGGATGGAAGACTGGGTAGCATCTCTAAGTTAGAGAACACATTGTACTAACAATTAAGTTAATCCTTTTTTTTTTATTGCAGCTATGATTAAAAGCATTAAAACTTACATGCTGTTGACATGTGGTTGCGCAGTACGACCACCTATTCTTTACATAGATACTAATTCTCACTGATGACATGGAAAATATAGTGATTTCATCAGCTGAAAACATTGTCAATAGACCTCGCCTGCCTATTTGGTGTCTTTGCTGTAACAGCGGGAACTAGTGTGCTAGCTCGCTAGCTAGCTCGCTCGCTTCTGGTAGCCAGGCTCGCGGCGGCGTTGACGTTGGTGCGTGAAGTGTACGCAAACTTCAAGCAAGAACGCTCTTGCGACAGCAGTTGCCGGGCAGGCGACCAAAGTTCACAAGTCGATACCCGGCCAGCCGGCGCGCGTCTGTTAACGTCGAGCTAAGTAAAGTGAATCATGTAAATGATTTTAAAGGCAGAAAAACTGCATAGCGTTGCAGCGGAGGATCACTCAGAACACGACTTTGTAAACGCTCCCGTTGCATCCCATCTCAGACCGGCGCACTCGAGGGGCCGTCTCAGTCGTTACGGTGAGGCAGCGGTCGATGTAAATAACAAAAGGCGCCTCCTGCGAGTGAGCCGTTCGGCTCAATATACAGGGATGGCGGTCAACCGCGCTTCATTAGCAGACGTTAGCGCGCAAAGAGGCGAGATGCACATTAAAGCTTCATTCTGCTCAAGCGACAGTTTCTTTTACCCCTCCTTTTTACGCCGTTCGACTTGAAGGTCCTCTCGTACGACGAGGAGAGATTTTTTTTCTTTTCTTTTTCGGAGTTTGAGTAAAAGCAGACTTCAAGCGAAGAACAGAGGTGGGGGAAAAAAAAAAAAGCCTCGTCCTTTGAAACGAGGCCGTCTTGACACACCTTGGAACCCTCGGATTGACGTGTTTGCCTTTCAAAGGCGACATCCTCCGTGTGGGAGGCTCGCAGACGACTTTGCAAAGCTCTCCACAATTAGACTGCAGAGAGAGAGAGAGTGAGAGAGAGAGAGACAGAAAAGAAAGGGAAAAAACCTGCGCCGGCTCTCTATCGGCGAGCGCAGCCCAATTAGCGCAATAATTAACTGAACTAACGTCTCTCTTAAACCGCCGTCGCAGGCGGCCGTGACGGCGACGAGTGTGTTTTAATTAAAGCGTCCTCCGGTTAGCGCGCATTGCACTTTATGAAGCCCCGGGAGCGACCGAGGGGGTGGACGCATGTGCATTGTAAAGGAGCGACGGGGCCAAACTGTGTTCGGACTGCTGCGGAGCCGAGGAGGCAACGCCGTCTACGATTGTCCTGGGCGGAGCCACGAAGGGGCTCACTGCCACCAGGAGCAGCACGTCTTCCCTCACGGCGCTGCTGGCAGGGCTCCTCTGACGAAATGTGTCACGGAATTCCCGGAAGTCCCTCTCGAGGCCCCTCCCACCCCCCGGCTCCATAAATAAGGCACAAAGAACAAGATCGTAAACGGCCGAGACACGAGCGAGGAGGGAAGTGGGACGCCGGCCCTTCTCCGCACGTGAATTATGCACTCGGCGCCGCCACCAGGACAGAAGTGTGTCTGCGTGCGTGTGTTTTTTTTTCAGGGCAGAGATGTCGTGTAGCTGTCACAAGGAATATTCAGACGCAGACTGGTGGCGTCTTCATAAAAAAAGAAGAGAGAGAGGAAAAGAGGTAGCGAGCGGTCGTGGCCTCCAGCTGGAAATGTAAAATAAAGGAGATTTGAGAGTTTCTGACTGGGGAGGAAAAAAATGCCCCCACCTGAATGATTTATTAAACAAATTGCCGCTACCATTTGAAGTCAGGAGGTGGCTTTAATCCCGCAACGGTAGGAAAAGAGGGGAAGGAGAAGAAGAGGAAGAGTTAGAGGAAGAAGAAGGAAAAAAACGATATCAATTTCACACGGGATCCCCCGTTTAATGAAGGCATTTCAAAAGATGAGCTCGCCGTAATAACTCCGGCTCTTCAAAAACACACGGATGCCCTTGAGGAGACGAACACGTTTCGGTGTACATTTAGAAAAAAAGGCACTATTTCCCTACCCCCTCCCCTCCCTCCCTCCCTCCCTCGCCTCCCCCGGTCTGAAATGCCGCCGAGGCGTTGCGAAGGCTGATTGAACGAGCAGGTGTCGCCCATTTAGGCGAGGTGCGGCGCGGCAGATGGTGAAATGGCTGAAAGAGACTCGAAACGTTTGAAAAAACAGCAGAGAAAAAAAAAGAAAAGAAAAAAAGCCGTGTTGGTTTCTCGAGTTTATTCGATCTGTGGTTATCAAAGACAATGCCCAAAGAACATAAGTTATGAAAAAAAAATCCTTCATGATTTGGGGTTGGGGGGGGGCGCTGGATTTAAAATGACAGCAATATCTGTTTTTAAAACATAGGAGCTTTTTTTTCACCCCATTTATTTTAAAAGAGCAATGTTAAAAGTTTTTTTTTAAAAAAAAAACAACAAACAGTAAAAAAAAAAAAAAAAAAAAGGACAGAAAAACAAACGGATGGAACGGAGGTGGAGTGCTTCCTTTGTCTTTTTTTCGGCGGCGCACGTGCGCGCGTTTACCATTGTTCACTAGAGCTCAGAGCCACGGAGGTGACAGGAGTTCACAATTGTTCATCAAAAGTGCTGGGAGGGATGAGGGGTGGGGTGGGGTGGGGGGGGGGTAGAAGGGGTGGTCAGCCGCAAACTCCCGGCTGGGCACAGGGTGGGGGGGGGGTGGGGGATCTGGAAATAATAACCATTATAATAATAATATAATAATAATAATAATTATAACAATTTCAAATAAAAAGCACCCCAACACGCCCCTCCACAATAACCAGGCACCAGGGTTGTGGCGTGGACCGTCACACTCGCGGAAGAAAAAAAAACAAAACCCCGCACATCGCGCGCGCACACGCACACGCAGGCACAACGTACACAAGTGAAAGGACACACAACCGCCGCACACTCCAGGAAACACAACGCTTCAAAGAAAGAAAGAAAGAAATTACGAGCGGTGACTCGAGAGCAACGCAGAGAAAGTGATAAAAGCACGAGGTGGATTTAAAAAAAGAAAATAATTGCACGAGTAGAGACAACGCAGGGGTGGAGGGTGTGTGGGGGCGGGGGGGGGGCAGGGGTGCGAGCGGTGCAGGGGCTGGATGGGCAGACAGGGGGCAGCGGCGAGCGTGGCAACAAGAACGTACAGTGCATTCGGTAAACGGGAGGACGAAAAAAAACAAAAAAAACAAGACAGAGCAGGGAAAAAAAAGAGAGGCAGGAGTGGACTTTAAAAAAAAACCCAACAAAAACAAAAAACAACAACAAAAAACAAAAACAAAACCCAAAACAAACACTGGGGATAATTAAATAGAAATAAAACAAAAAACGACTTTTCCTTCCAGTCCGTCGTCCTCATTTCGCTGCTGCTGCTGCTGCTGCTGCTGCTGTGGATTTGGAGCCGACTGTGTGGGCGTCGGCCTTTTACAGTATCGTCCCAGCCAACGTCTCTGGGTGGGGGGGGGGGTCGGGGGTCGGGGGCAGCTCAGCCTTTTGTCTGCCTGTTTGTGTTTGTTGTTTTGTTTTTTTTCTCTTCTTCTTCATCCCTCAAAGACATTTTCCTTCGTTGCATCGTTTGAAAATCACGGTTCGTTAACGTCTGCACGACGGCCGCAGCGTCAGGTGGGGGGTTGGGTGGGCGGGGCCAGGGGGCGGGGCTAGCGGCGGTAGCAGGCTGCAGAGTCCTCCATCCCGTGACCTGACGTGGCGCGCGGCCGGTTTTTTTTTTTCTTCTTTTCTTTTTCTTGTCCTTCTTTTTCTTCTTTTGATGCGCGAGTTCCCGCCGCCGCCGCCCTGCTGGCTCGCGTGCAGAACAGGAGGAAAATCCCCTCACATACTTCCAACGCACACGTTCACATTAAAAACCACACACGAGAGTGCATCCCGGCGCTCCTGCCACCCCCCGGGGTGCAGGACTTCTTTTTTCCTTTTTTTTCCTTCTCCGTCTCCTCCTTCGCTCCTCTGTACAAAAGCGGCCTCCTTCACTGGCGTCGGAGTCTGCTCCTCCTCCTCCTCCTCTTCCTCCTCGCATTTTTTTTTCTTTTTGTTTTATGTAAAAAAAGAAGAAAAGAAGAAGAAAAAAAAAGACCTCATTCTTAAAACTTCCTCCCGCCCTCCTTCCCTCCCTCGCTTGTCTACTTCTTCTGGGAGGCGAGCAGTTTGTCCGCCTCGGGGTAGGTCGGGTACTTCACCGTCTCGATTTTCTCCTTGACCTTGTAGGAGGGGTAGAGGCCCGTGCGGCCCAGTTTGCGGTTGACGCCCTTGGAGTAGCCGTCCCAGTGGTTGCCCGCCACGCCGATCACGTCGCCGGGCTCCAGCGGGATGTCCTCGCCGTTGCGCGGCTGGTGCGGGTAGACGGCGATCTGGTTGTGGGCGTTCTGGCCCCCGAAGTAGTAGATGTCGTCCAGGGAGTAGAAGAAGGACGAGGCGTCCGGGTGCAGCATCTGCATGATCTCGTAGGCCACGCGGCAAACCTGAAGCGGGACAGAGGGACAGCTTTGGGTTTTCAATGCAGTTTCGGACCTGCGGGGGGCGCTAGCTCGCACAGCGGAGGCCTTTTGAATGAGGGGGGTTCCAGCGGGAGCGTTTCCGACCGTCTAGCGCGGTCACGGGTTCGACCGGCACGAAGACTTGCAGGATCCCTCGCCAACCAAGGTAGATTAGCGTGTATTTAAAGAAAACAGCAGTGAAACAAAACTCTTTTGCCCAAACGAGCATCGCTTGTAATAAACTGAACTGCTGGTATCCTACAGGTATTTATAGTATACATGCATTTTGTTTATTCCAGTTTTATAGTAAACTGAAATCTGCTTTACTGTCTGACAGCTGAACTGTCTAGTGTTGAAGTGAATACTGAGATACTAGATAGACAGATACTAGATAGATAGATAGATACGTATAGATACTAGATAGATGGATAAATGATAGATACTAGATAGATAGATAGATGATAAATACTAGATAGACAGATACTAGATAGATAGATAGATAGATATAGATACTAGATAGATAGAGATAGATAGATAGATAGATAGATACGTATAGATACGAGATAGATAGATAGATGATAGATACTAGATAGACAGAAGCTAGATAGATAGATAAATGATAGATACTAGATAGATAGATAGATGATAGATACTAGATAGATAGATAGATATAGATACTAGATAGATAGATAGATAGATACGTATAGATACTAGATAGATAGATAGATAGATACGTATAGATACTAGATAGATAGATAGATACTAGATAGATAGATAGATAAATGATAGATACTAGATACACAGATACTAGATAGTTACGTATGTATACTAGATAGATAGGTACTAGATAGATAGATAGATGATTGATACGAGATACACAGATACTAGATAGTTACATGATAGATACTAGATAGATAGATACTAGCTAGTTAGCTAGCTAGATAAATAGAGAGCTACTTCCTGCCTGAACGATTCTACCTGCCGCGATTGACGCGTGACACGTGAACAATAGAACAGAGGCAAATTTTTCCAAAGTGGTGCTGCTGAAACGCGCCTGCGCTGCCCCCTGGTGGAAACAGGCACACTGACATTAATGGATGTGGTCTGCTGCGGAGCCGCGGACAACTTTCGGTGGGTTTTGGGTTTTAGAGTGTAGCTTTCGGCAGCCCCAGTTGGAACAGAGGCGAGTGGGAATTGCTAGCGTAGTTGGCATCAGCGTCGGAAGATACCCATCATCCTTTGCGCTTTCTTCGCTAGCAGCCGCTGCGATCTAGCTAGCCAAAGTGGACTGCAGATGCTTTAGACACGTCCGTATCTGCTGTGCGACTTTTTTTTTTTTTTGTATTTAACATTTTGTTTTTCTTATTTTTAAACATCACATGAATTTGTGTCTGCCATGGAGATTCAGGTGGAGGTCAGATTTCAATGCCGCTCCTTCTACAAGTGTTTCAAATTTGTGTCGAGCACAAAAAGCCCCCTCGCCGCCGCCGCAACAACACATCCAGATTGGGGCGGGTGGGGATGGTGGGGGGTGGGTTCCCGCTGAATGCTAATGAGCCAAAGTAATTCACTCGAGTTAGATCCCAGAAGTGGATGAATAAAGCCACTTCGAGTGCGAATGGGATTTGCGCGGATTACACGGTATTTCTTTTTTTTCTTTTCCAAGAGACGGCAACGATGACGGACGGCGTCAGACTGGGAATGAAGGCGATGAATGAATTGTCTGGCAGCGTTTTTAAAAAAAACCTCACAATTAAAATGGGAGTGCGGGAGCCTACGAGAGAGACCCCCCGCCGTAGCCGGGCACACGCTGGAGATATTATGGGATGTTTGTCTCCCCCGCAGGGCTGCCATCGGCACTTTCACCCCGTCTCTTCAGAAAAATGATATCATCTTTTTTTTCTTTATTTTTGACAGTTTGTAGTGTTAATAAAGTGTCGGTCTGGCGGAGCTCAGCTGGTGGCTGATTTGTGAAAACATGTTTTAAGCGAGAGCCAACTCGGCCAAGTGGGTGAAAACTGGCGATCGGCAGCTTTTCAGGGATTGTCCCTGGTGGCCGATTCAAGCGTGACGCCAGAAAACACAAAGAAAGAATGAAGGAATGAATAAATAAATACAGAAAAAAGGCAACTGGGGTTCATTTGCTGAAATATTTCAAGAGCTTTTAGTCGCACCTGGGGCCCTTCATTGGCATTTTAATGGAAACGGTTGATGAACAATGTAATGTGACTTGTGGAAATGGGAACAGCTGTTTGCATTTGGATGACTGCACCTAACCTGACGCTCATGATCTGAAACACCAGGAGCAGAACGCGGAAGCTCAGAAACGGTTTTAGGGTTCTTACTTAATTATATAATATTTTATAACCATTTACTTTTAACGACTGTGTACTTAGCGACGTACACTCAGCAGAGTAATGAAATGCCAACAAGCAGCAATTACTGTTTCACAGAACGAGGCATGAAAGTACAGCGAAACCGAATATTGTTTTTTTTTTTACTGATTCCTTAAATAAATAAAAAAAAACAGAAGTTGCTCCGATGTTCAGTCCAACCTGTGTAACCCTCGCCTGGTTATCGCGGTCGGAGCGGCTTGGAAGCGAACTCACCTGCGAGGAGAAGGTGCAGACCAGGAAGTCGGTCTGGGACAGGAAGTGGATGTCCAGGATGACGCCTCGCAGCGAGTTCTCGGTGTAGCGGTTGTGAAGGCCCGCCGACCACGAGATGGAGTTGTCGCTGATGAACTCGTAGTCCGGATACCTGAAGGGAGGGAAGGAAGGAGGGGGGCGTTAGGAAAAAAACCCAAACAAACCAAGACTCAGACAGCCAGGGATGGATGGGAGGGCGACTGACTTGGTCTTGGCCTCCTGCAGCAGCGAGGGGTCGTCGGTGGCCAGGTACACCCGCTTCTTGTCCACGTGCACGCGCCTGGCCAGCAGCTGGAACTGCTCCTCCACGTGCACCATGTACTCCTCGATGGGGTGGAAGGCCGCCTCCGTGCCCACTTTGTCCGTCCGCCTCACGTGAACTCTGCCAAGGGACAAAAACAGACGTGAAGTCTTCGCTCTTTTTTTTTTTTTTTTGTTTTTCCCAGAATTGGAAATGCGGAACGTCCTCAGCAGGGGAGCACCGAGTTGATTCTGAAGGTTCTTATATATTAAAACCGGCCACGTTTTTATTCATGCGCCCACAAGTATTTCCATCCGCCGGCTGAATGAAGTCTTGGACTTTTTTTTTTCTTCCCCCCACCGGGAATCTCCTGCCGGTGCAAAGAAAATAAAAAAAATCTTGCTTCCTTCTCTTAAAAACTGCAAACAATGTGGGATTTTTTCCCTTTTCATTTCTTCCCGTAAAGAAAAACGATTTACAGCCAAGCGCCGCGCCCGTGAATTTAAGCCTCTTTACGCTGAGCCACACGCATTTTTATTTTTTACTCAAGCAAACAAAGAAGAAAAAAAAAAAAAGTCTCCTGCGACCGTCTGTGTTTAGAAATGTCTGAAAACGAAGAAGGTCTGAGATATATATAAAAAAAAAGCTAAGGACAAGGAAAAAAAAAAGTATTCGCAGATCCCCTGCACTGCAATATCTCCTGCTTCACCCATTGGCAGGCCGAGGTGCCGTACTCAACAGTGTATAATCTACAAATGAATCATAATTAATGAAGCCAAGGTGAAGGAAAGTCACCGGCTGCAGACAAATCAATAACGCCGACGCTCATTACTGTTAAAAATGTTTGGAGTCTTCAGCGTCGAGGCACGTTCCCCTCCTCCCCGCTCCTCCCGTTTTTTTGTCCTTCAGCTGTGGCGTCTAAGGTAAAAACAATAATTACACGGCGGCATTTGATTTTCACCGTTTTCCAGAAAGGAAGGAGCGATCAGAAAGCGAGAAAATTCTGTCTAATTATCGCCGCACAGAGGAAAGATTAAGTAGCCGTAAACTGTAATTTATCAGCTGGGAGCAACCTCAGCTCATTCCTGTGACTGTACGCCTGCTCCTAATTTAATTTCTGTTTGTTAATATCCTGTATTTATCATTTTCAAACAGGGCTCGTGCAATGAGACTTTTCTCCCGCACTACACTTTTGACTCTGAGAAAAAGACGAAAAGGTAGAGGACGAAAATAACCGACAGGACGATCTGCTATTTCCATCTCTGTCGCTGTTTCCAGGAAGCAACGACAAACAATAACAAGAAAAGAAATGGATAAAACAGAGTTGGGCTCAGAAATTCAACATTAGCCTGGTTTCCGTCACGGTGGAAGAGAATTATTTTTGAAGTTTGAAGGAATAATAATTAAAAAAACAAGCAAAACAAGAAAAACAAGGTAATCAAGTGGTTGGAGTGGATGAACATTGTTGGTTAGACTGGCAGTTGGTGATTTAAGAAATACGTAACACAATGCACAAGAAGTAAGAGGTTGAACAATGGAAACAAACAAAGTAGTTGCCCTGGCAACAAACAACTAGGCTAGTTGATATTTGGATTCATAAGTGATTTTACCAAGGTTAAGACAAAGAGGAATATGTAATATATGTATCTGTATATATTATTTTACAGTAACTGGGAAAGACGTCCAATGTTCATGTGGTCACACTACTTCTGTCGTGTGTTTCCACCTCCCACTTAGCACATTTGCGCTCTTTGTCTGGAAATTGAAAACACACCTTTGAGCGAGTCTAAAAACTTTCTCTGGATCGGGGGCTAAGATAACTTGGTTTCCTTCACCACCGTTACCAGCGTTACCACTGTCACCACCGTTACCACCATTACCAGCGTTATAGCGTTATCACCGTTACCGCTGTCACCACCGTTACCACCATTACCAGCGTTATAGCGTTATCACCGTTACCGCTGTCACCACCGTTACCACCATTACCAGCGTTATAGCGTTATCACCGTTACCGCTGTCACCTCTGTTACCAGCGTTGTCACCGTTACCACTGTCACCACCGTTACCACTGTCACCACCGTTACCAGCATTACCACTGTCACCACCGTTACCACTGTCACCACCGTTACCAGCATTACCACTGTCACCACCGTTACCACTGTCACCAACGTTACCAGCATTACCACTGTCACCACCGTTACCACTGTCACCACCGTTACCAGCATTACCACTGTCACCAACGTTACCAGCATTACCACTGTCACCACCATTACAACAGCTACCAGCTTTATCACTGTTATTACCGTTATCACGGTCACTATGGTTACTACTGTTGCAACTGTTTTCCCAATGCGGCACTCCAATATGAATTTAAAACCTAGATGACGGAAACCCAGCCACAACTGGATGAGGGTGGAACTGGAGCGAAATTCTCCTTCCCACCTGAGGACTTCCTCTTAAGCCCCACGCTTGCGGAAGCAGCTCCACAGAGGACGTCTGAATCACAGGAACGTCGTGGTGGGCTTTTACCCCGAACCTTTCAGGATCTCCACGTTGCTTCAAGGGCTTCAGCCGGCAACGGTAAAACCCTCCACGGCGCCTCTGACTCTTTCTCAGAATGAGGTGAAGCCGAGGGTGAACAAACAGGATGTAGCTTGTTTATACCCCATTGCTGCTGATAAATAAGAGACTCCTGGGGAGGGAGAGTAACTTTATTCATGCCCAAAATAAAACCTCAAAGAAAGGCAGGGAAAAGCGGGCGGGCGGGTGGCGGGGGGAGCGAGATTTCTTAGTTTGGCTTGGTGTCTCCAATCAGACAAAGGGGTGAAGGGTGTGGGGGGGTGTTACTTCCTGTATTTATCTCCCTTTTGTCGTAGTTCCTCTATCCCTGCACCCTTTGCCTCTTTGAAGTCTTTCAAGACCCTCTTTTTGTCTCGCCCTTTCTTTCTTTCTCTCTTTCCCTCCCTCCATCAGGCGATGCTTAGCCCTCTCCGTCTCCCTCTAACCCCCAGCGGTCTTCCACACCGAGCGCCGCAATGATTCAATTAATTTCCCTCCGTCGGCATTTGTAGCGACGAGGCAGGGCGACGCACGCGGTGGGCGTACCAGCGCGCATTGAAGACATTGACGCGCCTGCACCGCCGGCGCTCGCTCCCGGAGATCAGCGCCTCTTCTCGACTTTTCCCAGCCGCGGCCGCTGTTAGCGAGCACCGGCGCTACTCCACCCAGGCCTCGCTGTGATATCCACGCAGGGGGGAGGAGAGGTGGGATAATACAAATCAAACACGATCGCGACGCACCGTCACCGTCGTTCCTTCATCGGTCACGATAACGAGGAAGCAGAGAAATTAAAGCCAAGCTCTGGGCATGCTTCCAAAACAGATTAAAAGATGGAGCGGCAGATTGTCGGCGGAGCAGAGGGGGGCAAACACGGGCCCTTTGCTCTCACGCGACTCGCGAACATAACCTTGAGTTATGTTCAACGCGGTCAAACTCGCACTCAATTAGCTTCGCGATAGTGATGCCTTAAGTGAAATTGACATGTTTGAAAAATGAAAGGGATTTGTGTCAGGTTCTTCAGTGGGTAAAATGTACAAATGCGCCAGTGCTTTTAATCAAAATACCTCTGTCACAGGAATCAGACGAACAGCAACAGGAAACGTTGTGATTAATGTTGGTGAAAAGAAGAAAAAAAGTGTTGGCAATGCTAATTGGGCACCGATTATGCTCCACACATTCTTAGTCGAGGGGTGGGGACTGGAGCTCCTGCTGCCAATGCACTGCTTCTTATCACATAAAGATATTAAGAAGCAATGCCTTGGCCATAAGATTTTTACTGCTTGACGGTCGTGTCACGTCCTGAACTCTGGGGTCAAGTTTTTCTTCTCATTTCAGTCATGACTTCCTGTTTTATTTTGAAATCCTGTTCCCTGCTGTGTCGATTGACTTGCCCATTCCTTGTGTCTTTCCCTACTTTCCCTACTCTGATTAGTCTTTGTGGCCCTGATTGTTTCCACCTGTTTGCCTTGAGTGTGTACATAGTCAGCATCGTCCCATGTCCTGCACCAGTTTGTTTTGGTTCTCAGCGATTCCCTTGGTTATGTTCTCACCATCAGGTCCTGTATTTTTTTTTTTTGGCACTTTATTGGCAGCCAAGATTTAGATTGATACTTTGTGATTGCTGGTAACATTTTCCTCGTCAGAGTGATTTTGTATTTTGAAAACCTTTTTCTCCTCAACAGATTGAGTGATTTTCCGTTATCCTTCAGACGAGCAGTGTTGTTGGGATTACTCCATGCAAGTAATCCAACCGCTGATTTCTTCTTTAAAATCTAATCTAATTACTTCTTTAACTACTTGGTTTCATAAATAATCAATTACTAATAACTTTACTTTAAAAAAGATAAAGTAACAGTTGCGAACATCTTGTTTCCTGCACAGAACGAACAATGAACCACAATATTCTTTCATTTAGACGAGATGAACTCAAAACAAAGGTTGTATTTCCAGCTATCAAACACAATCACAGTTTTTTTTCTGTTGCCGCCGCCATGCTTGTTTTGGCGCGTCGTCGCATATCAATGACTTTGCATGCACGGCTGCATCATCAATCTGCAACATCGCTGTTTTTGGTTTTTTTTCTCTAACTTTCAGACATTTTGTGGATAATAAGACATTTCTAGCTTGCAAAATATTTTGGAAAAGTAATGGAATCGTTACTTGATGAAGTAATGATGATATAGTTACCAATTTTACCACAGTAATCCCATTCCATTACTCCTTAACTGAAAAGTAGTTTAATTACGGTACTGGATTACTTAGTAATAGATTACTCGCCAACACTGCAGAAGAGTGATTTTTTTTGATTGCCACTTTTGTGAATAAAGACTGTTTAATTTGGAGTCCTGACACATTGGTGACGTCAACCTATACCGGGCCAGCCGAGTGCTCTGGGTCAATGGCATGGATGCCGTTCTTCCCTTTTACGAGTCACTTCACAGCAAAAAAATGATTTAACGTTAGGAAACTACAGAGCGGTGTTTAAAACTGGGGCAGGATTGGAGCTGGCAGCAGAAAGGAGAGAGACTAGCGAGGCTGGCAGCGACCGCTGAGCGGCCGGTGGTCACCGGGTTCTCTGGGGACACGCAGCCTCCGCTTCCTCCACCCGTGCGCTCTCCCAACCCCCCGCCCTGCGTCTTCCTCCGCCCGCCTACTTGGCCGAGTTCTCATATACGGATGCTTTTCCAACAGCGCTGCCGTATCACACCGTCATATTTTCCCTTTTTTTTCACCACGTGCGCACATTACGCCTTCCCCCCACAGTGGCGTGAGAACCACACGGGCGCTTTGTTTCGACGGCGCCGAAGCAGCGAGGTGGATGTGTCGAGGGCCGGGATGGAGAGACGAGACAGAGGCATTGTTCTACACAGCACTGTATTTTCCAAAAAAAAAAAAAAATTGCTCTACCCGAGCAACAGTGAGGGGAGAGAAAAAAGGGCGGAACGCTCGAAAGTGACGGGAATGTGCAAAGAACAGTGACATGGAGGAGTGTGACGCTGTGAGAGGAGGACGGGGGGGAGGAGCAACTGTGAGGGTAAAACACACACACACGCACGCACGCACGCACGCACGCACGCACGCACGCACGCACGCACAATGTATAGCAAGTATCAAGCTAGATTAAAAAAGAAAATTTCTCCCGAGAAAAAAAGGCGAGAGCGGCGGAGAAGTGCCGAGAGTGGGCGGAGCTGGGTGGAGGCGAGGCAAGAGCAGGTGGAGGGAAGGTGGGAAGAGGGAAGAGCGGTGCTAATTGCTGCTGGGGAACTGACAAGAGGAAGGTGAGGGGAAGAAGAAGAGGGACGCGTGAAGGGCGCGGCGCCGCGCCAGAGAACGCGAGCGAACGGATGAAAGGAGGACCGGAAAACCGGGAAATTTTTTTGCACATTGTCGGCGACGTCGCTCCTGCCTTTCGTTCCCCCTCGGAGGAGTCGGCCTCATGGGACGACGCGGGAAAAGGAAAAAAACATTTTTTTAGACTGCCTGTGCAAGAAAAGTGTCTGAAAGTCATTCAGTGAAAAGTCAGTGATGACAACTAAATTGTCTCAATGTGACAAATCTCCTGAAATCCAGAAGAAAGGACGGAAGGTAGCAGAACAAGGAAATTATTTACATTAATTGCATTTCCACTTTGTGTTTAATCC
Source organism: Thamnaconus septentrionalis (assembly GCA_009823395.1). Lineage (NCBI taxonomy): Eukaryota > Metazoa > Chordata > Actinopteri > Tetraodontiformes > Monacanthidae > Thamnaconus > Thamnaconus septentrionalis. The sequence goes on from CM020519.1 coordinate 15,803,789, forward strand.
TGTCGTCCCGCAGATGAAGCGGAATTAGTCACGAGCCGCGAGGCAGCGCGTGCTGACGGGGTCAGAGCGGGAAAACGACAATCAGGCAAGACGGGAAAAACTTGGGTTCGCTATCTGAAGCGCTGTCCCGCGGGGGTGGGGGCGGTGGGTGAGGGGGCTCGGCCCTCATGGGAGCCCGGCACCTCAATGCTGATGAGCAACCTTTTTTTTTTTTTTTTTTACAATTATGCAAAGTCCCGAGTCGGCTCCGGGGCTGCGGCAGCGGAAAGCTTCCTCTGGAGACGATGCAGCCGAGTCACAATCAAAGGGGAGGCGACGTCAGAGAGCCGAATCAGACCTAATGATGCTGCGTTCAGATCACAGAAAAGTTTCCTCTGCGCTACTTAAGTTACCAAGTTTTTTATTACCCCACCCCAAAAAAATAATGTACAGTAGAGGCGGTTAGCATGTGTTGGAAAAATGAAGATGTTTTGTATTTTATCTCATAATATGCTTAAAGCTAAAAGGTGAAAATATGCTATGCATACTACAAGCGAAAGTCTAATAATCACAGCTTTGCAGCAGACGTCTTGCAAAAAGAAGAACAGGAAGACTCATGTGCACGAGCAGCTCATGAGACGGAGAAGTGAGCGTTTCCTGTTGTTCTAACACCTAAAGAAGAAAAACTTTCCATGACCTCCTAAGAAGGAAGTATGATGTCTTGATCTTCTAGTGAGGATGAAGTGTGATGTCTGAGCGCCGTCTCGTACGTATGTCACCTTTAGATGATGGATAGAGGGATGGATGTTACTATGACTGGATACGTCTGTACGGGCTCTCAATAGAAGCGTTTACATGGTCACCTTTTGGTCAGTTTGATCAAATTGTTTCAAACCGGATTTCTAACCCGTTTACATCACCACTGAATGAAGTGATGGGACTGACTGAATGCCGAGCACGGTGAGGTAGCGCGATCACATGATCGCACACTAGCTGTGCACGGAAGCCCGTCGGTATTCAACAGAGAGTCGCTAGCTAGCCTGATCAAGCTTGGTTTTTTTTTTGCATTTGAAAGAAATGTCATCTTTGTTTGAAATACGGGCAGGAAAGGAAGGGGCGAGCACTGAGCAGAATCCAAGAGAAAGACACAACGAGCGCAAGCTCGCGTCGGCGATAATGACCATCCGCCGACGTTCCATAAAGAGCAGGAAAGGGACATAAACGCCGCGCGGCTGAGACGTTTGAAATAACACAAGGCTCTAATTAAACCAACAGAGGATGTAGGACATTCAGCGAGGCAGGCCATTAACTTAAAGGCACACTTACACGCACTCACCCGTGCCCTCTCCACTTCACAGTGCCCATTAGTGACCTGTATCATGTTTTTCCAATTGGGAAGGGCAACCTATAGGTTACCTCGGTGCTTTTCATGGCATACGAGGTCCATCACAGAGGGCAGATTTTGTATGTTTGGAAAAGTTGGAGGAAGGTCGCCGCCGACATGGTCCACTTAAAGCTGACCCCGGTTTGCCTTCCACCACTTCCACTTTAAATAGTTGCTTTTAGTTATTTGCTAATAGGCGTTAATCTTATATAATAGTCACTGACTTTGTCTACAAATATTCAGCATTAGCATCAGCTATAAATACATCAGCTTATCACCTACACTACACCTAGCACCATCATTAGCCGTCTCAGGCATTTAGCATTAATCAACAGATGGCAAAGTGGGTTAAACTTGGAAGGAAAAAATAAACCTGTAATCAAAACACAAGGCGACGCAATGCTAACAACATCAATTGTTAGCGTTGTGCTGTCAGTACGCCCAAATGAATATGTTGCCTTTTATTGATGCAGGTTTCTCTCCACAGTAGTAACGTGCGCAGAGAAGAGGAGTCATTCCGACGGCTAACGGCTGCAAGATTGATGCATGTGTCGCCAGCAGGAAACAAACCACTGCACTGCCGGTGTAAATAAAGCAACACATCATCCGGACAGTTGCTCATTTATTTTTAAACAGATTTCTGACAATGACGAACTGACGCGGGGCCGAGGAATGAGCCGCGGCGTATCGGCTCCTGCGGATCACGTCTGTCGGATGCCGCTCAGTCCGTCGCCGTTGATTTTGGCCTTCCGAGAAGATAAAGTGGCAACGAGCCAAGAGTAAATTCAAGTTACATGCAGATAGATCAGGGTGATAGTTTCAGCGGGAGTATCCACAATATGATCAAATAAATATAATGGTATGATAATAATATTATGTTATTAGTTAGGTATAGATATTGGATAACATGGTGAAGCAGCGTTCAGTTACTATCCACCACATATCTGGAAAGAACTGCCAGAAAACTTTTCAGTTCAGGCCTGAAGTCTCAGTACTTTCAAATCAAGTCGTATTTAAGGCTTTGACTTTGTATCTTGAACTTTCCTGTGGCCTTCATCTGTTGTAACCGTCTTACTCTACTTCCATCTTTTCTTATTTGAACTCAATTGTATATTTATTTCTATGTCTATTTTTAACGTTTTTACATTGCCTTTGTGCTGCTCTAATATTCTTATCTTGATGTCATACGTTGACATTTTTACGTAAAGCACTTCGAATTACCCTGTGTTTAAAATGTTCTGGACAAACAAAGCTGCCTTGCCTTGACTGTATTAGATCAGTTGGTTCAGACACTGACACAGATAAGCGGACACTGCAGCGACTCAATGGTTGAATGAAATGAGATGAAATAAACCCAACAGACGTGATGACGGCGCGTCGCATGCAAATGCAGCAGTCTGCCAGACACAAACAGAAGGTTGAAAAATGAAATATATTATCGAATTAGGCTGCTTTTAACACACTTTTTGCGTTAACCTTGCATTAACCCCGACAAAACGAATGTTTGCGTTTCGCCGCCGCCCTCGGGCTACATCTTCTTCCCCGCGCCGCCTGTTTGCCTCGATTGCGGAGCAGAAACCGGTGGGGACTCGTTAACAGGCATTGTTTCAGAAAGACAAACAAACGGAAGGCGGCGTGAGAAAAACAAAAGGAGAATGCAGATGCGGCGCCCTCACCCGATGATGGGGTGCTTGAAGCCCAGCTTGGCGGTGCTCTGCTGGATCTCCTTCTCCAGCCAGGTCTGCGGCCGCACCAGGTACTTGACGAACTGGGAGACCCACCAGACGGACGGGTCGCCGTGCAGGCGGTGCAGGCGCGGGGCCAGGTCCTCGGGGATGGCCAGCGGCAGGTAGGGGGGCCTGGGGTGGAGGCTGTCCACGATGGGCAACTCCACCACCTGGACGTTCTTGTCGTGGGCCTCGCCTGGACGGACGACACACGGAGAGAGAAGCATGCTGGGTAAAGGTTTGCAAAGGGTTGGATGAGCTGTCATGATGAACGGGAGCGCTTGATGACTATATTAAAGTGGCCTTCACCACTTTGGTTTTAAAGTGTCATTGCTGCAGAAAGTAGGGCTACATTATTAATCATACAAAAATTGCGATCTCGATTCATACTTGCAGCAATCTCATTTCTAAATACTGACGATTCTGTCACATTTCTTTCATTTGGGGCATCAACTGGACGAAAACAAGCGCTCCTAAATGACAACGCAACCGTGTACCGCATGATGCACAACAGCGAATCTGGTGGCAGGTGGGCAAAACGGCTACTGCGTGATAAGTGCTGTTTTGATGTGCCAATCTCGCATTGAGTACTATTATATTTTTGGTTCTGTTCTTTTGTTACAGACAATAAGTGGAATAAATAATTATGTTAAAAAAAAAGTAAAAAAAAAAAAAATCAATCGTGATTCTCATTGTTTCCAGAATCGTTCCGCCCTCGTAGAAAATTCGGACCCGATTTTCAGCCACTCTGGAAGGAAGGATTCCAACTTCCACGCGTTGTGGTACAACGACTACGCGTCTGATTTTTATATATATATATATATATATATATATATATATATATATATATATATATATATATATATATATATATATATATATATATGTATATATATGTACATTCATTCATCTTACCCGCTTATTCCAATTCAGGGTCACGGGGTCTGCTGGAGCCTATCCCAGCTGTCTTAGGGCGAAGGCAGGGTGACACCCTGGACAAGTCGCCAGTTCATCGCATATATATATATATATACATATATATATATATATATATATATATATATATATATATATGATATATCATATGGACATATATATATATATATATACATATATATGAAGCATAATATATACATCTCGTTTTAGCGTATACGTATATATATGATATTTATCTTAATATATATATATATATATATATATATATATATATATATATATATATATATATATATATATATATATATATATATATATATATATATATATCATCAAGATATCAAGATATTTACATCAAGAATATAAGCCTTCAATAATATTACATCACAAAACATTTTACAGGGGCATAGAATAATAAAAGTCAATAAGCACTTTATTTGACTGCAGGCTACACTTTTCATTGTAAATGAATGTGATGATCTTTCCCCTGAATATTTCAAAAAAACTGTGCATATGTGCAACTGCATTAAAAAAAAGTGAATTCTCCAACTGCAATCATTTGGAATCATTTGTATTCCGCCTCCCCCGAGCAGCTGCGCTTCCTCACTGTATACTAGCCTGAAGCTAGTAAGCAACAGCAGGCACATAAAGTGACTGTTCCCTCCGACTGAACTCATCACTCACAGGAGACTGTCGGCGTCTTCTCTCTCCCTCTCTCTCTCTCTCAGCCTTTTCCACCCGGTGCGTTTGTGAAGTTAAGTACATTTCCCCTCCAGTCAGTCGCCGACAAGGACGAAGACAGACTAATTATGGCGCTTCTACATCAGCGTTACACAGAGGTTCGTAGACAGGTTAAAGGAGGAGGGTGCCGGTAAATCCGCTTTTTTTAATCCCGGAAGTTTATAAAAGTAAGGCCCCTGTCCAGCTGGTGGAAATGGGGGGGATTGCGGACTGAGTCAGATCCACCAGAACTGGTCGGATCTACCAGCGTCCCAGCGGCCCGCTCCATCCTTCCCACACAGCACTCTGCAGAAGCCCAGAGACTCCGGCTTCCGTTTCAAGATGTCTGTATTTTCAGACTTGTATTCCTTACATTGAGTTCCCATCCTGGATGGTCATAAAGCTTGCTGACATTTTTATTCCAACACAAGTACACAGCACAATAGAGTAGACAAGGGGTGTCAAAGTAATTTCCACTGAGGGCCACATCAACATTGTTGTTGCTCTCAAGAGGCTTATTTTCAGACTATATGAATGTGATCACTTCGTAACCTACTGTAAAATAACCTCCTCTGCGTATGTTAATCATTTGTTCGAGTTAGCAGTACTGCTATATATGCTTTTTCACTACAGCCACTGTGTCCAGAAATAGTTGGGTTAATATATGTATTTCAAACAATGCTATTTATTGCTTCGGTCCATTGGGGTCAAAATGAGTTCAGCTGCTGCACTTGTTGTATCTGATGGCTCAGCAGAAAAGCCTCTGCCACACTAAATGGAACTCAACCTTCATAAATTCAAGGAAATACGCTGCAATAGCCAATAGGGCCACTGAAAAGGGTCCTTTATTTGCTTGGCTGTTTTATGTCCTTATCGATCTGATGATACGCCATTAACTCTGTTACAAATATAAAATAGTTAATTAGTGACAGTTAAATCAATATGGCTTATAGGGGTGGTTCAGAATTTTGGACATGATTTGGATGTCATTTACAAGTTAGCCCGTGTGCTATTTATCAGTGGAAAGTGTCATTCTCATCGAGTCCTCTAGCCTGGCAGAGTGCGCTAGTGCTCGGCTATCAATGGCTATCAAAAGTCAATGGTTTCTGCTAAATTATAAAACCAGACTATCAATGTAAAAGTCGGTGCTGATAGAACAATGTTAGAAATAAAACTACCCTTGCATCGTATTGCATTTTGAGAGATTAGTATCTCAACAGCAGCGTAGTTACACTTCCTGTAGTTGGTAGCGGCGGACTGCTATGATCCTGAATGCTCTTCTTTGTTTACTTTTCGGCCCAGGTTGTTACAAAACTAGCCGGAGCAAAGCAAAACTCTCGAAAGGTGAGGAATTGCGATCAGATCACGATGTCATCTGCATACATCGGAATCTACGGAGACTCCTGCCTTCAGCAAAAGGCGTTTTTACTTTAGAGTTTCTTTCATCATGACTTCCACTTCCATCACTCACTTTCTGCCTCTTCATCCAGAATGTAAGCTGGTGAAACCCGGTTCAACAAACCCCCCAGTCTGGCCAAAGTTCAGGGTGAAATGTGAGCCATCGAGCTGCCACGCAAAGTTAGTTTTCGCTACGTCAACAGAAAGAAAAAAAAAAAAAAAACACATTTAAAATTGTGCTCCAATTTCTTTTTTGAAACACAGTCCATAAAACAAGCTCTGTCCAATTACCGCTCGAGAATGGTAATTAAACCAGAGGCGGCGCGAGGACAGGCATCCCTAACACATCCTGCCCAGCGCCGGGCTCTGTTGACGACCGTCGGGGGAGGGGGAAAAATGTTTTCAAGAACAGAAGGTGGTGTGAACTCCTCTCCTGCCATCTGCAGTGATTGACTCTCCAACTGACAGCATCGCTGCAGGAGACACCCACGACACCATGCTGATGTGATTATGTAACTGAACTATGACCGATATTTACTATGTGCATAACTGATTCCACAGCCCCGACGGAGGGCACAAAAAGCTATTACAACATGTACAAAAAAAAAAATTGATTTTGACCGCCAGCGTATTGTATCCGGTACAGCTGTATTTGTGATATACTGAGATATTTCAGCATTATTTCTCAGCTCGGCTTCTTTTCACTCCTCGCGCCTGTTTCCGGCACGACTCCCGCACCCCAAAAACCTCTGTGTTCGGGCTTGCGTGACTGACAGCTGCTCTTTGCCTGTCCTTGCTTAAAGGCCAAGGTAAGCTCCTTTATATCGAGGCTCCGCGGGGCCAGCGGGCGATGGGAGCACCTGGATACGAGGAGCTTTTCAAAAGGAGGGAGGGGAGTCGGCGCTCAGGCTTCGGCCCCCACAGGTGGGAGCACCGCTTTGGCGAGAAGCCCTGGGCGAAGGGGGTCAGACGTGGCTGAATGCGAAGGTCGCCGCTCTCTGGGGCAAAAGGGGCGGACCCGCCCGCAGTGCCAGACGGACCTCCGTGGAGGAGGTCCGGCCGCTCGCACGCAAAGGCATCGGACAAAATGTATGAAATAAATCAGGTGCACGCCAGCCTGCGGACACGTTGGGACCCACCTGAAGTAATATTGCACACAAACGCACGAGAAGGGGGAGTCAAGTGGGTAAACCCAGAACATAAAAAAAACAGGTGGAGGATGGAAGGTGATCCGACGCCGCATTCAAACGAAACAATGCAAGAAATATGCATTGGAGCGCACAGACGCAGAGCCCTCGCTAATCTCATCGCACCAGAAGGGAAAACGCCTGGCAGACAAATCCTTCTTTCCCTTTCAGTCTTAAAACCCCAGGGGGAGGGGTGGTGGGAGGCGGGGGGGGTCCCCGACGCCTCCCTCCTCACCCCCGCTGTTTAAACCCCCCCGATGTGCGGAAAGACAAGTCGCGAGGCCCGCGTTCTCTCGTCAGACTTAAGTGTTTCCTCTTATGGCGGCAGCAGCAGCATTCCAGACACACTTTCAAACAAATGGCATAATGACTCATTAAAATTGGCCTTTTGCTTAAAGGGCACATAAAAAAACATGTTTTAAAAAAAAAACACACACACAGGGTTGGAGCATTAAATCGGCGTGCACGTGTGTGTGTGCGCGTGCGCGTGTGTGTGTTTGCACTGGCATGAACTGAATATAAATTGGTCAAGGCATTAAATATTGAGCAGAAAAAAATATTCCCAGAACTGCCTCCGCTTATATAACCGTATTGGCATGATTCACACGAGGAGGGCAAAGGGGGCCGGGGGAGGGCTTCTTGGCACTGACGTACAGATATGCGGCGCGTCTCGCTCCCGCAGCTCCTTAATTAGATCACAAACCTCCTCGAAATTTCAGCACGATTCCGGAGCTGCCGCCGCCGCCGAGCTACCCCACATTCAAGGGGGGGGGGTGGTGCGCACCCGACGTCGACACAAACAATCCGACGGCCAATCCTGCCCGAGCTGCGATGTTTTTACCGAGACCTCCCCCGATAAATATTTCATGAGATCACCTCGCTGTGAAAACAGCGGTTGGAAAAAGACAAGAGTGTCATCGTCCACGCACAAAACTGGAGCCTCTTCATTCATGAAACATTTGAAAGCAACGTTCATGAACTTGAGGAACTCCTGGTCTGCTCTTTACATGGCAGGGAACATTCTGCTGCTGCTGCTATCAGACACACACTCGTGAGGCAGCCGTATCTTCTCCAGCAAACCTCAAAGGAATACAATGTCTTTGGCAAATTAGCTCTTTGATCAACCAGCCATTGTTCCACAAGAAGAACAGTTTCTCCCATTGTGAGTCTATTGGGGGTTGGGGTGGTGGGGGTGAGTTGGCGCCAAGCTAGCGCTCGCTGGGTCCACTGAACATCAAAGGTGGAGGAACAAACAAGTGTCGAGTGTCTGTTCACATTTACTTTCAACGTGGGCCAACTTTTTTTTTGCTTTTTAATACGCTTTCAAATACTTCTTTTTGGTACAACAGGTTAATTCACATCTCTAGATTTTTCTACTGTTTATTTTGTATGACAATGACCGAGGGCAACACTGGATGTTATGTTGATATTCTCGAACTGCTTTGCTCCCCTCCTGGACTCCCCGCCCAATTTTTCCATTTGCCGGAAGAACGGTCGCAGGTTCCATTATAGCTTCATCGCTATCTTGCTGTTCCCCCCTGAGCTGTATGTTTTCCCGGCAGAAATGCTGTCGCGAATGGATTTGGCATATAGCGCTCTCTGTCTGTCTGGCTGTCTCTACCTGCCTCATGTCCTGGAGGAAGCATTGCACAGGCGGGCCGCGGCGGCGGCTAATCACGCCAAAGGAAAAAGAAAGTAAAAAAAAAAGAAAAAAAGATGGACTTTATTAGCGTTCTTATGTTAAGAAATAATTTTGCCCGCAAGAAAACAGCGAGAAACCAACAAAATCGAGCGCTCAGTAGTCAATAGTAGCATGTGTGTGAGGCCTGACGGCATTCATCGCAAAGACGGGAGGGCAAGGACGGCTAATCAAATTAATTTATTGCTAACACTACCTTCCAAATTCCAATTTTGATTTGACAATGAAGAAAAGGTTTCAACTCTCTGAACGCATGAATTATAAAAGCCGGTGTCAAGCACTTGCCGAGATTGATATGCGGCTCCGCCAAAGAAAACATTGCATTTAGGAGAAGAATGACTTGCAATAAGCCGTCCACTGCAGTGAGTGCCGCGCACAAGAGAGTTAATTGTTATATTGTCGTTTTATTTCAACCAATTTCCCTACTCTGTTAGTGTAGGCGGCACACAGTTTTTCTGCTATTTCATTTTGAAGAAAAAAATACAAAATCCACCCAATGGACGCCTACAGTAACCACGAGTGTGTCTGCCAAATGCGAGAGGAGAGATGATTCATTGGTTCAGTTTGACTTGATATAGCAATGTTAGCATGTTTTTAGCCAAAATGTCCTCTGACCAAATAAGGCTACAGTTTCTAGTCAAAGCGACAAAGACAGTACGAAGATGGTACAATTTTCCTTTTGTTTTTGTTCACATTGTAGTAGATCCATAACAGTGTGCTGAGTGGAGTTATTGAAACTCCTGAATAGTTTCAAAAACATCACGAGCCCCCAACATCCAAAAAGGGCCAGAGGGTAAAAGGATGAGATACCAATGCTGGGGGAACAATCACTTTACCTTTTTTTTTCTTCTTCAACAAATTATTTCAACAACTATGTCAAAAATTATGTCTATCAACAATTGTGTCAAAATGAAAGCATTTATTCATAGTGCCTTGTGGGAACCCCCCCCCAAAAAAAACAAAACAAAAACAAAAACAAAAACATGTCTTCCAGTGATTAGTATTCCCCGCATTCCAGTGTTGGAATGATATTGACTTGGGCAAACCCTGAACCTAATTAATGAGATATCCAATGTATATCTAGTTATTAATCTGAGGATGTAGCACCCCTCTGTGGTCCAGCACTCTGAGGAGAGCTCTTGCCCGCACAGTTAACAGAACAGGCATGACCACAAGCTAAGGCGAGCACCCCAAAAGGCTTATTAGCTATGCCTGGCCAGTTCGCTGGCATGGTCAAGAGGGGGAGAGAAAAAAACAAAAAACCCTCAAACGATTTGAAGGACGAGAATTCAGGGCATTTAAAGACTGGAGATAGCAGCAGCAGCACTGTATGCATGAGGTTGTTTCTACATCGCGGGCGCCAAAGACAGACATTAGATAGAAAAGGACACATGAAAGGCAGGAGGAGAAGAGCGGGAAGGAGCTGGGAGGGCAGGAGATAAGAGGGTAGAGCCCAGGAGAGCGCAAGTCAAATGAAGCGATAGGGAGGTGGTGCTGGTGGTGGTGGGGGGACTTGAAAAAAAAAAAAAAAAGAGGCGCTGAAAGGATGCAGCCGGGAGAGAAGAGGGAGGCAATGAGAGAGAAACTGATAGCGAGGGGAACCGTCTCGGCGCCCATCTTCATTTACAAACGCTTTGGTTTCGCCGGCTTAGCGCGGGCAAACACATTTGTACAGCAAGGCTCCGTCATTAATCACGGCGAAAAATCTCAAGTCTCGATTAACGCGTCCATATAATCGGGCTCATAATGAACCCGCCGCCTTTGTGGGGGGGGGGAGATCCGTCTCGCGCAAACAAGCGTATCAATCTTTCAATTAATGTCGTCGGGCGGGAGCCGTGCACACCTTGGGCCCGTGCACGGTGCCAGAGACAGAGCTTGCTGCACAGCACTTGGTAGTATGCTAAAGGAACACTTTTTTTTATTTGTTTTTTTCACGAGAAACATTCACCAGCTCTCGATTTTGGCGTCCCGTCACAATAGCGTACGCTAATTAACCTTTAACATACAACAGAGCTCAGGCTGGATGAAGGTGTAGGTGTCAGCTGTGGTCGGGAGAGTATTGTCAATAGTTCAGTTTCCATAACATGTCCAGTGACTTTACGACAAACTTTCACAAGCTAGCTTTGAAAATGTAAAAAATAAATAAATAAATAAATAAAAATGCAATGCTGCGTTTGCGTTCAGCAATTCGAGAGGAATTCAGAGGAATTGTAAAGGGAGTTCAGGGAATACCGGTAGCAGGGCAAATTGTTATTGTCAAGCGAGCGTTAAAAATGCACATAAAAATTAGAGAAAGTACTTTTTCAATTAATCCTTTTCCATAAATGTTCCACATTTCAAAATTTGCTCTAAAATTAGCAGGATTCATATCTCTGCCCTGGAAATAAACTACCTTCTCCTGATCACATCAGCTCCAACCAACATCACACACTTCTCACATTAACCTCGTTAAGTTGTGAAATACGCACCTCCTTCAAAAAGGACCCAGACACTAAATTTGGGCTCTGGGCTCTGCTGCCTCATTAATCAGCACGGGCATCAGTCGCAGTCGAGCCACTTAATTGCAAGTCTGTGCTTCTCGTGGACCTTTCCTTAGTTACAGGGACTCATCTATTTTTAATTATTAATCACCTTTATCGGACCAAAGCGATGGCCTCCTTTCCCCAATGGAAATATTACATTTTAATCTCCAACAAGCCTCCTATTACAAGGAGCAATGGCGCCTGTGTCTCATGGCAGACTTTCCCTCCAACAAGTTCTTCACTGCTGCGTTTTAAAAGAAAACCCTCAAGGCAACTCTGAGCTCAGCCGGCCACAATGAACGGAGCCCAGATCTTGCACAAAACACTATAAAGATTTGTCCTTTTCCAGTGCACTTACTCATTTGACGTATTAGTTATCCACCTTCATTTTAGAAAGTGGAACTTTTGAAGTCGTGACAGCAGAAATCACAGCGTTTTGTCTCAACGCAGAGCAGGTGCGACTAAACTTTTTCTCCGTACAACAACAAAAACGCAGTGTTCCACATTTTTCAGCGAGGTCCCCTGCTTTGGCTGCCGTTGCGCCATCCTGCCGATTTCTGGCAGCGAGACAACTTTAGACCAGCTTACCTTTTTGATTACATCATACAGCCATCTGCCGCAAATGGTAAACAAGAGACATTTGCATCGCGACAAACAGTGAGTTTTTTTTCCTTGCAGCCACTGGACTCGGTGTCAACTCAGTCTCTCGTTGCACTTCGCTTTTTTACAGTATCAGTTCTGTGACTGAAAAAAACTTTTGGCAGCATGAAAGTTACTGTCACAGTTGGCAAAAGTACTCACATTCTGTACTTAAGTAAAAGTATGGATACTTATAAAAATTTCAATGTCAAAGTACTGATTCAACTACATTTTTTTTTTTTTTTGCAATTAATGAAACAGTACAATCGTTGTTACAGACATATTTACAAATTCAATAACAATAACTAATGTTATTTTCTATGTGTTTATTTTTCGCTGTACTGACAATTTGCTGAATAGTGACCCCAAAGCCGAGGTACTCATCTGTCCAATCATCAACACTGACTGGACAATGTTTTCACTCAATACTGCATTTGCTGTGCGCACACACACACACACACACACACACACACACACACACACACACACTGTGAAAAGTAGAGCAAGCACTAGAGGTAAAATGATGGATTTCTGTCAAATGTGGGGAGCTGACTGATGGGCTGGGGATGCCGTCACCGTCAGAAATAAACGTGGCAATGCAAATTCAGGCGGAACGTGCACGTGCGAGAGGGCGCAGTCACAACGTCCCGTCTGCAGCAAACACAATACGAACATGTGATTTAATATGCATGCAGATGAGTTTTCAAGGTCTGCGCACCTCCAGGAAAGCGACTTCACGAGCTGCTGAAACCTGGTCACTGCAATCGCAGGCATGCAGGCGCTTTGGAGAGGTCTGCTGTTCAAGCCCTGCACCGTGCACGCTTCTCGTTCCGTTTTATCTTTATAATCTTTATCAAGACAAGGGATCTGATATGCAAAAGTGATGTGCAGCTATTAGGGAATCATCAACCTGTTTCTCTTAACTTGCTTCCAAAGGATTTGCAGACAATAATAATAATGACAGTAATAATAATAATAATGATAATAATAATAATAATGATTAAACCTGCAAGCAGAGCTAGTGGTGCTGAGCCCATGATCCAATATAGTGCTTGGTTGAACATAAAGCAATAGATTGTCAGTGAAACACACAAAGGAGAAAGTTATTTCGCAATAAGCGCAAAAAATCCATTCAAGTTCTGTAGTGTTGCTACAGAAATAGCTGAAATTGTGCCTTTCCAGTGGACTATAGGGTCTCGGCACTATGGAAGGTAGACCTGGATCAGATGGACGCGTGGGTTTTGGTCACATGTCTCTATGACGTTCCTACTGGCCACTCGGGCCATTCTAGTCTGGACAATGGCTTGCACGCTATGGAGCACCCAGAGTTTTCATTTTTGCATTTTCTAAAAGATTTGACCAGTCCTGACCTGCTTGTATGCTGCTAGTATGTGACGGCGGTCAAAATGAGGTTGAAAGAGGCGAAGGGGAGAATTTATAAAAATAAATATTCTAAAACAATGTGTCCTTTGCCCTGGGGTAAGAGTGGCTCGAAGCACGTTGAAGCCACGTCGCGCTCAGCCCCAACACTAATAAAAAAAAAAACAGATGAACGTCAAACTGCTGCTGACAGATAAGCTGCCACGGTGTCACCACAGAGCGGACGGGCAGCCGGCCAAACCCTGTCTGTTGTGAGGATGGACCAAACTAAACGAGCGTTTCGTCTTCTTTAGCCTTTTTGCTGCAATTGCCGACGGCCTTGTGACTGTGGCGAGCGTGCGCGCCTACCTGACCAGTGGCCGGCCGTGGCGCCCGAGCGGTCCGTGCAGGTGTTGCTGATGGGCAGGAAGACGGTCTCCCAGCCGCCGGGGGCGTAGCGCCAGTTGTGCGACTCCAGGATGAGTGTGCGCTGGGTGCCGTAGGCGATCATGAAGCAGTAGACCACGTGGTGGAGCTGGCAGCCGTAGCCGCAGCCCTTGTTGATGTTGCACACCAGCTTCCTCGCCTTACTGCAGTCCGGGGGATTCTGGAGGAGAGGGGGACACAGAAGAATATGTTTCGACATTATTGTTATTATTATTATTTTTTTTATTCTTGCCTGACCTTGGTCTCGTATCACTCAGAGCTCCCGCTCTCAGTTCTTGTAATAACACGCGGCTGGTATTGTTGTCTTTGTTCCCTCCCTCCGCCCGCCTGCTCCTCTTCTGCTGCACCTCCCTGTGATTTTACAGCTGTTAGCTCCATTTCCTATTTTTTTCTTTTTAAAATCTCGCCACACCCGAGCTTCCACCTTCACGCCGAGGGAATCTTTTGAAGGTTTTTGCCTCGCGAAAGGGAGTAGGAAAAATGATCAGGCTGAACTCCGCCAGTACCAGGTGGAGGAGCTACGCCGTGCCACGACGCGGCTGCAGTGTAGACGCGACGGAGCAAGGGAGGCTGCGGAACGCAAGAGGAGCAGCCTGGTCGCCCTGGCAACGTGCACGTGCTGCATCTACTGGGAAGCTGGGTAAGACGCCGTCGGTGCAAACAGCCGTCGTGTGAGGTCAAGACTCTTTCAGTTTCCATGGAAGACTTGGGTTTTTTTTTTACTCCATCTTGAGATGTGATTTTTCTTTAAATTAATTTTGAGAGCTTGTTGTATTCAATGAGGTTTGATACAGGTGTCTTTCAAACAATATCTTGTTCTCCCTGTTCAAGATTCAACATCAACATTGGAAGACACAAAACTGTGACCTTTCCCCTCATGTTGCAGGTACACAGGTGTTCTGAAGAAATGGGTGAAATTATGCGATAGATAAAAATACTAATATAGTGTGCATGCTTTTATTTTTTATATAAATATATTTGTATTCTGAATATTATTTTTGGTGTGCTTCTAATGTGGACCTCAGGGACTGAGCTTATTATGCAGACATAGGAAAAACACACGCGCACACGCACACACGCACACACACGCGCACACACACACACACACACACACACACACACACACACACACACACACACACACACACACACACACACACACACACACACACACACACACACACACACACACAAAGCTATTTTCATTCAGGCCACATCAAAAACATCCCCAATCAGCTTCATCATCCTGGACCAAATGCACTGATGAAGCTCTGGTGGCTGTTGCCCGTAAGCAGCAGCCGCCTGCTTCTAGTAAGATCAGGTACGGCTCAAACGCACGTCGCCGCTCGTGCGCAACCAATAAAGCATCCTCTTCAGAGACGCGGGCTCACCGAGCCGATGCCCACCTTGGCGCGGCCGATAAATTGGCAGTGAACCAACTCCACGTCAATGTACCGTCCTGAATGCTTGATCAGAGAGCTTCTTTCAGCCGTCAGCCTGACTTTTGGACTCGGTTCAGTCACCTGTGCGTCCGTGCTCCCTGCCTAGCTGCTGACTAACCTCAGCCACGAGCATCTCCAAGGGTGGCAGCCATCTAGGGTGGCGCGACTCCATGCGCGTTTGGCATGTGCACTGGCGCACAGCACCGTGCGAACAGATGGTACACCGAGTCTGACTGACTCTAGCAGCTCTCTCTGATATGTATATTGCACACGTTGATAACACGATAGCAACAGATGTATACATATGTTTATATGAATATACATATATGCATACATATATATGTGTGATTATATACACATATATATTAGGGCTGTCAGTCGATTACATTTTTTTCGCGATTAATCGCAGTGTCCTGACTAACTTAACTTAAATTTTTTACCCTGCTCTATTTGTAACTTAACCCTTTAGACGCCATGGTCGCAAAATTACGACAAGCGTCATTGCTGAATTAAACAGGCCATAGCGGCAAATATGGTGCTGAAAGTAGTTACTACTTTACACCAGGAGATGGCAGACACCTGTGGCTTCAATCTGAGTAGCATTTGTGGGGGGGGTTTATATTCAGATTTCGGGGTATAAAGAGAGAGAAAGTCCGCCTCAGTCGAGGAGACGAGGAAGTGGTTGTAGTGGGAGCAGAGAGAAAGACAGCGAATTTTACAGAGAATACACTGCCGAGAGGTTTGTTCGTTGACAAAGTACTTCGTAGTAATGTCTGACTCAGATAACGAAGAGGAATATTCGCACTCTGACGATGATGTTCAGTCGTCCAGTGAGAGTGAGTCTGCCGGCGCGTCTTTAGTTACGTAGCGGCAGCGACGGTTGCCACGACAGTCACCAAGCAGCGCACGCTTCGCCTCAGCGTGGCCGAGGTGTAGTGGGAGTAATGGGCGAATGAGGATGAGGGGACGTGGTGGGGGGGGCAGGAGTGCTCAAAACACCGCTAATGGTGACGGAGGTCGCAGTGAGTTAGTGATCAACGTGGTAAAAGCTGTGGGAGGAAACGCCCAGCCGGCGCTGGTGGAGGCAGCAGGGATGTTCGTGGTCACCCTGTAAATTACAGTGATGATGGCTGGGTCTGTTTGAGATATGTGGAAAATTATCAAAAGTGGACAAAACATTTTGATGAGCCTGTGGGGTATTGTGGAGACAGGGATCTGACATACAGATCCCTGACATCTTACATAATACAAAAACAAACAAACAAAAAGTTTGGGTTTACTGAAGATTTTTCTCAATTACAGTATGGCTTTATCTCTAACCAATTTCAAGTCACAGCCATTTGAAATCTTGATATCAAAGTTGAATATTTTCTTGAAAAAATGATGGTGCTTAAAGGGTTAACAAGATATTTATTGTGTTTTTTTATACTGTAGGAAAAATTAGAGAGGAAAATAATAATTCCTTTGTGGAAATATTCCACTTTCATTTTCATTGGAACATTCCAAAACAATTACATACTTATATTGTCCAAATACTCCCAAAAAAAAACTTCAAACATTGAGGTATTTTGAAATGTGTGTGTGTGTACACACACACACACACACACACACACACACACACACACACACACACACACACACACACCACACACACACACACACAGTGTGGCAATTCGACGGAGGAACCACTCGTTGCGCAGATCTCGTCTTTGGTGTGGCACATTTACGTCACCTTTTCTTTTGTAGCTTGAACTTGTTGGAACGCACCCCAACATGGCGGTAGCCGGGGGCTAACTCAAATAGAGTCCACATTGACTCACGGTTCGGACCGACACGAACAAAACATGATGTGCAACACCAAAGGAACATTAAACACGCACTAACACACTCAAAGACACTCACACACTTGTAGTTCAACAACAGCAATTAACCGAACTCCCCAAAATAATTCCCCCATAATCCTTTGCAGCTCGAGGGGAGCATCCAGCTCCCCATGGCCGCCACAATAGTGAGCAAGCAATGAATATTTTAGCGTGGATGCTTTTTTTCTTCTTTTTTTATGCCTGGCCCAGTCTGTCCGACTTACGCTGGGGGGTCGTAAACAATGCGCTGGTCGGAACACGTGTACATCCAACGCCAGCTGCATGGTGCTGTTGCCGAAGGCATTCAAATATTTTGAATGCCTTCGGCAGACTTCAAATAAGCCATTTTAATCTTGATTAATCGCGATTAACTCCCGGATTGGAGTGCGATTAATCACGATAAAAAAAAAAATAAACGATGCCAAGCATTAATATACATATTAAATAATAAATAAATAAATAAATATATATATATAAGAAAAATATTGTAAATAATGGTCATATCCATCTTTCACTTCCTGTTTTCGTCTGAAAAGGTGATATTTCGGTCATGCCGGCGTGGACCATAAACAGCTGAAACCACAGGGGCAACACTAAAGTCTGTACTCAATAACGGACCTAATTAAAGCGTGAAGCGCCATTCACTCCCTGCCCGAACGTTATTTTACTGAAATATTAACGCGGTAAAACTGGAACTTCTTTCGGGAAAGACAAACGCACGAGGAAGCGTCAACGGATGGACTCGACTGCTCGCTTCAGCGTTTTTTCCCTCCCAACAATAAAGCACAATGTCGAATTTTGCAAGCCCCCTCCTCCTCCTCCTCCTCCTCGCGCCGCTGTAATTGCCGCCCTACCCTCATGGCTTTCCCTCGCCCGTTTATTTACTGGTGCGATTTCATTTCATTTCATAGCGCTCTTCCTCTCCGACACCCTGGCCTTGTCTCATAAATTAGCTTGGATATCACGGGCGTCTGAGGGAGGGGAAGAATGCCGAGTTAGAGGCACTAAAGAGAAGAAACGGGGGTCTCTCTCTTCACAATCGGAGGGGGAAAAAAAAAATACAAAAAAGTCGCACACGCTGCGTCGTCAACGATCCGCCGTCAGTCGCTTCCCGGCGCCAGCTTTCGTGCCAGCCAGCTTCCTAAACAGCAATTACGGAGGCTGATGGGAGTGTTTTCCTTATTAGGCAGCTGCAGCTGCGGATGGTTCGCAGTAATCAGGCCGTGCGGCGCCCAGCGGCTAATGCTGCCTATCACACGCTGGCAGGGTGGGGAGAGGAGGGAGAGGAAGAGGAGGAGGGAAGTGGGGAAAGAGATGGAAGGACAAAGAGAGACGGGGAAAAGAACAAGGCAAAGGCAGGGATGGAAGGAAGAAGGACAGAAAGAAAGGAGGAGTTCAAGTTCTGCCCGTTTTTTGGTTGCGACTGTAAAACACTTCCTGGTTGGCGGCGATGAGGCTGAAAAGAGCGAGATGCTTGGTTGAGTCGGTTCAAAGAGAACGGTCGGCCGGCACGTGTGTACAGGCCTTGGTCGAGCAACGCTAAAAAAACGCTCAAAAGGTGGTTGCGAATCGGTTTCAGGAAATTCATTTCCCTGAAACATTTACGGCTGATGATGATTTGGATTTGGAGGACGGTCAAACCCAGACGATGAAAATGTCTCATTTTGCGCCTGCAGCAAGCGGATTAAAATTCATTCTTGCCTTCACAAGCCGAACGGGGCCATTAGAAACAACCTGTGGTGCCCAGGTGGCGAAATCATTTATGCCTTGTTTCCTTACTCGGATATAAGCTTGTTACACAAGAAAGGAGCATGTCTTCAGAACTTTGGATATGATGTTTAGTATTTTGTCCGATGGAAAGCGTCTGTCAAGCAAAGGGGGTATTTTCATGGCGAATTTAGCCGGGCAGCAGCAGCCTGAGGCTTCCTCCTGTTGGTGCACACAGCGGCGACAGTAGACACAGCAATACTAAATAACAAAAGATTTTAGCAAGGCCTGCTGGGACTACATTGAAAACATGTACCGATACCACTTTTTTAGTATTAGTTGTACCAGAGAACCTAATGGCCATTACACATTATAAAGCGCTAATTGAACAACATTCCCTACCATGTCTTTCTAGAACGTGGGCGACTGTCACAAGTTTCACTGTAGTATAAACACAAATTAAAATAAAATTGTTGTATTCATGCATTCGCAACTGGTATCAATGTTGTGGTATCGGCACATATTTTACAAGTACAAGTAAAATACTCAAACCCTGGTATCGGTACCAATACCCAAACTGGTATCGGTGCATTCCAAGTATGAACACTTCTGGACTGTTATATTTTGTTAATCTTTTAAATGTACCAATGCCATGTAGCATCAACACACAAAACGTTTAAGCTGCAGTCCAATGATGGGGAACTCTTCGATTCTGACTCCAGTTTGCATGAGCCGCTCGTACATACGTTTTTCAAATTGAGATTTTGAATCATTTGAGTCATTGAGTCAGCTGCCCAGGCTGTCCGGAACCCGATGTCGCACACAAGCTCCGCCCACTCCCAGTCCCCACTGATTCGCACAAAATCCAGTCATCTGAAAATGAAAAATTTCAATTTGAAAAAAAATAAAATAAAAAAAGTAATAAAAGAGCAACAGTTTCAATGGAGAAATATGTACATTTTCTGAAAATGAATTGTGCAATTTTGTGAACACTTGCACACACGTCCACTTTGTGAACGCGTCATATGACACGTGCTACTGTAAAGCAGCAACAAGTGCAGTTACAACAGCAGTCACACAATAGTGACACATTGTCTGGCAGTTATTAGTGACAATGACTCAGGTTTCGAACGATTGGTTCAGGAATCGCACATCACCGGCCTGCAGGTGCTCGTTTCCTGCATTGAAAGTGACACATTTTTGAGAGGATTTTTGTCATTTCAACTGTGTTTTTTATTTTTTCAATGAATCAGATGTCCACGATATTCAGACAATCTTCCATTTTGACTTTCCGGATCTCTAATTGTCTCTCTTCTATTGTTCCCAAGCTGAGTTTGGCTTCCCTCCTGCGAAATTGAAATAGCGGACCTGCGCATGCGAGACTGGCTGGAAGAGGATGAAAAAAGAAAAAAAGAAAAAGAAGCTGGATAAGATATGGAAGAGAGGAGAGAGAGAGACAAGTGTTAGTAGACGACAGCCTCCTTAGTCTGTGTCGTTAGCCTGTAGCAGCCTTACGGAGACTCTCGTGGGGGGGCAGCGAGGGCGCAGAGCAACACTGACGGGGGTCTCTGGGATTTTGATGCCTTATTGTGTAATGCCCGGTAAAATGCTGGCAAAAAACAAAAACAAAAAAACAGAGTTGGCCGTGCCGGCTGTGGGTGGACAGATGGAGCGGACGTGGAGGACGGGAGTCGGTCGAAGCGGGAGTGAAGGGAGAGGCTGGTGCGGGTGGCTGAGGCAGCAGGAGGAACCTGTCTGTGTCTGCATATAGACGTTAGCGCACGTGTGTGTGTGTGTGCGCGTGCGCGCGTGGTACACAGGGCATCTCTTTGCATCAATCATCCGCCTGAGCGTGCACGAGCGTTTGCCAATGGCTGGCGAAGGTGCGGGCGAATCCATCTGTGCGCGACTCTCCCTGCGCGCGTGCGCACGTGTGTGTGTGTGTGATGAATTAGCGACGGCAGCTGGTGGAGCGGTGTGATCCCTCAGCGGTGGTGACAGCAGCTGTTAGCGGCGCCGTCCCCGCCCAGCCAGACTGACTGGGCTCTCTTCATCAAACACACCGGCTCATTAATGCTGCAGCGGCCCCGGCGTGGTTGCGCAGGGGGCACCGCCCAAAGGTGGTGGTGGTGGTGGGTGAGGGTGAGGGGCGAAGGTGCAAGACGGCCGAGTGTGAACGGATGTGTCGTAGTTTCATTTACAAAGGTGTAATAAAACACTTACTTATCTGTCAATATACTGTAGATAACTTGTGAATAGTCCAACGGGGGCTGTGCGATTCGAAATCGATGAAGACGATGTTAAAAAAAGGAAAATCGTAAAATCGATTTTCCTCTCGGGTCGGCGCCCTAGGTTTTTGTCCGAGTTTTCAGAGGAAAAAAATTTGCGATTTTAAATTGCCCAGCGCTAAGTCCAACTGTCCGTACGATTTAAATATCTTGTTTGTTTGTTTGTCTTTCTCACCCAATAAATCCATCCATTTTCAATACCCGCTACTTCCTGCGCTCAGGGAGGCGGGGCTCTGCTGGAGCCTCTCCCAGCTGTCATAGGGCGAAGGCAGGGTGACGCCCTGAGTGGCCAGTTCATTGCACAGCCACACAGAAAGACAAACAAGCATTCGCTCTCTCACACCTATGGTCAGTTTAGATATTTAATTAGATAAACATAGATATAGATAGATAGACTGTTAAATAGATATAGACATAAACTCGGCAGAGAAGATTTGTTGCACTTTTGATGGGCGCAACCAAGATGCTTAGCTCAGCTGCTCACCCCACAAAGGCATGTTCCTTACAAGTGTGGCACCATTTAAAAGCGGAATAAACAGGCTTTCCATGGATATAACATTTATTTCCAAAAAGCATTGTTACAACAAATTTCCTTACTTTTTGTGTTATGTTTAGATATAATTAGATCATTTAGGTCCCAATTTACCTCACATGTATGTTTTTCGGACTGTGGGAGGAGGCCGGAGAACCAGCAGCGAACCCACGCAGACACAGGGAGAACATGCAAACTCCACACAGAAAGGCCCCAGGCCCGGAATCAAACCCACAACCTTCTTGCTGTGAGGCGGCAGCGCTAACCACTGAACCACCGTGTTGCTCTACCCTATAAGAATTTAAATTTATTTCTTTATTTCCTCTGAATTAATTTTGCTTTTTCTCTTTGCACTATATTGTTGCTGTAATTATGTAAATTTCCCCAATGTGGGATTAATAAAGGGATGCTATTATATTTTATTCTATTCTAGTTCTCGGGTCGGGAGTTTCTGCAGCTGGTTGTCCCGTGCTGGTCGCCTAGCTTGCGTCCCTGCACGTGCGTCGCTGTCATGTTTGCATGTGTCATTTTTGTCGGATACGTTGTTGTGCGCGTTGCAGCAGGAATCAGGCATCCTTGTTTGTCAGCAGTCTAACATTCTGATGGATTTGAAAATTCAATTGATTTTTGTTTTGTGTTTTCCGCCCCGGATCGTGCGACAACAAAGTCGATAAACTGCGACCCCTGCGACTCTGCTGCCCGTCTGGAGGTCGGCGCGACAGTGAAACGCTGGATGGAGGGGGTCGGAGGGTCGGAGGGATGGAGCTGGATTTTTCTCAGGACATTAAATTGAATTTGGAATTGAATTAAATAGACTTTATTGATCCCCCGGGGAGGGAAATTTGTGGTGTCACAGCAGCAACAGATCCAAACAAGACGGTAACAGTGCCATGGCGCGGCACTGTTACTGCGCAGTGACATGCTCTCTCTCTCTCTCTCTCTCTCTCTCTCTCAAACACCCTTTTCCCGTTTGGCCGCGGACAGCGTTTATTTTTTCCCTAGAAATCCTTCATTTCATATTTCCAGAAAACAAACACGGCAGTAACAGTCTGCAAACTCCTGCAAACTTGAACAATTTTGATGGCCACGCGGAACCGTGGCCATCAACCTCCCCTCCCCCACCCCACCCACTGCCCTCGTGTGTGTCCATACCTGCAGGTACGTGATTCTGTTCTGCACCAGGTCCGACAGGTCTTTGGCCTCCTTCACTCTCCACTCTCCCACTCCGTCCGCCTGGCTGAGGTAGTACAGGTCCGTCATGATGGACCTGCAGACACAGGAGTTTTTTAAAAAAAAAACAACAAAAAAAAACTTTTTCCATTTGTCCAGAGCCAACAGCTTCAAGCTGTAATTCTCAGTGGCACCTTTTGTTGTGCTTTTTTTGTTTGCCCAAAGGAAATAAAAGAAAAAAGATAGTTAGAGCAACACCAGCGCGCTCTCCCAGATGAGTCCTGGGTTAAGCACATCTCCCAGACTTTGGTGGGTGCCAAGCTGTCTTCACTTCACGCGCCGCCGCCAATGTCCTTTTTTTTTTTTTTTTTTTTTATTCTTCCAGATCACACGCCAGCCTTTCTTCGCTCATTAGCGCCCCGACGGCATCCGGCGCGCCTGCTATTCTCTGGAGGCTCGGAGCTGCGTCCAAATTTGCGGCCCCGCAGAGTATAAACATATTAGCGACGACTTGAGAGGATGACGGGACGTATGACCCGGTGTCCTCTGAGGAGCAGTTCACCCAGAAATAGAAGAATCAGTCATTATCTGCAACCTCCCCTGCGCTGACGAGCAGTCAGCGGAAATTTCTTCCCATACAACGGCATTTTTTTCTTCTTCCTTTTTCGTCTTCGTAGCGGCGCAGTCGGCGGAGCCGTCGGGGAGTTGTTACAGAAGGTAAAAAAAAATACAAACAACAGAAAAACAGAAAAACAAACACAAATACATAAATAAAACCCGAGCGCCCTGCCCGGCGAAACACAAAATCCCCACAAGCCCTGAGAATCAGAATTGATTTGAAAAGACATTTTTTCCCCCCTCATAAAGCTACATGTCTGCACTGTAGCAGCTAAACCAAGAGCGTCCCCAGATCCAAATCCCCAGAGTGAAGGTATCGACTTAAAGACGAATGCGATGATGTCTTTTCAAACCCATTCGGGACCCGATAGCGTCGGGAGACTATCATCACATCAGGTGAGCTCTTTCCGCTGATTGTTTTTTTTTTCCTTTTATATTTGTTTTTTTTTCTTCTTCTTACTTTTACTGTTTTAGCACCTGCTAGGTCGCCATCCACCCCAGATGCATCGTAACGCTGCGGCTGCTTTACAGTACCTGACCTTCGACTAACGTCATTGGAATCATTGTGCTATTAAGCTTCATGCCTAATTACTGCGTACGCATACACGCCTATACACACCCTTAGAAGATTTGAAGCTGTGACAGACGATGAAATCTAATAAGTCAAACAAGGACAACGACGGAAACAGGAGTTAGCGGCAATAGCCACGTCACTTGTTTTTTTTTTTACCTGAATATATTTTGATTCTTTCCCCTCCAAACTCTCTTACCTTTCAACATGCAAAACATGTGTATGCTTCTTCAACTACAGTTGGCAGTGGACTTTTTTTTCTTTTTTCCTGAAAGTCCAATATCCTAAAGAGGTGCCTGTTTAAATGTCCCGCATGTCTTCTAACTACACGCTAACGTTACATGGAAATGAAGTCCCTTTCCACCCTTTGCTTGCTCATTTTTCCCTAAAACACTCGGGGAATGAAAATTTGCCCTTTGTGATGTTGCGAAAGAAAACCTCTCCAGCTGTTCCACCCTCGGAGACCAGCGCCACGCAATCCACCTCGATATTGTCTGACTGAGCATCACTCTAAGGCTAAAAACGCTGTTATCCAGAGATAAAGATTTGCCTTTTTTTTTTTTTTTAACTTTATGCTAGAAACTTGAGAATGGGATGAAAAAGGAACAGAACCTTGAATGAAACGTTCACACTGTAGACTTGCTGATTTCATGACCTCACCGGTGAGTTACGTCCGCTTTCTAAACATTATATTTACCCCAGCAGTGTTATAACTAAGCTCTTTACTTGCTAAAGGTCTCGACTGAGAGTTTGGTGTCTGGCGAGAAAACAGGAAGAGTCGCTCTACTTATTACCCACAGAGAAACCTCTATAATGGAAGTATCTCAAGTGTCTCAAATATCACACAAGTATGTGAGCACATTTCTGTCCAGCTGGAGACATCGAGGCCCGAAACACGAGGCCGGATCCCCTTCGCTGGTGTTTCTTCCGGCTCGCGCATCCAAGCACTCGGATTTTTGAGCACAAGTTTTGCACTTTTGCACAAAAAAAAAAGGCACCAGGAAGCTGTTGTTGACAGTACGCAGCGCGTGTTTTTACGACGCTCGAGTGCGAGTCTGAGCCCGCTTGCAGGGTATTTATAGAAAAAAACTAACTGCAAAGAAAAAAAAAAACACACAACAACTGTCACTTCTGTCACGCCGCCGCACGACTCCGGCGACGCCGAGGCCTTTTCTGGTTGTTCAGCTCTTCTTTTCTGGATTAGGCCTCGTCGTCGTCTGCGAGACTCTGACGGAGAATTTGTGTCCCTGTCACACGCTGCCAAGTCGCAGGCAAACAGGCATCCAAACATGCCCGCCAGCTCCGATGCAATGCGACGGAGGGCAAGGCGCCAGCACACGTCACGCGCACAGGCGCGTGCGCAGACTTGCGCAAGCTTAATTTGTTACTCACTTCTTTGACCCAAATCAGTCACATCCTGTGCCGCTGCGACTTCTTCTGCGAACACACTTGGTCGTCGCCCCCAAAGACGCTCGAGCGTGCGGTGGCGCCACCCTCGCGACGTGACTAAGACGGCGGCGCTGCTCGTCGGGGCCCCCGCTACAGACACCAGGGAGTCGATCGGATGTATTGGAGGTTCAGGAGGGACGAACCTGCCACTGCGGGGGTGTCAAACTCCAATACACAGTGGGGCCAGAATGTAAAACTTGGACAAAGTCGTGGGCCAACATTGATATTTACTGGAAAAATCTTCCCCAGATAGAATAGTGAACCTTCTTTTTGTGGACTCAGCACGTTTTGCTTCAACCTGAAGCTTAAAATTAAACAATAAATAGCTTCATATTGCACACAACTCAACTCAACTTTAAACTCATCAAAATAAATAAAATGTAAATAAAAACTGTGTGCCTCTTTTTAATTTGCAGCCTTCGGATTTAAATTTCAATAGTAACCTTTCCATGCGCTGATAATACATTTAAAAATAAAACAATAATAAACTAATTAACTAATAATAATATCCTTCAATGAACGTCCAACCATTCAAAGCCTTGGAGTAGCAAGAAAAAGTGCATCAAGAAAATGTTATAGTTTATAGTTATAGTTTGTTAAAGTAAACAGTCTGCCGGAATATTGGCAGAGCATTCTGGGATTTGTAGTATTAGTCGCACATGTGCTGTATAATAGCGGCGGGACAGCTCTAGTGGTGATTCTGTATTGGCCTCGCGGGCCAAATAAAATTACACTGCGGGCCAAATTTGGCCCACGGGCCAGAGTTTTGACACCTATGCGCTACTGAGAGAAACTCTTGAACACCAGGCCTGCTGCTGCACGGTGGTGGTGTGTGTGCGATGCTGCAAGAACTAGTATTGATCTGATACCAAATAAATACGGGGCCAGTTTCGCCAATATTGAAACCATGCCGATACTTTTCAATTATAAGGAATGCTAAACCAAATTGCAAATTCTGAATGAATGTTCATTTTTCTTTAAGTGTATTTTGTGATCAGGACAGAAATTGGGCATTATAGGTAAATGCAAAAAACTTGCCCTCATTATTTAATGCCTTTCACACCTTGTTAATAAATAGACATTGACAAGGGAAAAAATGTTTACGTATTAAAGCCTAAATTAATTTAATAAATCAATTAATTGTCTTAGGTGGAACAAGAGTCAACAATGCATTTGTTTGTTTTGTTTTATAGTATAAGGAAATTAAATGTTTTTATTTCTAGTAGTGATTTTTGTTGTTATTTTCTTTCAATTGGTTCAACTCACTCACAGCTCACTCACAATCACTGTGTGGTACACTTACTCATATTTTTTTTTGTAATTTCTATAATATGTACAATGTGTGAATAAAATGTGATAGCAATAAAGAGTATTTTAAAAAAAGAATGCATACACAAGTAACCAATTTTTACAATTGCGATATCGATCTCATTCCACTAATATCGATCACTAACGATACCAACATTCACGTCGCTATTATTGCTATTTGGATGGATATTCCCACCACTGCTGCACTGCCAGAGTGGAAGAAATCAGCAGACACGGCCAGGGGATTTGGCAGCGGGACGAGGAAAACACCTCTCAGCCGCTAAGAAATGGCACTTCAGTTCCTGCGCTTCCAAGTCTATTCTTTGGTGGCGCCCGCCGCCGTTTGTCATCTTGGACACGCGTGGCGCTTGTTGGCTCGCCCAGCGCTTCTAATTGGCTAGTGCGGCGGAGGCTGAGGCGGCAGGTTTTGGCAGCCGAGCGCGGATTCAGTGGGACGGGCGGCGCAGCGACGGAGGGATTTCAGGGGTTCGCGTCGCCGGGAGAGCGCCACCACCTGTCCAGTTGGAGACGCGGCTAGGTCGAAGGTGGGAAGGAGGACGGTCGACTTTGACAGATTTAGCTTTGCTACAACCAGACGACACGAGACGAGTCGACTAATCCGGGATGAAAGTGGTTAATAGTTGGTTCGTTCCTTCCAGAATGTTTGCTAACACACAATACGATTCACCCCAAGGTGTCCAGGAATAGTCGCGGTGCTAATCACAACTGTACCCTGTCAAGCCAGTGTTAGTTACCACACACTCGCACTCACACAGCCTTTCATTGTACATTCTGGCTTTTTATGCCCGTGCAAAGAGACCGACAGCTCTTTTATCTCCAGTAGCTAAAACAGTGCTCGTTCCAACCTTTTCACACCGGCCCTGATACACTCTGCACCTGCATTAAGGCGCGAGGCATCAGGTCACATTCTGTTTTTGCATTAATTTTATATTCCTGTTTGATATTCAGGAGTCACTCAGTGTTATCAATTCACACACGCACACACAAGCATGCACGCACGCATGCACACACACGCCGTCCTGCTTGATTAGGTACGCCTTGCTAGTACGCCGCACTTAATAAAGTGGCTGACTGCTTTGAGGTTGGACATGTTGTGCATCCACAAATGCTAATCAGCAGACCTCGGCTGTAACCAGAGAGCTATTTTGAGTTCCTGTTGCCTCTCTGTGGTTTCTGACCAGTCTGGCCATTCTGACCGCATTCCGACCACACTTGCCCCCGCCAGACTTCCACCCACTCAATATCTTCACTTCCTGGGGCCTTTTTCTCTGTGAACCCCTCGAGACGGTTGAGACGTGGTTACTTCAGTCCGCCTCTCTTCCCCGTTTTGACGCTGGCTTTAAATTTCAGCAGGGCAGCTTCACCACGTCGAGGTGTCTAAAACGCACCGAGTTGCTGCCATGTGATTGGCTGTTTGGCTGTTAACATGTAATTGAACATTTTACCTGATAAAGTAGTGATTGTGTGAATCTTTGTCTATGCTCTTGTTTTTTCCTCTTTCCTTGGGCTTCTGACTGCTCTGACTGGTCAATTGCATACGAATAGTTGTAAATAAAAATCTGTTAATTTTCTTTCCCTCCCATTCCAGGTCATTAAATGTCCAACTACTCGATTAATGGGGAACGTTTGGGAAACTGAGCTACAGCATCACGCTTTGCTTTAATTAGGAGAGCAGGTAAGTAACCGCAATCTTTCCTAAACTGCTGCATTTTTATTTCCCCCCTCGGTACTGGACCTAGCTTGCACAATTCAAACGAACGAAGTGGAATTTGTTGGAGTCAAACACTTTTTCTGCTGCTTCTGCCCGCCTCTGCCATGAGTGCTGAAGCAAGCCGGGAGACTGCAACGTACGCATGCAAGTCTGTGTGTCAAGGGGTTGGGAGTCAGTTGCGGCAAAGCCGCTTAGGCTGCGGGGACTAAGACAATGATGGCATTGAAGAACTTGAGTGGGATTACAATGAAGCGCTTGGCTGAGCCGGGCCCTCCCTCACGCCCTCGCCGTCACCGTGACGGCGAGGGCGTGAGGGAGGAACATGACCTTTGCCCTCTGTTTCTTGAAAACAGCAGCACACTTTGCTTTCACGTTTCAGTGAGCAGCGAGGACGGCAAGGTTGTTGTGACTCTGTAACAGGTATACAGGTTTGGGTAAACAGGCCACTGTAGCTCACTGGCAACCTCAAGAGGGGGAGCGCAAGGGAAAGACGCATAATGAAATGTAACCAATTGATGTCGCTGTTTCTACTTCAAAATCTCCAAATATTACACGCTTAACCTCTGGTCATTTACAATGAAAAAATATAATGATTATTGAAAATTAATAATGACATTTGACCTGCTGTGTGTAAGTGGAAGCTTTGTTGTCACGCACTGCTAGGGGATTTCTTGAATTAGGGGACAACTGACAGCCCTTTTAGAGCAGCATATTGCTGCCCCACCATGCAGATAAGGATCAGGATGGTTTTAACCTGAGAAATTTACTGCTGCAGTGATAAAGCCTCGACCTTAAAATGCATTTTTTCCTTTCCAAAGTGCATGCAGCAAATTATCGCATTAAGAACGTGTCATTTTTACTGTTGCAACAGTGGACTACTCATGTTCCTAAAAAGGTCAAACTTCTCGAGTAACGGCATAATTTAAATTGTGAAACTTGTGTCCCAAGTAGAAAAATACAGGGGATTATTAGCATTCACGCTAATAATTACTATATACCGCTTTTAATGTTACGACTTCAGGCTCCGGGCTGAGCCTCGGCAATAATCTGCAGCTATTAAACACGCCGGTTGACAAATCACGACCAGCTTTATTGCGTTACACCCAGATATATTTAATATTCTGACAATAAAAAATATAACTTCTGCAGGTTTTTACGTCGTAAGGTGGGATGTTTGTCATGTCGCCGCTGTGCTTTTATTGCTATAACAAAACACAATAGCGTCGGTTTTTATTTCTGGGGCGGGACCGTAATACCCTCCTGCGGGCCGCGCCAGTGAAACAATGCGACATTTTGCTGTGTCACCGCTCAGCTGGCGAGCCGGTCGGACGGTCAGCGAGGCGAGCGACTGTTTGGCCGCCCACTACTGTGCCTGCAGGGAGAGAGAGCAGGGAGCAGACCAGCCACAACCACACACTTTTACTTTCCTGCGCATCCAACGAGGAAAAAACGTGGGCCATACGAGCACACTGAGAGTATCGGCCGGTGTCTCACAATACTATGAAAGACGAGTAATACAGTAAAGAGGTATTTTTTGGAACGCGTCAGCTCTTATTTTTACCTACCTGATGGGATTACGCATTCAAGAATGCAGCTATTTTGGTGAAATCAAATAAAAAGAATCTTGAAAATTGCTTTGGTTTCAAGGTTTATCTACGTGCAAGGTAAGAAGGAAAAAAGCCTAAAAAGCAAAACTAAAATATTGCAAGCATCAATACTTGAGCAAGGTTAATTTCTTTTTCGTCATCTTTTAATTTAATCAGTGCTCAGCACTTCTTCCTACATTAATCATCCTGACATTGATGTCAGTTGAACACCAGGGGGAATCGTTTTGATTTCTGAGGAACACACCACTCACAAAAAGTTAGGGGGTTGCTCACTTTGGGATGAAATTTATGGAAAATGTCAAAAAAAAAAAAAGGTCACGATGCCAGTGACATGACATCACGAAGGGCAGGGCGCGCAAGTAGAAGCATGCATTTTCTTTTTCCGTCTTAAAGAATACTGAAACAAAGGCTGACAACAGTGGTGGCGTTGCCACCGAAAAATGTCAACCTCTCTCTGAAATTGTCACGGGACCTTTTTCTTGGTCTTGTGATGTCAGAATGTGAACGGCGCGATGAGGGGGACCGTTTGAATGGGAATTGTCATGGAAGCAGAGCGCTCGGAGGTCACCGCTCAGACACCCGCCACGGACCGGACACGTGTGGTTGTGAGTTTTGCGGCCAGTCGCCTTGTTAAGAGGGCAGCATGTGACGCAGTGGGGACTGAAACATTGAAGAGTCGCGCACGGAAAAGTTCAGAGAAGGTCAAAGCAAATTCGCCTGTAAAGGTCACAGTGCATTTCAGGTGCATTCCATCATTTCCTTAACATTGGTCGAGTAGCGTGCGGTTTTGACTCTGTGATTTTGGTCACATTGCAGACTTTTTAAAGTTGGTACTGACTGGTAATGACGACGCTACCAGTCAATAGTTTGGACACACCTTCGAATCTAATGGCATTTCTTCTTTTTTTCTAATTTTTATGACTATTTACATTATAGATTCTCAATGAAGGTATCAAAATTATGAATGAACACATATTTTGTAAATTATGTGCACAACATACTGTGAATTTTTAATTTTTTATGTCTCAATGTGAACTTTTTCTTTTTTTTGATCTTTCAAGGAGAATCAACAAAGTGTAAAATAGTGTTAATAAGAATGTTTCTTTATTACTCTTTAATAGCCTCTCTTCATATAAAACATTTTTTTTTTTTTTTTTAGAGTTTTTTAACTGTTTTCTTTGCTTGAAAATTCTGTAAATCCCGCTTATATATTTGATGTCTTCAGTCATATCATCCACAATGTAGGAAGCAGCAAAGATAAAGCAATAACACTGCACTAGAAGCTGTGTCCAAACTTCTGTTTTCAACTCTTTGTTTCGCACCTCTCCTGGTGTCCGAGGTCCTGCAGGAGGGCGTCGGCGTACTTCTGCTTATCGCCGGGCTCCACGCTGGCCAGCTTCTTCACCTCGCTGCGAACGAAATACCAGAACTCCTTGACGCCGTTCTCCACCCTCCTCCGCAGCTCCTCCTGAGTGGGACCCGGGCCTGGAAGAGGGTGGAGGGGAAAGAAAAAGGAAAAAAAAAATTAGCTCAGCCACGTCGCACAACGACCAGCTTGCGTAACGTTTGAGGCACGGGTTCGATCGAAAAAGGGACGAGTCGTGGCACAAAGCGGAGCTGGGAGGAGGGCGGCGATGAAAGGGTTTTGTTTGGGGAGGGGTGTCAGAGAATTAGTGGAAATAGGTTACAAACAAAGCAGGCTTTTGGAAGGGAACCACTAAACTTTCTCCTCTCTGTCCCCGGGTGTTGTGTTGGCCTCAATTGAGGAGCACTTGATCACTGGTTTTGTGCCTCGTGGCCCCCCCCCTCTCCATCTCTCTCTCTATCTCTTTCCTCTCTTTCTCTCTCTCTCTCTCTCTCTCTCTGTAACAACAGGAAGGAACTCAATACGCCAGCCGGGCTAAACAATGTGGAGTAACCCACATGTATAACACAGCTGCCTGCTCTGGTTTCTGAGGAGAGTTAAAAAAAAAGGAAAGAAAACAAAACAACAACAACCACCAAAAATCGGGAGTGGAGGGGAAGGGAAGGACAGCCTGGAGCGGGAGGCGGAGGTGGAGATGGAAGAGGAGGGGAAAGCTTTTTTTTTTTTTTTTTTCCTCTTCCGTTAACTTCCTACTATCTGGCACTCTCTCTTCTCACACCCTCCCTCGGCAACGGGAGAGAGGGAGGGAAGGAAAAAAAAAAAGAAGCTTGAGGGTATTTTTAGCCTTTTTCTCCGTCGGTGAGATGGAGAGAGCCGGTGACCCTGCGCCGCCCTCTGCTGCTCTGGCTCTTTCTTTCTTTTCCACCCCCTCGCCGCTTCCACTTCATTCACACGTGCTCGCCCCACCCCCCCCGATCCCCACACCCCCATTTCACCCACGTTCACCCGGCGACGCCATCACTGCGCGTTGACGCACTGCCTCTGTGGGTACAGAATCTGTATACAGATTCCAGATACACAGAATGTGGGGATACGGAATGGGTTCGGGTTCCTACGACATCAAGTGGTTACATTTCATTATAGCGTCTTTCCCTTGCGCTCCCCCTCTTGAGGTTGCCAGTGAGCTACAGTGCCTGTTCACCCAAACCCTACATGTATATATATATATACATATATGTATATATATACATATATACATACACATATGTATATATATATATATATATACATATATATATATATATATATATATATATATATACATATGTATATATATATACACACACACACATATATATATATATATATATATATATATAGTGCGAGGACCCCGGACACATTCCACAGCCCCAGACAGATTCTGTACCTTCACCTCCCCCCCGGCCCAGACAGGAGTTCTCCACTCTGTCGTTTTTTTGTCCTCCCCTCCTGCCATGCACTCTGAGCTCCATCCTTTCATGCTTCCCAGATCTGTGCCAATGCTGCTACACCACCTCCCCCAACCCCTCCCCCGCCCCGCCAAAAAAAACTCACCGTCTCCGGTGAGCTTCTGGAAGCTGTGGATCTTCTGCTTGGCACGGGTCAACTGGTCCTCCAAGGAGCGCAGCCGTCCCGCCGCCAGGGAGCCCGCGTCCACCTGGCCCTCGGGTATCCTGTGGGAGGAGGGGGAGGAGGAGGAGGAAGAGGAGGAGAGAGGACACGGGTGGGGTGAGGACACGGGTGAGTGCGCCCGGCGAGAGCATAATCAGCGCGCACAGACACAGACGGCACAACTGTGACATGCTGCAACGGGGTCACAGGGTTATGCAGGGTAAAATCAAGTGAAGTGGAGCCATTCATTACTTCCATTACTCGCGAGCTTCACTTTAAGCCTTGTACAGGGAAATAAAACATTGTTGAAACGCCACATGATTTCAATGAAAAGCTTTTTAACTTAAGGCTTTGTTCATATATAGACACAGGTTCTGCTTCACGTCCACATGCAAGGAGACATTTAGGTCAGCTGGCCCTTCAAAATAAAATGTGCAGCAGGCAGACGGTGCCATTTTTTTTGCATGATGTCATCAGTTGGGTGCTAGAGTTTCTTTTTTGTTTTGTTTTTTTCTTTTTATTTGCTTGAATCCAGATGAACTACATCGAATTAAATTGAACAGACGAAGAGATTGAAGAGGCAGACTCAGATTGTGTTTTCTTGCATTTTATGAACTTTATATTCCCTATTCTGTGATTTCCCGGACTTCTCCATTGCACTGTGTTGTCAGCCTTCTCTTCCTTTACAAGCTTCTGGTTGGCCGTCATGACCTGACTCTGAGAGGCACCTCCAGCTTTGGTGCGCGTGCGACCAAACACCACCACATCACCTGACTGCCTGCAAATGGTCTTGCACATTCATGAGAGTACTTCAAATAACGGCGTGACTTTGTTTTCATTATCGTTACGGATGTACCACATTTCCTTTTAAAAGAGGAACTGAGAAAAAAATGCTGAAAATGCTTAGAAACCCAAGAATATTCAGTCGAAAAGTCATTTTACAAATGAAAAAAAACCAAAAAAAACAAACAATGTAATTTCTGTTAATCATTTTGAACATTAACATCATTAATACCGTCTTTAGTACATTCAGAACAAGTTAACATTAATAGCGCCCAAGCTCTTTTTGAGCGCAATATGAAATATGCATGGCGGAGGACATGAGAGGGCTTTATTCTGATTCCAGCCTGGTTGCCAACAGGCAATTAAAGAAGGTAGTTAATGAAGGCGGGTAAACAATGGCTGTGAACTCATTCTGCTCGCTTTCTCAGCCGCCGTTGAGCGGTTGCAAATCACAAGCTGCTTCCTTCTGTCGAGCCGATACGCATGAAAGCCGGGGAAGTCCTGAGAGCGTCGCAGAGAGTCACGCTGTTGACCGCCAGTTTCAGAACGAAACGCAGATAAGGTTCGGGTCACACACACACACACACACACACACACACACACACACACACACACACACACACACACACACACACACACACACACACACATATAGATAAGCACGCACTTTTACCACGAGTGTGAAAATGAACCCGTTGACACCTCGTTTCAGCAGCTAGCGATGCAGGTGCGACGCAGGGCTTAAGCAGATTGTTTGTCAGCCCCAAACTTCTGCTGCATTTGGACACGGGCAAACTTTTCAGGCCAACGACTAAAAGCGGGTGGAATTTGGCGCCTTTCGTTCAGCTAAAACTTTTATTTCCCCCGGCTGCACCGTCCTGGCTGGAGATTGCCCTGCTCTGTTTGTTTCAAGCTCTAAAGAGGACTCAAAGACCTGGATCGCTACTCCTGCCTTCATTAGCGAACAATGACTCCAAAGCTGTGTGTACAGTGCGAGAGCTGAAGGGGGAAACATTGGGTGTTTCTAGGTGACTTTGACTCAAGTTGGCAACTGACGTGTTTTTTTCTCCTCTTCCTTCGTCTAAATCGTTGGTGTGAATTTACCATTACGAGGCGAGTGTTGATAGCGGCGTAATGGCGCCACAATAATGACATTGTCAGCTTTTAGATTGGCTCTATTAACGTGACTTTCGCCGAGCAATTTCGTCTGCCAACGGGCACGGATCCCCACTGGCGGGGCGGAGAGGGGGAAATGGGGGCTGACTGGTGATCTCGTCATGCTGGCGGCCTGGCACCATTTCTATGTGCTTTCATGTCTCCATTATAGAGCAAAATAAATGAGGGAAACTTCAGTCCTCGGCAGGATTCAATTGTCTTTTGCGAAACGGCATATTTGGATGTTCTTTTTCTTAAAAATTAAGAAATAAATGAATGAACGATTGAATGAATGAATGAATAGATGCCCCGACAAACCCTGGCAAAATAATTTTAAATGTAATTTATCCGTTACTTGGAGTGACGGCGCCTGCCTGCTCAAAGGAAAAGGACCGACACTTTTTTACCTAGCGGCGGGGATCAAATTAAAGCGAGCGAAGGGAATACACGAGACAAAAAAAAAAAAAAAACATGCTCGAGTGAAAATTTACTTGCCAATTACGGAACAACTATATCAAAGCCATTCAAGTGCAGTAAAAAGATTAAATACAATTTGCTGCCATGATTTGACTATTCATCTGTGGCTACACTGGAAATCCCCTTTCATTATTACTGGAGCTGATTGGCGCAGCGGCGGCGGCGGTCACGGTGGCCTGTTCCCTGGTATACAGTGCGCGGGGGGCACTAACGAGATTTATTGTGAAACAAAACGTCCCCATAATGCGCAAATAACGAATCGTTCGTACTGCATTTGGCAGACGCACAATGTCGCTATGTGCCCCCCCGCCCCGCCACTTTCTATCTGTATCAAACACAAGCACGCATGACCGAGATCTGAGCGTCAGAAGCGTCCAACTTAAAGAGGCTGAGGAAATTTACAGCTGATAACTGTGTAAAGCCTAATTGCTCATTACAGCTGAAATGATGTCCAGGCGGCCGTTCACTCCATTTAACGCATCCGGCAACAATATAATGAGCTTTTCTCTGATGCATGCATTATGACGCATCCGTGTTTAAGCCGAATGCTTTCGGAATTAAGTAATTCAAAACCGATACGTAGAAAGATAATTAAAAATGAAAAAAAAAAAAAAAGCATAGCTCTGCTTTAAAGGCTACGTGTTATACCCATAGTCTCATTCTTTCTTTCCATTCTGGACTCCAGTGGAGCAGCCACGCTCAATTAAACATAAAAAAAAAAAAAAACCCTCTCTGAATATCTAACCCTCTGTTTACAGCCTTCTGCAAAAATGGTTGATTAGAACATCCCTTTAACGCGGCTGTTTTGCTTTCCAAAAACAAAACAAAATGTTGGAGCGCTGTGCAGAAAAGCGGCCTCATGTGATTATCATGACAGCACCCAATAAATGATGTCGAGCCTTGCCGTTTGTTTGTTTCGTGTCGGCGTCTCGTCGCAGAAGGAACGCGATTAGTCGGCCGCAATTTCTGCAAGCGCTTTTCGCGGACGTGGCATTAAAAAGGTAGATTCCGAGGGTGGAATGAGCTTCTGGCTGTGCCGTCAGTGCCCTACTGCTACTGTTCAAAAACAGCGGCAACGGGAATTTTGCACGATGCTGCTGCTGCTGCTGCTGCTGCTGACATAACACGAAAAGCAATCCCTCAATGTGGAAACTATTAAAAAATGGAATATGTCTGAATGCACGGGGGGCATCGGCGGAGCGCTGCAGCTTTGTGTTAATGAGTCATCAAGGCAGGGGAACTCAATTTGCTCGCCGAGTGTCGAACATCGGTCACTGGCAGGCAGAACGACGGGACTTTTAAAGTTGCAACGCCCCCTCACCGCCCCCCACCACTCACTACCTTGAGAAGCTCCGGTCTCCCACTCGACCGAGCGCTAACCGAGCGTTGTGCTTCAAAGCCGCGGAAATCGACTGAGGAGAGAGAAGGGAGGGTGGGAACTCCTACATTATGCAACGTGTTGGGGACACGGAGAAACCTTTCCACACCTCCAGTTGCATGGAAGGCGCTCTTCATACAATGCTCTTACCTTCTGTGTCATAAGACTCGCACTGCAGCTGACACAGATATTTTGAAACCAGATGCGGGTGCGTTTCCTTCATTCTGTGGCTCTTTTTTTTTTGTTTTGTGTGTTTTTTTTTTTTTAACCACACACATAAGCCTGCTCAAACAATATTCAACACGAAGGCCACACCTGAACCCGCAAGACACACCACCACTGAGCAGGAAGTAGGACTACTTCCCACCTGACATCAATTCCCAGGGGGGTTTAAGTGGTTTAAGTAAAGTGACACGATACCCGACCCCCCCTCTTAACAAGAGAAATGGGACACATTCGCGCAAGCCGATGCACAGGGGTGTGTTACTGAGGTAGGCAGAGGTGGCAAAAGTATTCATATTCGGTACTTCAGTAAAAGCATTGATACTTTTGTAAAAAATTATATATTCTGGAAAAAGTAAAGGTCCTGATACAACTTTACTCAAGTAAATGTAAGAAAGCATGGGTTCAGGTGCAGGTACATAAAATGTACTTAAGGAAAAATATTTTTTTTTGTCAATGATGACCCAATATATTAATTGATAATTTTGCAAAATGAAAATGTTTTTATCGCTTTAGTATCTTAATATAGTATAATATAATAGTTATGACTGGTGAGCCCTTGTTGGCAGTTATAAAAACAATTTTTTAATTCTCTACATATTTGTTTTTCTCATACGTAAAGTAATGTAACATACTGAACAGTGACCCAAAAGCCGAGGCATTCTAACATAATACCCACTTAAATATGATCCACTTCTATATTGAACTACGCAACAGCAGAGTTCAAATAGTTCCACTTCAAGCAACAACAACTGTCCTATATATATATATATATATATATATATATATATATATATATATATATATACGTATATATATATATATATATATATATATATATATATATATATATATATATATATATATATATATACACATATATATATATATACGTATATATATATATATATATATATATACACGTATATATATATATATATATATATATATATATATATATATATATACACACACATATATATATATATATATATATACAAGTATATATATATATACATATACATATACATATATGTACGCCATCTTGCACACTTGCATAACAGTCGCATCCTCAAATATACCAACGAAGAAGGAGCTGGATAAGGTATCCAGGTCTGGATTTTCACACAACCGTAGCTCGCTGGCAAACTCAGGATGGAAAGGGAGGGTAAACACTTAACCTTTAAGTACAGTAACAAAATATTTGTACTTCATTACTTTCCAGCTCTGGAGGTGAGGTACCCTGCTCTCCGGCGACACATTTCCGTTGCAGGCAAAATGGCAAAACAAACAAACAAACATAACATCAAAAACCCTGATATGTACCGTATTTTCCGGACTATAAGCCGCTACTTTTTTCCCACGCTTTGAACCATGCGGCTGATGCAAAGGTGTGGCTTTTCTGTGGATTTTACTTCACCCGCCAGGGGGCGCTTCAGCAGGAAGTGCAAAAACGAGAAAAAGCGGCGACACGTAGAGCAGCGGTTTCAGTGCGCAGGAGGAAGATTAAGAGTGACAGGTGGTTTCTGGGTTCAGTGTTCATGAAGCAACTTTAATGGTTCCGGTGCGCATGAAGAAAAAGTGACAGCGGTTCGATGTGTGTTCAGTGGGTTCAGTGCGCAACTTTTCTGTTTTGGCTCTCGTCTGTATGTTCTCTTGTCTTTATGCGCTCTGTCTTTGTGTCGCTGCCCCGAGTTCTGGTCCGACTCCATACCAATTAACCGAGGTGACCAGCGGGACCCCGAAACAGGATCCACAGTGCGAGTCCAGAGTCGCAGGCTCGCATCCGCCGAACCGATCCGCTCCGCGGACCCGTTTCCTGACGAAACACCTGTGGCTAATAGTCCAGCGCGGCTTGTATATGTACACATTTGTTTTTTCCCCTAAATTTAGCTGCTGCGGCTTATATTCAGGTGCGCTTTATAGTCCGGAAATTACGGTAGATCTGGGATATCTGCAAACATTCAGCTGTGCAAAATACGTACATGCACGGGCAGAAGGCCAACACGGAAACAATCCATGACGGCATCTCTGGAGGAGAGAACCCAGGAGCTGAGACAAGACAAGGGGGCGCGGCAGCTGGGTTTAACAGCATCTTAATCAAACCATTACAGGAGAGGTGACGGATGATGAAAACTCTGACCTGTGGGAGGCAGGGCGGGGAGGAGTAGAAAAACCACTGCTGCATAAAAAGAAAAAAAAGGAGAAGAAGAAGAAGAGGGAGGGTGTAGAGGTCCGCCTGTGCCAAAGCGCAGAGCCGGGAGCCGGATGAGGTTCAGCGGCTCGCCTCCACGGCTGTCGCTCCGTCAGCTCCCGTCCCCACTAACCCCCAGTCGACGACTGCAGAGTTCACGGGAGTTGATCAGAGGCGGGCGGAGAAGCCTCAGCGGCGAGGCGCACAGCCCGGCACCGCCACGCATACATATTTTTTCATGCTAAGCTTTAATATACTCCGGCCGGCTTCAAAAGAAAAAAAAAACTCCGCGGCGTGCGTGACCTGGGACGCCATACATATGCATGGCGGGTGGAGATGAAAGCAGGGCTACATGAAGGCAATTCGCGCTGGCAAGCGGTGCAGGGAATTTGAATCCGGGGTCCCCACCATTTCCGAGGAACCGTCGCTCCACCATGTGACATGACAAGCGCTCGCTCCTATCATGGATGTATTATAAGAACTGGATACCAGACTGGCAAATCTTTTCCAGTGGCCACCTGAGGTACTGCAGCCAAACATTTTTTTATAAAACGTGGCCCCAAAAAGCATTTTTCACGGGATACAAAAATAAACGCCTGTAAAACAGGTGACAGGAGGACTACGACATGAATCGCTTGTTCAAAACAAGAACTTTAAATCTTTAAAAACTCCGAAGCCAAAAAACGTTTTCAGTTTTATGCCGCTAGGTGCGCAACTCCATTGAAATGAATGGGCCGTATTGGATGCTGGTGGGCTTGCTGCGACGCTTCATGGGAATGCGGCGTGCGAAAAACAAACCACTTGACTCGAATAATACAAGCTCGCAAAAAAAATAAAAAATAATAATAATGATGCGGGGACGTCGCACAGTTAACAGCGACAAATGTGCCGAGGGAAAGCCAGGCCTTTGGCCGTGAAATTCCACCGATTCCACCATTTCTAGAGACGCAGATAATGAAAAGAAAGAAGTGACCTCTTATATGTTCGCTGGCTGCGCTTTACAGTATATCTTTGTGTGACAAATCGGGTTATGCCGCTCAGAAGTCTCCAGTGTCAGACGTCGCAGTTGATTCAGACGGGATGATTCCACGTAAAAAACTGATTGAGGATGCTGCATTCTTGCATCACATGTTTCAATGAAGCTGCAGGAACTGGCCCAGGCCAGTTCCACCGAGTGTCTCCCACTGGACCGAGACGTGCTCCAGACCACAGGCACGTCCACAGTGAGGTAACTGTGTGTGTGTGTGTGTGTGTGCAACAAAAGTGGAAAGTAACAACGAAATACTTCATTAATGTACTTTAGTAGATTTTTCAGCTATCTGTACTTTGACTTTATACTTTCACTCCTTGCAATAGTGCAGGAGTATCTGTACGTTCTACTCCTTAAATTGGAAAAATACTTGTTACTTTTGTGTTTTAAAAGTCTTTTAAAGATACAAATTATGTTAAAAGTAATCAAATTAATAGTACATCAGCTACATTGCTGCATTTCTTATGTTAATTGCAAAAGCTTAAGTACATTTCAGAAACTATAATTTCTTACTTTTACTTGAGCAAAAGAGCTGAATCAGTATTCATACTTTTACCTGAATATTGTTTTACACAAGTATTCAAATCGCAATTCTCACGTTGTTCGATTCAGTATCGATTCTCATTTTCAAAAATCGATTTTCTTTCCCCCCGGCTCCCGGCAATGTGTATGTGCCTGCTGGGCTGCCGTAGGTATTGCGCAATAAGCAGTGCGCTAAAACCGAGGGGGAAGAAAAAGAACCCAAGTGGCCAAAAGAACAGCAGCCCGTGTGGTTCACACCGGGCGTGGAAGGGCCGCGAAGCGAAGACCGCTTCCATTTAGCGCCCAATGTTAACTAATGGTGTCGCCGTACAGCGATCGTTTTGGCATCTTGTCTATTTTATGCGCGATCCGCGTCAACTGGACAGGAAGTCGCTTGAAGAAACAAAAGGGTGTCACAAACAAACAGGGGAAGAGCGAGAAAGAGGCAGAGATGAGTTGTGGTCAAGTCAGGACGGACGATGTGAAATTGATCTTGGAAGTGGAGAAGTAGAGGGAGTTGTCTGCATGGGAGTAACAGCAGCTGAGTGCGAACAGGAGGGCTGTGCGTGATTTTTGTAGGCGCGGCGCTTCCGCGTCCAGTGTTAACTGGGCGTTAAAGAAAAACAACCGCCTCCGCGGATTTTTAAGCGTTTAGAGACACCTTGAATTTTACCGTTAACCCGGCCCGGGCAAGAAAGGGCTTTAAGTTGACATGCCTGATGCAATTTGCAGACTTTGCAACGCTAAAGTAAAGTATATTTTAGGAATACTTCAAAACCCCACGCTCTCTTGAACAGACACCACCCAGAGTTGAATCGAAATGGATAGAAAAAAAATCGATTTTGAATCGAATTTTGAGACACCCAAAGTAAGGCTGGTGTCCTCAACAACTCCTCTCATCTTCTCATTTCCCTTCCCCTCCTTCAGCTCTGCACTTGGCCCCGCACTCCTCGAGCCATCCATCACCCCCTGCCCTCCCATCCCCTCCCGCATCTCTCCCTCCCTTCACTCCCTCTCAGCTGGCCCGCCTGAGGGGCATCGATCAGGTCCTCGCCGCTCAGCCGGGCTGTCACTCTCGACCCGCCGATGTCAAACCATTGGGGTCGGCGGGTGTCGTCATCTCTGTGAGAGCCCGTGTGGCTTCACGGCCCGGTGGTGACAGGCAGCTGCAGGGAGGGCGGCGTCGTCGAGCCCCAAGCGGCCTGACCCTGCGCTCACCCCCCATCATGGCCGTGGGCTGATTGGTGGGTCGGCGCTACGCCTGTCGCTCAAAGCACTCAGGAACGGCTCCGAATATCTGAGTCGGCAAACGGACCGCGAGCTGGGGCTGATTTGAATCTGGAGCACCGATTGGCCGATTCACTGCACACCAAGAGGAGAAACAGGCTAAACGGAATTGGTCCGGATCACTCTTGTCTGTCGACTGTTGCTGCTAACCCAAATCGCAAAGGAAACCCCCCTTCAGGTGCGCGATAAATGCGCGACGCCGCCTTCGTTAGTGCGGCAACACATCCAATCTCGCCGCCGCCGTTTCCCCCGGAACGCCGCTAACGAAGCTAAGCGCTACGCTGGGCTATAAATCAATTGCAATGCAGCGGGGCTCTCCGGCGCAACGGCCCTACACAAAGGGGTAATGATGTCAGTTTTATGGGTTGAAATCTCTCCGAGGCCACCGGTAAAAAAAAAAGAAGAATTAAATAAAATAAACGCACTAATGCGGAGGTTAGGTGCTACGGAAATCGACCCCCACCCCCATTACCCGCACCGCCTCCTCCTCCCTTCCCCCCGACCCATTGCCTAATGTCTGCAGAGGAGCCCGGTGTGAACTGGTTGTGCTCCTAATGCAACATTCAGGGACCCATCTTCTCAAATCAAAATCTGCAGGAGGGCATGGGGTGTGTGTGTGTGCGTGTGTGTGCGTGTGTTTGTTGAGAAGCATCGGTGCCACTAGTGAGCTGTTACATAGTCGGCCCTGCGTCAAGCGACCAGCTGGGGTCTGGTGGCTCTGCACCAGGCCTCTCTGATCAGCACTTTGGTCGTCAGAGTAGGTTGGCGGGGGTGGAGGTGGGTGGGAGGGGGGTCGACGGAGAAGAAAGAGAAGAAGTCAAATGCAGAGTGACGGCGAGGCGATAGAGGTGCGGAGGGTGTGATTGGCAGCTCGCTAACAACCTTTTCTTTGAGGGTGGGGGGTGGTAGTCATCAGGTTCTAATGGAGGGACGAGAAGGGAGGGTGGGTGTGTACCGTAATGGACTACCTCACGTACCGCGCGCACACACATACACACACACACATATACACAGGCAAAGACACCAAATTGGACGGCGGGACCCGTGTCTCTGTCGAAAGGCTAATGAAGCCCAACCTCGGCAGCCAGCAGCGCTGCATGCTCTCCAAGAGGAGCCGTAGCAGCTTCGCCGTCCACAGGTCAGCAAACGAAACTCGATGACGACGTGTCGGGGACCCAACTGGACGGGGGGGCTCCACTTGAAAGTAGCGCTTGCTTCTGGCACGCTGCAAATCCCACCTTTTGTCTGGCGGACAATTTGGGTTAATCAGTGACCGGCTGTCTAAATCATCGTGTGTTTGAATTTTTTCGTGCGCTGACGAGGGAGCATCTGAGTGC
This sequence comes from Thamnaconus septentrionalis, assembly GCA_009823395.1. NCBI lineage: Eukaryota > Metazoa > Chordata > Actinopteri > Tetraodontiformes > Monacanthidae > Thamnaconus > Thamnaconus septentrionalis. The sequence continues at coordinate 15,847,473 of CM020519.1, forward strand.
ACAGCAGCAGCGGCAGAAGTTCAGCTTTCCGCGTAAATAAAGTGCCAAAGTGCACCAGTGGACCCGGTGCTTGTGCGTTCAGACAAATACGAGCATGCGGAGACTAAAGCAGAACCATCTGCCTTCCCTTCGACACACTGCCTCGACCGTGAGAACGATGCTATGGTGACACAATGTGCACATTGTCTGGCCATAAAAGAAAAAACTGCCCATCCGTCTGTCATGCACGCAGCATATTCAACCCCATTGATCTTCCTTTTGGAGACATTTGTTTCACTGCATGTGCCACAAGATGCTGTTTTAGTCAGATTGCGACTGAATGTTCTAGAAAACAAAGAGACCCAACAAGAATCTCACTGCCAAATTCTGGCTTCTGTATAATTAGTGTTGGACAACCAGGGAGAAGGTTTGGCGATTGGACCTAATTGCAGGACGCAGAGGAAAGATGATAGAATAGAAATAAAATAATACCTATATATGTGTATATGTGTGTGTGTGTGTGTGTATACTGTATATATATGCCATCTTACACTACACTTGCATAACACTCACGTTCTCAAATAAAAAGAAAAAGGTGGATGAAGTGTCCAGGTTTGGGTTTTCAGACAACAGTGGCTCGCTGGCAAACTCAGGATGGGGAGGGAGAGTGAAACACACAGCCAACGCACCTGAAAAATGCTTTTATGAAGTATTAGGAAAGGAGTTTGCCAAATCAACCCAGACTTGGAAAACATTCAATGAAATCTTCTCGTCTCATTAATCGATTAATGGAAAAGCACTTGAGTGTTTATTTGTTTTATTTCTAAAACAAAAAATACCTTGAAATTTTTTTGAGATGCAGGATCTAGTGGAATTAACACCTAGGTTGATGTTCCCCACAAAGAATATCCCAATGGGAAGAAAAAAAAATGTTAGCAGAATGACGATAAATTAGTTTGCAAGTGCAATTTATTCACTCACATCAGGAGCAAAGTTGGCCGCCCGGTTTTTCATTTGTTTTTCTTCATGATATCTTCGTGCTTGATTTTACCAATTTTTTTTCACGCCAGAACGTAACCCAAGCAGGTCAAACCTGATGCTCCTGACTTGCAAAAATACAAGTCCTGCAAGGTAGTTGTCATGCTAATGTTTGGATAAGCTCTTAATCTCTCCCTCGAGTCAAGTACAGGGACATTTGAGCATTTTTGCTCCATGGATATCCAGCCTACCTTTCATTCAGCAATATCAATGCTCATTGTTGGATTTCGGGGGGGCTTTTTGAAAGGGAATAAACCTGATTAGCCGCATGTATTCAGGTAAAGGTTTAATATTTGCATAAGAACGGCTGGATGTCTTGCCGCCCCCTCCCTTTCCAGACCATGCTGGTTTATCCCTGGGCAAATGGAGTCATCCGCTGGGGCCAATGATGGAGCGACTGTGGTCTGTGGTGCACCGCTATGCAGGGTTCTGGTTCCTCTGTTTAATCCACAGCAATGGAAAAACCAAGAGGAGCAATCCCTTTAATGCATTTGCCGCTGATGCCAAAGTTGATGCAATTTCCTACCTTATTCTTTCAGTCACTGATTCATTTCTACAACAGAGCAAAAAATATATAAACATATATTTATTTTTCTATTCCCCTCCCTGTCCTCCATGTAGCCCGGGACATAAAAAAAAGAGCCAAATGCCCACAGTGTTTTTACACATACCTGGCAGTAAAATTTGACTGTGATTGTAATGACAGCATGCAGAGGTAGGCCAGCATTTGGATGAAGTGTTTCAGTAAATAGCTCACTAACTTCTGATGGCAGTGGACCAGGTAATCATATGCAGGTTTTTTTTTTTTTATAGGTTTGATTCCATGGAAATGCTTGACTCACTACTTTATGTTATATGACGTGGAGGCTCGTCTCCTCAGGCTGTAACTTCTGCAAGTCTTTTCCATCTCGGCCCAAAAGTTCCATCCTCCTGCATCAAAGCCTGCCTGAATAGCTGGGTAGCCTTTACTTTGTTTCAGCCATTTGAACAGGGGACAAAAGCCGAAGCGGGAAAACGCGCTGACCACCGCCTCTCTTGCTTCCATGCTGCTTTCCATTGTTTTTTTTCAGCCACGCTGCCCGCAGTGAGGGTGAAAAGCCACGCGGCTTGCCAGCTGGCCATCAGGCCTGGGATTGTTGGTTCCAGTGGGAGAGGAGCCGGAAGCTGATTGTTAGTAAATCAATTTTAGCGGGAATGAGGCTTTAAATTGACTCGGGATCTGCTCGAGGTTTCTGCCTTGTCGACAGAGGTGGGAAGCAGCTAAATACAAATACTATGTTACTGTACTGAAGTAGATTTTTCAAGTATCTGTTCATTACTTTAGTATTTCTTTTTCTGAAGACTTTTTCCTTTTACTGCCTATATTTGAACACAAATATCTGTACTGTAAAAAAACATGCTTTGTGTTTAAAAGTTACAAGTTCATTTGACTTAATATTATAGTTGCTGTTGCTTGAACTGGAGCTATTTGAACTATGCTGTAGTGGATCATAGCTAAGAGGGAGATTAGGCTACTGGGCCTTTGGGGCCACTGATCAGTACATGTTCAGTACAGAGAAAAATCAAATGTAGAAAATAACATTGGTTATTGTTATTAAAAGTGCAAACATCCAATATTGCTAGGTCAAAGCTATCAGTTGGCAGTCACAGTTACAGTTGGTTTTGCTCCAATTGAAAAAGAAAAAAAAACAAAACAATATCAACAAATCATTGTTACTTTTTACCTAAGCACATTCCAGAACCTTTACTTTGTTCCTTTTACTTGAGTAAAAGAGTTGAATCAGTACTTTTACTTTTACCAGAGTGTTTTTTTTCTTTACACAAGCATCCGTAGTTTTACTGAAAGTATGTGAATACTGTTGCCACCTCTGTTTACCTCAGTACCACACCCCTCTGCATCGGCTTGCACACATGTGCCCCATTTCTCTTGTCAAGGTGGCGTCGGAGGATCGTGTGACTTCACCTTACCCAAGTTGTGTGGCGCTTAAACCACCTGTTCAAAATATGAATCATTTTGCCATTTCTTCTTGTCCTCAGCGCTTGCTTAGGATGGACACAACTGACCACAAAAGTACTTTTTAGACCTACTCAACAGGTACAGCGTCCAGAAATAACTTTCCACGCTTTTTTCATGCCGCAGATTAAAATAAAGCTGAACTGAACGGTCGTCGTTACCTGAGCGACTCGGCCATGCGCCGCAGGTCTTCATTCTGCTGTTTTAGCCTCTCCAGCTTGGCCAGGATCTTGGAGAGCTCCCGGCTGGAGCGCTCCGGGTGGTCGCTGTCTCTCACCAGGTGACCTCCGATGTAGAACAGGAGCGTGCCCCAGGCCAGCAGCACCAGGGTGATCCAACGCCATGAACCCGCCCAGGGCCGCATGGTTTAACCCGAGCCCGGCGACCCTCGCTGTGCCCGAACGCCCGCAGGACCCCCCCCACCCCGAACGTGCACACACACGCACGCACGCACACACGCTCTGCGGACCCGTCACCACACTTGCCGCAGCGCCAACGCCGGCACTGGCATTTTTCTGTCAAGGATGCCGTTTGGTGAGCGAGGGCGAGATCCGTCTTGCTTGGCGGCGGCGGAGGGCGTGCGAGGCAGGGCGGTGGATGTTCCTCCAGAGATCAGACAGCCTTCCCTCCGCGTGCTAAAGCATGGCGAGCGGGCTCAGAGGACCATGTCGGGGGACGGGGGGGTGCAGTCGGAAGGGTCCTACCATCCGCCCAGTGTCGTCATGATTGGCTTGCGGCTGTTTTCTTTCCTGCGCCAGTTGATCCGGTTATTTTCGTTGGTTTCTGTAAAAACAAATCACAAAAAAAAGGAGGGTCATTTATAAACACATTCAGCTCTATGTGGTAGTTGGATATCCTGTTATTGAACAAGCCCCGAGGCTGCCCCTCCCCACCACTGGCCTCCGCCCCATCTCGCTACTGTAAGCCAACCCCACATTCCTCCACTCCTCAAGGAAGTGAACTGGACTAGTTAACTGCACTACTGTACTTTGCACTACACTGTAAGTCATACTGTAATTTTAACAGACTTATAAGTCACTACTCCTTCATCGCTGTTAATAAGCTCCCAGCACTCACGTACATACTGCAAACATCAAGATCATTATGTAATACTAAAGATAAATCCCATGTGTATATTTTACTGTTATATTCTGTACATACCTATGGCAAAACATATTATTTATTTTTCATTATTTCATACCTGCACTTTATAGCAAAAGTTCAATTATTCATTTGCGCTATATATCTATCTATAACTGTATTAAGATGTGTACTGTGTATATGTATTTAATTCACTGCTAAAAAAAAAGTCCAAGACTTTAAAATAAACAATAGAAAGATTCATGATTTTGGGAAAACCAAATTATGTTTGGCATATTGCTGATTACAAATGAAAGGAAAACTTAATTTTTCCTGATAAAATAGGACAGCCCACTAGTTCTTTTGTTGGTTTTCTGTGTTTACAAGGAACACAATTCTGTGGGTCACTCAAAAAAGGATCGCTCAAAAACATCTGGCAGCCAACGAGTTAAGAATGTGATGCCAGTAAAATCGGACATTAACGGGACTGGTATCGATACTAGTTATCTCAACCACTCCAACAGCAAATATCCACCAATATGTGATAGCTTTGGCTTTTCTCAGTCAAGACAAGGTCTCTTTCACTCACTGTGCCTGGAAGGTGCCACAGACGTGCACAGTATTTCACAGCTCCATCCAATACATCAATAATAATCAATACACAGCCAATACAATCAGTATCGATTCCTAGTCATATTATGCAGTCAACTTGTGAAGTTAGTAATTGCTGGTTTCCACTGTGTACAAAGCAATGCGCTATTTTGTTCTCCCGTTGCTTTTCGTGGTAATTATTCCGCTGGCTGTTTTCCTCCGATTAATTTGCCGTCATTCTGAACAGAAGCGTAGTTTCAGGTGAGTAGCGTTTCAGAACAAGAGGGCAATGCTGCGCAGCATTAAAGCAATTATTAGTAGCAATTTGGGGACGGGAGGGGGGTGCAGCCGCTTGTCATATTCAAACTCATTCTCTAGAATATTTTGCAAATGTTTTGCTATAATGAAGAAAAAATAATTGGCCCAAGTGTCATGTTTGTAAAATTCAACAGTGCAATCTGGGTTACTCGGGGTGTATCGGTTGATTGCATTCATGAAAAAAAAAAAAAAAGGATCAATACTTTTAAGTGCAGCACTCCATAAACACATAAACGGTCAACAATCCATGGACATTAAATCTTTTCTTCCTAGGGACTCGGGCAAGGCGCTCAACCCCAACTATCACATCCCATCAGGGGGCTACCTTGGAAACGTGCACAAGCTTGTGCACGAGCTGAAATGGAGTAGCGATGGGCAAACATGAGGGGTATCGACGGCTACGCCTGCGAGCAATTCGGACCAAGTGGGTTGAGTTTCAAGACGCTGTGAGACCGCTGACCAAGCATCGATCGTGAAGGTGTGAGCGCAACAGGGCGTCCAAGATGAAGGCATCGACACAGCGAGGAGCCAAACGTGCTGTGGAGCATGTGGACCCGCGCGATAAGCAGAAGCCATACGGTATCGCCGTCTATAGAATTATTGACTTTTTTCCCCCCTCGTTGTTACGTCTTCTGGTTGGATGGATGGAGGATTACAGCGCAAACAGCCCTGGAAGCAGCTGCACCTGCTGCCTGAGCAGCGAGGGCCGGCCATATTGTCAAATTAGTCCGTTGCTCATTATTTTTTTTTTTATCTTGCACAAAGGTGGCCACCCTCTTGCATGCTGGTGTGTTTTTTTTCTGGCAAACAGACGCAGTTCTCGGTTGAATCTGCTCAGAGTTGTAACGCTGATAACATGGTGGCCATTAGGGATGGTCGATGTATCGGCGTTTGCGATACATCATCAACAAATTCACGGCGGTAAGAATGTCATCTCGCAGGAGCAAACTCCTGTTGATGAAGTAATTACGTGCGCAACGCACCTCCTTCTGGCAGCCGGCAGCACAATCACAAGCACGGGGCTGATAGCGCACCCCACCGTGCTCGAGAATCGATCGTGGGTTGTGTGCAAAGTGAAAATAAACACCACGGAAACGATTTGCAAACATTCTGTTTTACTTTTTATTTATTTCTTTTGGGTCGGCGGACCGGGATGTTGAGGCAGGAAACGCAAAAATGTTAGCAAACTTTTACTGGCACGACTCCGACTCAATCTTAGCATGGACCTTTTCAGGCTTTGTGTTCTAAAGTAACTTGAAGCAGACGTTGAACTCTGTCGTTTATCCACACCGTCTTTTCACGAGCGATCTTTCTTTCTGTTCTCTGCGGCGCTTGTTTTTAGCGAGCTACTGCTTCTGTAAACATGGCGTGCTTCAGGCGTTCTTCTTCTTCTTCCGTCTTCAGGGAATAAACTTGTGGCACCACACCAGGCCGGGCATAGGTATTACATCGTTTTCAGTCGTTTACAGCGTATGCGCGTAAACAGTATTTTTATTTATTTATTTGTTTGTTTATTTATTTTTAAAAATACAGCTTTGTATAAACGCGTTTTTTTTCCAGTGCGGTTTCAAAAATGTACGGTTTCAAAGAAATCCCAAAAGATGGAGTTGAATTGTTTTATATTTTTTATCGTCATGTTATCGTTCTCGCAATAAATGCCAGGAATTATCGTGGTAAAATTTTTAGTCCATATCGCCCATCCCTAGTGGCCATGCGCTATAAGAGAAACACTCTTTGTTAGGATAGTCAGTTCCGAAGTGCACTTCAACCAGTGTTTTTGTTGAAAGTGCAGCGTCTTCTGAACTGGCACAGAAAAAAACAAACAAAAAAAAACCCCTTTGATCATGCCGTCTCATTGCACCCCCCACAAACAAATGGGTGTTTTGAACATAAAAGTATTCATCACGTCGCACATGGTGACAAAACAGTCAGAAAAGCAGAGAACGGGGCAAACGGACTGACAGGGGGTCAAGATTCGGCGCCCTGACTTCACCCCCTGTCTCAGCAACCTCCCGGATTGATCAGGGTGACGCCGCACTTTGCATTTACACACTGACTCGCTGTTGCTGAGCTGTCAAGGCAGGACAAGGACGCTGAGTTTCCACTGATCGGCCTGCCCGCGCACAAAACGCCCCGCCGTGGTCTTTAACGCTCAGACTCACGGGTATGGAAGTCAACGACTGAGGACGTATCTATTGTGCCACCCGCAATTCATCCGGGCATTTTTAAAAACGCATTCAAAAACAATCAGCGTACACTACTGCCGCTGCTTCAAACCGTTCTCATCAGCGTTGATGAGAAACAGGCTGTCGGGTGCGTTCCAAACCAAGACAATTTACCTTGCTGAGCGTGAGGTCTTGTTCACGAATCAAGAAACTGGAGAAAAGCATAAAAGGTTCGACAACTACATTGTAGCAGCTAACTGAAGTTGAATTACTTGAAAATATTACGCTGAAATAAAAAGCTGCAATTTGTGATGCAGAAAAATTTCTCAGCACAGTGGATCGTCTCAGCCTAACCGGGCCTGAGATCAAAATTTCATACCTGTGGTGTCAGTCGGACAACACAGTTTTAGTGAATCCTTGTGAAAACAGATGTTGATTTTTCTGTAATCATGCAAAAAGTTGAAAATTTTGCAACAGCAGACACAAAGAATCGTATCAAACAAAAGGACAAGCCAATAAAATTTGTCTTTCTCTACGTTCAATGTTTTTAATGATGCCACGCTACACAAACAAGGCCTGAACTCATCGTCCTTCACCTAATGGACAAACACACCATGATTTCACTTCCACATGTTGCGCGTGCACCCAAAAAAAAACGCTTTTCATTTGCATCCTCAGCAGTGAACCTTGACTGAGCAGCTGGAGGAACCAATGTGACTATTTTAAGAAAATGTCACGTAGCTAATTAAGTAAAAACAAAAATTGTCAAGACGCTGTTTTGACATTGCTCTGCAGCAGGCGTCGCCCAGTTCTGCACAATGCAACAATTAATAAACGTCTGACGGCGTCTTTATCCTTCCAAAGTTCTCCCCAATGCCTTCTCAAGTGTCCCGAGCCGCCCCGCTGGCCGCGGATGACGGGACGTGGCGCTGTCAAGGTGATGCGGTCGGGCAGGGGGGGAAGGAAAAAAATAAAAAAAATTCCCCGGATCATCACTTCCCTTCATCCCCAAGCCGGCGGCGGTGAGACGGAGATGGACGCGTGCCGGGTTTATGAAGGGCCCGTCGCTGTCAGGTCCCCGACAAAGACCTGCCACACAAGCGGAAGCTGCCGGTTCCCGTGACGGGGATGAAGACTGGCAGGTGTGCGTTTGTGCGCGGGGACGCCACCTCCGAGCGCGCCGTCTCAACGTGTCGGGAGCGTCGCCAAATATCTGAGGATTGGCGTGATCCGTCATGGCAGCGCGGCGTGGCTTGACTGATGCGTCGCAGAGCCTCCCGGCGGCGGATCCTCGCAAGACAATAAGAGGAAGCCGCTCCTGCCGGGAGTCGCCAACATCGGCAGCGTGAAAGTAGGTCAATGGTGGGCAAACCATTTGACTGGTGGGGCCACAACGGGTTCTAGAATTTGAAAGAGGGGCCGGACCAGGAGCAGATAGATGGAGTGTTTTGGTGACCCACCTCATAGGAGGAAAAAATATAACATGGGACATGTAGAAAACATGTGATTTAATGTCAGTTGACAATGAACAAAAGCGTTTTGATAAAATATGCGTCTTTGAAGCCCCGTGGTATTGAGCTCTTTATTGAAATGACTCTTAAAACACTGAAAAATGCATGAAATACAGCTATTTTATTACTTACTTACTATCAACATAATTTCTTCAATACAAGTTTTACAGGCCGGACTTAAGAGCTTCACAGGCCGCATGCTGGCCCCTGGGCCTTAGTTTGCCCGTGCCTGAAGTAGGTTAACAGGAGGTCGTTGTGTTTATCGCAGCAAACACAGGGCCGAGCTGTGTCGCCATAATGGATGCAAAAAGTGTTTGGAATATTTCAGCTGAGATCACTGGAACAATCTTATCCCCACTTCATCCCTGTTGAACGACGCCTGGGCGACTGAAATCCGAGAAGCAAATCTTCGCCCTTCCCTCGCCAGTCCTGCTGCTGCGACTAACCCGAGCCGACACTGGGGGTGACTCCTCTTTATGCATACAGTGCAGGGATGTGCTGAGCTGTGTTTTATTATGGAAAATAAGCAACGCTTTGAGGATGCACACCAGCTAATGCAGGATTGGGAGGAGGGATTTTACCAGGAGGGGAGGGAAAAAAACAGAAATCCTCGTTGTGTTTGAGGAGCCGTAATGAGGTTTGTGTTCAGCGGAGCAAAACTGATCAATCACCAACACCGTTGGACTTGCCAGTCGACTGCAGCCAAATTTTAAATGTGATTTTTTTTTTCTTCTTCATTTTAATCTAAAAATACAGCTTTTATCTATTTGCGCCGCTTAAAGAGAAAAGTCAAGCAGCAGTTGGTTAAACATCACTAATAGAAAAGGGTATTTAAAAAAATGAAACTGGGTTAATTAAGTTCACGTGGCAATAGCTAGCCTGTGATTTTTAATTTTAGATCAAACGTTTTTTTTTTTTTTTTTAGAAAGGATAGAAAAAAAATCACTGTCAACGACAGCAGGAACATTTAAAGTCTGAATTAAGGGTTAAAACTTGATGGGAAGATGGAAAGCTGAGTAGAGGCAAAAAAAAAAGAAAGATTCTATTACCCTCACTGAAGGAATTGCATATTTTCTTCTCTTCAAACAGCCAGCAACGTGTAATTAAAAAAAGAAGACATTTACTGTTTTGTATGCTTTTTCAAGAGCAGTGCCAGCATTTAAATAATTTAGCCGCCAAAACAACCCACTGTAAAAGTACAACTTGCTTTGGATCAACATGAGATAAAAGAGCTTGCGATGATACAAAATAAATAAGGTGCTTGAAAGATTTTTGTGAATACATCAAGAAAAGAACAGGAAATGGCAACAGCCACTGCCGTGAAAGTAAACGCTATTAATAAATAATAAATGCAATTAGGTGTTCCATACAATTTAGGCGATCAACAAAGGGAACTTAACCCTTATGTATGACGCCTGCATGACGCCGTGTATGTGGTCTGAATTCAAAAATCAACTTGACTTTATTTGGGCTCCTTTCATGCGGGTGACTGAGATTATCTTCCACTTTCATGCTTGACAATTCGCACTTAAAAACTTCACGGTGCCGTGTAAAAACTGCTGAATCGCCCTCTTTTTTCCCCCCATCCCTTGGCCTCAGATTGCACAGCTAACATCATCTTACAAGGTCAAAACAAAAGCTGTCAGCGTGACCAGATAAAAGACGGAGTGCATTAAAAAACACATCCATCACAAGGAGGAAGGAGGGGGGGTCGACAGTAGCAGGTTTCTAATTGCTGGAAGTGACAGTGGTGTCGGCTGACCTCGCACTTGTGGTTAAATTATGAAAACGCCGTCGGGGGACGAGGGGAGGGGGCCGCGAACAGCAGAGAGCACAAATTCACCTGCCGGCCGGTAGCAAAGCGCAGGCAGTTTCTGGGGGTGGGCGACGCGCAGGGAAGGGTAAGGTGAGGTAACGGAGCGGCGGGCTGGAGCGGCGCGCTCTCGCTCAAATTGCTGTTTAATTAAAGCTATTAGAAGAGTGAATGGGAACGGCGCCTTTTTGATGATGAATCCGCGCCTCGCCCCGTCGGCGGCAGCTCGACAAAGCTGGCGGGGTGGGGTGGGGGTGGGCGGCCAGCTTCATGTGCCCTTTTTTCAATAATTTCAGATTACCCCGCGTGTTTATGAATAAAACGGAGACATCTGTTGAGTGCCGCGTCAGCAGACTGTGGCCAGATGAAAGAGAAAACGATACCCTGCTCGGATCCCGTCCTGCTGATGTCAGTCTGGCGGCTTGATATCGCTCCGCAGATAAAAAAAAATAAAGTGCTGAGGCCTGAAGAGTTCCACGCTGCTGCCAACCTCTCACGTCCCGTCTTCCCTGTTGCCCGGAACCAGGGGGCCCACATAAATAATGTAAATGATCATAATGCTGCTTGAATAAATAAAACAAAGGGATCCAGTGGGGAGGGGCGGGAGCGTTTAAGGTGGGAGAAGTTGATCAGCACGGCCTAGTGGTAGCCTGTCTCTAAGCTGAGGGGTCTCAGATTTGATCCCCAGCCAGGTCAGGGAGGGCGTCCGATGGCCTTTGCGAAACTAAACATGCAAGCCAATCTGCTAGCGGGAGCGGGAAAAAGCAGGTTTTTGTTCATTTAATTTATAGTTTATCTGATACAGACATTGCATCAACCCTGTTGCAGTGGACAGATCAGATGCTTTGCTTTAGTGTTTTTAGTAGATGAGAACAAGGGTTTTGCTTGTAGTTAGCTGCCATCTTGAGGCGCCATTTTTTGAGGAAACCTGCCTGCAGGACTGGCCCATTAATAGATTTTTAATCGAAATCGGATTTTTTAGTCAAGACGATGTTAAAAAAAGGAAAATCGTAAAGTCGATTTTCCTCTCGCATGCTACTGGGCTGTGCGCCACCACTCGCCGCTGTACAGTATGCCTGAGGACATAGCACGACAGACTTATTTCAACACCTAGCAAACAGCACAAGCAAAACAAACAAAAACAAATAAAGTTAAATGTCCATATTTTTACCCGTTTTTTTCAGCTAGCGCCTTTCCCCTTCCGTTTGCTTGTCCCTTGCGTAAATCGTAAACACAAATTGACAATTATGCCACTCTGTGTTTCCTTTTGGACACGAGGCCCTCCAAAAAGCGGGCAAGCGGAACGAAAAGGTTGGTCCGCGTTCCCCTCTTTGCCCACTCCGCTCCTCGAGCTTGCGGAACGAATGGCATCACCCGGCTAACGGTACACTTCACCTTGCCGCCGGCCGGTCAAGTGGGTCCCGCCGCGATTCGTCCCAGGGCGGACCGCCTCCCTCTCGGCACCGAGAGGGTCAGCAAACGATGACCCGCTTCCGTTCCTGACGGTTAATCTTTAATGTGACTCAGACTCGCAGCAGAGGTCATCCATCAGAATGCTCCAGTCTCTGGGCAGTAAGTGCCACCGTTGCGTTCCACTGCTAAATTATACATGCGAGGCTGGCGGAGTACGGTCTCTGTTACAAACTACGCCAAGACGGCCACTGGTACAAGGTGGGCGAGAGGGGGAGGGAGATGTTGGGAGTGTGGCAGTGAGGGTATGATGAGAACAAGAAATTGGCACTGTGCAGAAATGTATAAAGAGGGATGCATAGAAAGTCGTGAACCAGCCTGGAGAGAGAGTATAAAGGTGTGAGGGGGCAGAATGCAGCAGGGGGGAAAGTTGTTTGAAATTCCCAGCTGTTTGTTTAGATGAGTTTGGTTTGAAATTTACATTTCATCATCGAGGTGAAGGGGTTGATTGGTGAGTACTGAAAGGAGTGAACCATCGCATTCAACTCGGTTTCAAAGTTTTTGGTGCCACTTCCTCATTTCAGCAAGTTGTTCTTGCGAAACAATCATCTTCACAGTCAGAGAGTTCCATTTCCCCCTCAAAAGACGCAGGTTAGGCCTTTAAAAGGAGTTTTTGATTGTTTTCACAGCTCCTCCGGAGGTTTAGTTCTGTGCCTCTATTCCACTTTTGTAATTGCAAAATTGTAATGCTGCAATGCAATGCAGCCAGGTAACTGAGATTCCAAAAAACAAAACAAAACAAAAAAACGAAAAAAATCTAAAAGAAATCTGAAATCTCACACATTCGCGTTGTCAAGCCCCTGTCCAAAAAAAGCTTTTGCAATCGGTATCGGCAATCGATTACCAATCAGCATCGTATTGTGGCAACACTACGGACTGACAGCAACAAGCTAAGCTCAAAAGTCGCATAAGAGGAGTGCAGAGGAGAATAAAAAAGCAAGCCTTGCTGCTGCTGTGTAGTCCTGTGTTGATGCTGCAGTGGTGGCTGCTTCTAATGACTGGATTAATGGACAAGTGACGAAGAGAGAGCGGCGGCGAGGGATTTTCACCACGGAAAAGATGTTGCCATTTAACTCCTGACTAGCTTGTGCAGGAGTTTAATTAAGCACGCCATTAGTGCGTTTCCATGAAACCTTTTAATGCGCATTAAGAATATCGTATTTGAAATTTTACGGGGATGACAACATTCGAAACGACGTCTTCCAATTTCCAATGACGTCAGGACGCTTGTGGTGGTTTGGGTGTTTGTTTTTTTTTTGCCTTTTGACAGTAATTCCTGAAATCCTCTCTCTATCCTTCTGCTGGTTTCATTTAGCTCCGCTGCTTCAGGTAGCCACCAAGCATCCTATGACCTAACTACACTTCAGATGGGTCACTGTCGTAAGTCTTTTGTTTTACGTGGCAACGAAATAAAGCCCCAAACTGATTCTTGAAAAATCTGATTTTTCACAAATCCGAGTTGTAAAGAAATAAGATTGCTTGTCTTTGAACTTACTCCAATCAAATACAATCACATGATCATAACGCCTCTATTGAAAGTCAGCAGCTACAGGAAAGCGCCAACCCCAGCGTTTCACAGCGTCTCCCTTGCGTTCTGCCATTTGCAACTCAAAAGATTTCTTTTTTTATTTCATTAATATGAATATCAGCAACCGTATGAGTCATTCGGCAGCAGAGTGCGCTAGCTCTCGGGGCACCTCTTTTCTGGCTTCTCTCTTGGCTCATCGCAGACGTGCAGAAACACCCCAAAGGCGCTTTTGAGGGTGTGCATCCGGCATTCCTTACGCATGCGTGTGACTGTGCCCGTCACTGGGCGTGTGGGCATGTTTGTGTGTGTGTGTGTGTGTGTCTGTGCGCAATATGGGCTGTCCCAGCTCCGTCTGCCCCGCTGTGCACACACACATACACACATACTGGAGAATGGTAAATATTTCATGAGCTGTTGTTTACTTCACAGCATTTCTCCACTGAATGTGGAGTCCATTAACTTAGGCTAAATGGCAGAGAGAGAACTCGGCGCGGAAACGAAATAGCAGAGCGGAAGTGTGTGTGTGTGTGTGTGTGTGTGTATGGGGGTGGGGATAGGCAGCAACCCCAGAAGCTTAAAGGGCAGTGTGCCTAAAGAAAAACTGCATTGGGTCGGAATACGGATGAGGTGCAGCAGGGTCGTGTCCTTATAGAGCTGGGTAGGGGTTTGACACACTCAGCATTTCCCATATGCTAATATATCTGTCGCAGGCTGGCGCTATATGAACACTGTCTGCCATATGTCTGCTATTTTTCTCCTCCTAAAGCAGCATGCCCTCTGTCACTCTGTCACTTCATTTCTCTATCAAATACATGTTTTCCAATGAGCTTGTTTCATTAGCGGCCGATGAAACTTTGCTCAGATTTTAACCCCTCCTTAGTTTAAGTCAGAGACTACAAGTTTTTTTTTTTCCCACACTATGTGATACATATGTACACATAGATTTTCGACAAAGGAAAAAAAATGACGCCTGACTTTTAACTCCTAATGGGATCCGTACATGAATAGCATGATTTTAGTGAATGGCACCCTTTGTAACTTTAATCATGACAAGTTCAAATTTGGCAAGAGAAGATTAGGCTTATGATCAACCTAAAAATAAAAAGCCCAATTTCTCGCCAAAAGCTAGGTACATTAAATTGAATGAAATGGAAATAAAGGAACTTAATAAAAAAAAAAAAGGACAGAGAAATGATCAAGATTAATGCTTTGTTTGCTAAAAGCTGTGCAAATAACTGCTTGTTCTAACAGTTGACATTAGAAATGCTGGTCAAGTTCATTTTTCTTTACTTTCTTTCCGACGATTATGAATGCCCATGCAAAAGCTCATTAATTTGTCAATATTGCTCATTTGCATAAATAGAGTTTAAAAGATAGAATGTTCTTGAAGTGTTTACTCTCAATTGATTTATAAGGAAGAATTTAAAATAGAAAAACAAAACAACTCGGCAATATTTTGTCTCTTGCTCTTATTGCCTCGGACATGTATTACAACGCCTGCATCAACATAATAGTTATCTGAAAGGATTTCAGTCGTTACATTGCGCAGAATTTGAAAATGGGAGGTTCAGGCTTCAGTGGGCTAACTAATTACACCACAACAGTGAAAGATTTCAAATCCCGCGAAAGAGATTAGCCTTCCATTGTGATGCCAACGTAGATTAGTGCAACTATGATTTTCCATCATAGTTTGAGAGTGAAATATAATTTTGAATTTTTTTTATTAGAAATCTTCTTGTATTCACGGGACAAAACACAGAGGTGGAGCAAAGTGAGTTATGGCGGACAAGTGACCACCGCGCAGCAACTCGGGGTTATGTCTGGCGAATGAAAGTGTCTAAAGTTCTCCGAGAAGCTGCAGCCGCGCAACCCCTGAGCCGGCTGCAGCTTGGCATGTGGCATCAGACGGCAAGCACGAGGCCTCTCCTTCAGGGTTATCTCTGTGGAGAATTTGCTGACAGCAGGGGCACACGTGCAACTAGCGGTGAAACAAAAAACGGCGATTAATCCTCCGTTTTAATCCCTCGCAGTGTTCAAACACAAGACTTAAAGGTTAAGTGTGTCATTTTTTGGAGATTTTTAAGAAGAAACAGCAATGTCAAGTGGTTACATTTTAGATTGCAGTGCTCTTTTACTTTAAGTCCAAATGCAAACGTGCTGTCAGGCGGACTGGATTGTCCACGCCAGGCTTCCTTCAAATATGGCGGCGCAAGATGTCAGCTAACCAGGCGCAAGACCCTTGCTCAATGAATATCCTTATATATCAATGAGAACCGTTCTAAGGGTAGGAAAACAAAATGACTTTTATTAATGTATTTTTGGCTGTATGTTAAGTTTTTACCAATATAAATTTAACCTGACCTTTAAGCCAGGAGCCCCACCAGGCAACCAGTCCATGTCCTGACTGGCTATAAAGGAATGGGACGCGGCCAAATCACTGCGTCAGTAAAGGGCGACAGGGGTCAACTTCAGCGACTCCCACAAGTGCGTGTAGGAGGCTGCTGCCGCTCAGTGAAAAAGAGCAGAAGTCAATGTCGCTGAGGCGCGTGCACGGATCAGCAGACAGAATGTCAGCAACGGTGGAACTAAAAGCTCATTTCAAGAGCGCCGCTGCGGTGTACGTGGAGGGGCGGCAGTAAAAGAAAATCTGCCGTAAAAGCCTCTGAAAGGAGTGCATCGAGCATAAGCATCAAAAAGAAAACAGGAAGCGAAGAGGTCTGTGTTGCTTTTTTTTTTTTTTTACGACTTGTAGCCATTCACCCTTCCTGCGTGTTCTGCTTTTGTACCTCACAAGGGCCCTCATTTATCAAGCAAGCACAGAAACTGTTGCAGGTTCAAACGTAGCTCAAGGGCAAGCTCGGGAGGGGAAAAGAGAGGGAAAGTGTACCTAATGTGTAACCACTTGATGACACTGTTTCTTCTTCAAGACCTCCAAATTGAAAAAAACTTTCAACTGCTTAGCAACGCAAAAAGGCTGATCAGCCAATGACATGGACAGTACTTGATGCATACAGGCACGTAGAGCGGTGAGTCAGCAGCAGCTGTGTGGAAAAAAAAAGCCTTGTAGATGTCAAGGGTCAGAAGTCATAGGGGGCAGATTGGTTGGAAATCCCAGAAAGGCAGCAGGAACCCAAATAACCACTGCTGCGACCAATCAATGCAGAATATATAGTCGCTTGTGTGCATTGTCTCAGGGTTGGTGTCTAACCCTGAGACAAAAAAGAATCCCTGTTTGGAGGCTTTCAGACAGAGCCCATCCTT
Source organism: Thamnaconus septentrionalis (assembly GCA_009823395.1). Taxonomy (NCBI): domain Eukaryota; kingdom Metazoa; phylum Chordata; class Actinopteri; order Tetraodontiformes; family Monacanthidae; genus Thamnaconus; species Thamnaconus septentrionalis. Next base: position 15,864,241 of record CM020519.1, read on the forward strand.
AAATTGTCCCTGTCCATGAGGATGATTTCAACCTCAAATCATTTACAAATGGCAGCCTGAAGGTAAAAACTTTCTTTCAAACGCCGCAGTCAATAAGCACACCTTAAACAACATCCTGCTTTTGAACTTCAACGTGTCTCTCTTGTCTAAACATTTCTCTTTTCATCTCTTTCTTGTCGAACAATCAAAGTCTTACTTCCAAAACCTTTTGATGCTCGCGTCAGCGACAATGCTATTATTTGTGGACGGTGTGGACATGCGTACAAAGTGAAAGCAGCCCATCGCATTTCTTAAGTAAAGTAACAAAGAACACACTAAATCTGACTGTCTAATATGATTACCTTTAAATCCCTGTGGCATTATCTGAATAAGAACTGTGCTACTGCAATGTAGCATTTCTCTGTCTTTGCCACACGCTAAGCCTTACCTAAAATTAACCTTCTGCACACAAGGAGATGTGAGATTTTGCTCCCTAGTCTACAATCAGCGGCTATTATTGTGTTGTACGTTTGCTCGCCAAATGAGGGCCGGGAGCGCAGAGTAACGGCCGTCCAGGGGTGCCGGGATGCGAGGGAAAATGGGAGCCGCTAATAGATGGTAGTGTGGGTCTAAACTGACCCCACACGGAGGCGCTAACCTTCATTCAATGACATTAAAGAAAGCTTAATGGCTGTGTGAATACACAAGAGGAAAGTGGCAGCAATGGAGGGGGTTAATCGCTAGAAAATGAGCGGGCAGAGAGGTGCCGCAACTGGGACATTTTTATTTATTTATTTATTTATTTATTTAAAAGGGAGGGTGGGTAGTAAGAAGCAAGAGCTGCAGTTACACTGTTGGATCTGGAGATTTTTATCGTGTGAGATGCCGCGATGCATAATTTGATATACCTGGATCCTAAGCTCACATTACTATCAGATTAGGAAGCTCTGATCAGGATTTTAATGCTGATCACCATTAATGTTCTTGACGATGATGATACGGATCAGCTGCTAATTTTAAGAATCTACGTTCTAATAGCCAGCATAAACAAGAGAGGTGCAGCAGCATACTGCTTGATTTACAGTTCTAGGGTGATTTCACCCTTCTCTTCTGTCAGGCATTTAACTTTGGTTAAATTGTTAGAAACCAAAAGTGTTAGCATTAGCATTAAATAGCTCAACTCAATTGCTTCACTTACTTTTCCCTACCCTTCTCACAGATGCACTCACAAATGGAAGCCTATGTGAGCTAGACTGGGTTAATCGTAGCTAAATGGAACGAAAACCGAAGCTGAATAAACTAAGAGAAGCTAACGTAAACTAGATTAAGGTAATGACAGCTAAGTGGCACTAAAGAAAACTAAATAGTTCTTTTTTTTTTTTTTTTTTTTTTATGGGTAAACTAAACCTTACTCAAGCTGAACTGAACTGAAAGAGCCTAATGCTAACAAAATGAATGTGAGCTAACTACCTGAGCTAGCGCAAAGAACTCGAGGTATTTAGGGCATAAAACGCCAATCATCCGAGTTGCAAGGAATTTGCTATTTCTTAAAAACCAAAACAATTCTGCATGATCTGGCTGTTGTCTACAACAAGAGTTAATGGGCATCCTGAACTTAACATTGCACATGATCAGATGGGCAGAGCAATAGCTGTGTGAGCCAAAAAGAAACACGGGCTCAGGTGTTAAAAACTGAGTAACAAAACAAATCAAGAACAAAGTATAAGAGAGTGGATGTGTGTGTGTGTGTGTGTGTGTGTGTGTGTGTGTGTGTGTGTGTGTGTGTGTGTGTGTGAATGGAAATGAGCTACAGGGAAGTTGTAACCAGCAAGAAAAATTGCCCAGCATTCCAACTGCATTGGCAGTATTGGTCGGGACTGAGTCGAGCACGGTGGCGCAGCGGTCGCCCGAGTAATAAGTTACCTCTCCGGCGCTATAAATAACGCAGCCACCCTTGAACGCCGTGATATCTCGCTCATCATCTGTGACACAATTTATGGTCGGCGGTCAACACCCATTAGACCCTGGCTCGGGCCAACACAGTCCCCTCTTCAGTCAAGGCGCCCTTTCGGCGCCCCGGGGCGGACGGTAAAATATGAAAAGCAGAGCTGGAAAGACCTGGAGGAACGCAAGACAAACAGCGAGCCAGGGTGAATAAGGGTAAACAAGAGAGTGATGCCCAGAGAGCAGGAGCAGCCAGAAACAAAGAGCAGGGAGACAGAGGGGAGGGAAAAATAAACACGGCGCGAGGAGGAGGAGGAAGAAAGGAAGGAAAGCACCCGGAGAGGTGGTAATCGCAAGAAAGATGGCGGCGGTAGGACACGCGGGGGGGGGTGAGGAGTGTTCCCCGAGGGGACCCTGACTAACACAGAAAGGGCCTTCTAAAAACAGCAGCGAGACGCGTCCCTCACTGATTCACCGCTCTCTGCTCTATTACCTCCATTCTCTTCCCCTCAACCTTAAAGCTCTTTTCGCTCCGTGACCTCGAAACCTCCGCATCGGCGCCGCAACGGCCCCCCGTCAGTGGAGTGACATTTTCAATCTGATTCCATTCCAATACGTTTTCCCCGATGTCGCCGGATTTTTCAAGTAAAGCGTCGCGGTCTGGGATGACTCGAGTCGTCTGGCGAAAGAAATCAAAGGGAAGCGCAAATGTTGTGAGGCAGAAGTCGACACATTCTAATGTCAAGCAGCGCACAGTAGTTCCTTTTCTGGCTTTTTTTTTTTTTTTTTTTGCAGTATTTCCAAGGCCAACAGTGTGAGCTTGCGTACAACGTGCGCTCCATTGCGGTTTCTTCATCTACATGTGTGTAATGCCCAATAGCTGGGCATTCTTCTTCTAATATCTGCACACAGCACAAAACCATTTTGCCGCTGTCCCAGTCATGAGTCAATGGATTGGAAATTTAATTTTTTATTTTTTTCAAAACTACGATATCAGGAGAGAAAAACTACAGTGTTTCTTCAGGTCTGGCCTTTCTGACACCAATAAAGTTTTCCCCCTGATGCGCAGCACTTTCCTACAAAGTCCAAAGTTTAGAGTGAAGTGGCTGTAAAATGAAATTAAATCTATAAAATGGCCTCTAGCGGCACACCATAGTCCGTCCGTGCCGGTGATGTGGTGCGCAAGGCGTGAAAAAACGTTAAAGGGAGCCTGAAAATTTATAATTGACAGGTTGTGATTGCCGCTACTATACTGTCCCCTCTTGACTGGATTTCTTCCTCTTTCTGTACTTCCTGCAACTCTCTTGGGTTAAGCTCTCTTGGTCAGGTTTTTCCACTCAACCCCCTTTCTATAGGTTCAGATTTCTTTGAAAATGTTAAAAGAACACTGCTTCCATGTAATCAGAAGAAATTCCATTTTGAAATCAAACAATGTCTGGAAAGGTTTGGACAAAGCTCAGACGAAAAATTTCGAGGATTTGATTTTTCGCATCTCAACGCACATCTGTTTTTGCTCTCCGCCCTGCCCCCTTCCTGTCACTTCACTTTTAGGAGAACCCCGGCGTCTTCACTGTCCCCGAGCCGCCACAGCAGCAGCCAGCCTGCGTCACGAACACAAGCCACATTAACATAACTTCTCATTCCCGTCAGGTTGCATTTTCTGCTTGGGGCCTGTACGTGCTTGTTTCACCCGACGTCTCTGTCTCATCCATTTCCGACTCCTACGTCAGGTGCCGTGCGTCTGCTTGGCCTCATCAGCTTCCACTCGGTTACTCATTCCAGTCTCATGCGGCCTGCTCGTCTCTTTTATATTAAAGGTATAGATTCCGTTCCCATGCAGCGATACAGGCTGCATGCTTTTCTAAAGGTCCAGCGTGTAATATTTGGCTTGATTTGTGATGATATATTGGTAAAAGCTTAACATACTGCAAATAAATACATTAATGAAAGTGTATAATCACAGCACAATCTAAGTAATTTGGTTTTCCTATCCTGAGAACAGTTCTTCTATACTGTACATATAAGAATAGACATGGAGCAAGGGTTTTGCTCCCAGTTAGCTGCCATCTTGCACCCCCATATGTCGAAGGAGGACGTTGTGGACAATCCAGCTCGCCTGACAGCGCATTTCGTAATTAGGGAGAACACTTGTGTCTTCAAATAAACCAATGAAGAAGAAGGTGGACGAGGTATCCAGGTTTGGGGGTGCAGGCCACCGTAGCCCACTTTCAAGCTAAGGAGGGGGAGGGAGAGTGAAAGACGCTGAAATCTAAAATGTAACCACTTGATGGCGCTGTTTCTTTTTCAAAATCTCCAAATACTACACACTTAACCTTTAAGGCTAGCTTGACTTTAGCTCGACCGGTTCAACAAGAGCTCGAGTGGCAAAACTGTCATCCAGTTGGGAGGGGTTGTGCGTTCCCGTGCATCACATGCTATACGTTTGGCCTCGACGTGCCGAGTTGTGTTATACCATAGGCTGTTTCTGTAATGACACTGACAATTACAGACGACAGGGCAAACATTCCTGTGGCGGCTTTCATAACCAGAGGCTTTTTCAGTGTCGCCACCCAGGAATGGCTTTAAACTCCTTGACTCTACATTCCTCTAGCGGGTAATAAAAAAAGACTCATGGTGGAGGTGGGGGGGTGAGGCACTCGTACCTCATGAAGATGAACCTCCCTATGAGCAATTAATGAAAAAAAACACTGTCTTCCCTGACCCCTATTAAGAGAATGTGATCCGGCAACCACATCTCTCCTCTCCAAGCAGCCTGGCAACTCGGTGCAACCTGTTGCTCAAATCCCATTAACTAAGAAGGGGTGGAAAAACGCAATATATACCACACGGTGAGGATGTGCTAACATCGGGTTGATGCAATCACGCTCAGCAACAACAATCCTACTTTTAACGACCCTCGCAGACGCTTGGTGAAACAATGTCCCGTATTCCTTTGAGGCAATTTTTATTCCGGCACAGGGCATCACAAAGGCCTGGCTGACCTGGCCTCGCCAGCTCGCGCTAACGTCACGGCCGAGTTTAAGGTGACGCGAACAAGGCACTTGGCAAGTTGCTGGTGGGACCGCCGTGGTCCGATTTGGTAGCAGCTGCAACCTTGATTCAATGACGCATTACTGCTTTTCTGTTCGCAGGGCATCTTTCGAGGCACAACCGCGTGAGTCGGGGTCGAGGAGTCGGAGGAGACTATGTCACCCCTCGCCGACGTCCCCAAGCGCACAAACAGATGGATTCAACGCAGACGAGAAGGAGCATGTGAGGCTTGGAGGGATCGTAAAGCTCAATCTGACGTATAGGAGTCCATCAATCATCGTCTGAAGGGAGGCGGTTTGTTGCTTGTGCAACCTCCGGGCTTTCGCCCCAACCCTTGCGCCGCCCCGTTCTCCGGAGCGTGTGTCCTGCCACCGTGCACAGCTGTCACGCGTCTGGTTGGAAGCGGTGTGACTGACACTCATTGTGCGAGACTGAATTGTGCATTTTCTCCCCCGCAGGACTGCAAGCACCCAAACGAAGGACATTTCGCCCATTGATGGCATCTATTTATAAAAAGAGCTCTCTCTCCTCTGTTCTGTGAACGCTCCACTTGTTTCCGCCTGCGACGCCGACCTCTTTATAAAAGACGGTCCAATCCAAATGTACTCCTCGGTGCCATTAGCCGCCTGCCAGAAACACTCTGGAGTTTTGCAGGCCGACGGAAGACCGTGCCAGGCACGGATGCCAACATAAAGACATACAATAGGAGAAAACAAATCATGCCTCCATGCTGCTGATGAGTGGTTGTACAAGTGTACCAAAGACACGGCAGCCACAAGTCCTTTTAGCAGCATTTCTAGCAGAACCACTTGCGAGCTGCACACAAGAGACCGTCAGGAACTTGACGCAGCTGCTCTGGTTTACAAGCTCCATGAAGGTGCCGTGCAATGGCAACCCTCAGAGAAGGAAACAGTGAGCTGCTTGTGTCGTATTTCAAACACCACAGCGCATAAGCTATGGGAAAGCGAGGAGTGCTTGTTGGTCACATCCGTTCATGAAATGAGGGTATTTTGAGTCAAATTGGACACTCGGATGTCAACGCACAACCTGTGGTCAGGTCTTTGTCCATCAGATGGATTATTCCTTCCGTCTGTTGAACTTCAGGATGGTTATGTGGATTGATGAAATGATATGAGCCTCCAAAGACTCTCATCATCCCTGGGTGAAGTGTCCCCTCAAGTCCGACAACTAGAACATACTTCAAGGTAGGCCAAAAACTTCCCTCCCAATCAGCAAGAAATGTCTTGATTCATCTGCTGCAGCTTCCAATTAGAAAGTGAAAAAAATAGATATATATAGATATATAACTCTTTCCGTGTCAAAATTATGCATGTGCACAGAGACACGGCAGAAGGAGGAGAGGTACTCCTGGGCTCCAAGGTTGGATCACAAACATGATCAATAATGCACTATTGTGTTTCAGCGCCGCAGCCAGCTCGGCTCAGCAGCAGTCGAGTGAACCCACTTCGTCGGATGAGCCAGGGCCTGCGCTAAGTCAACAGTCCCAGTGAAAGATGGTTCCTCTTGGAGGCTGCGAGAAAAAAAAAGCAAGGAAAGGGAAGGGGCTGGGAGGGGGGGGGGGGCAGGGGAGGACGGGCTGATGGCCCGAGCAGATGAGAGCGAACGTGGGCGGACTTGGAAGGAGAACAAGGCGCAGTGGTGGTGGGGGGTTTGCCTGGCTGCCGCTCCTGCAGATGTTGTTTGTGAGGCTTTTGCGTGACGTCGTGCCCCGTTCGGGCTTCGCCGGGAGGACCGGGGCACCGCAGCCCTCGGCTAAGGCGGCGCGCACTAAAATAATGATAATAAAGATGAAAACACCAGCATCTCCTCCGCGCAGCGGCGGGAATACATAATTAATACAAGATGTCTTCTCCGACGTAAACAACTAAAATAGGGCTTTTCTTGTGCACACTCTCTCACTCTCTGTCTTCCCTCACGGTGGCGTTCCACTGCCGGGACCTGCAGACGGAGCGCTGAGAAACTTCTTTCAGCGACTCGTCTTTTCACGCGACCTGCCGACGAGGCTTTGGAGAAGGCACAGTGTATTGGCGGCGGCAGCGAGGCAAACATTTATCACCCCGCTAAGTGCGCAAGTCACTCGCTTTTTTACTTTTCTCCTTGTAACGCAGATGGCTCGCGTGTCTCCAGCTGAATTATTTATTTGCTCATGTGCAACATAAACATGATAAAGCGATGCCCCCTGCCTGTCATATTGCACTGAGTGCTTGGACGTGCATACAGTAGAAGCTTCATTGCTATCACTGCATGATTTGGTGAAATGATTTGATTTTACCAAAAAAAGTACAATTGCGAGTTAAGATGATATTTAGTTAATAGCATTGTTTATTTTTTATATATTTTTAATTTTTTTTTTTCTTCTTTTTTCATTTTTTCACTTCTTCTCCTTTTTCTTTTTTTCTCCTTTTTTTAATAGCAGATCCAGAGTAATCCAGAGTGTAACATTTTTTAAGGAAAATGGCAGTGCAAGATGGTAGCTAACTAATAGCAAGACCCTTCCTCTATGTCTATTCTTACATATGTGATAACCATTTTAAGGGAAGGAAAACTACTGTAAGTTGCTTTTGTTGTACTGCGAATATACACTTTTCAAATGAATCAATGGGCAGTATGTTAAGCTTTTACCAATAAAAAATGATAAATGAAGACAAATTTCACACACTGGACCTTTAAATAAAATCACGATTTTAAGCGTTCAATTTAAATTGCCTTCATTATTAAAAATGTTTGTGCACAGCTGGTGAAAAATAAGGAACTCATTTGTAACTTTTGCTCAATGAGATTTGATTTTGGGAAGATTAATTACAATTTGTTTATCCCCCCCACTTCCTTTGATTTATGTCGACAAGTAAGTTCATTCTGCTAACAATGAATCATTCCTGCATGCAGATGCAGCACTTTTGTTCAGCGTGTTCGAGCTTTTCTCGATATTCTGCCCGGCGGAAAATCAGCACTTGTCCACATTCTGAGCGTGTTTGCGGTGCATTTGCAGCAACACAAACAGCACGGCAAGTACACGGACGCGCGTACGCGTCCATTCGCATCGCGAATCTTCTCGCAAAACACGCGACTGTCGTGCTGGGTTTGCATTTGAGATGAATCGCGCAGTCACACGTGCACTGTGCATTTGCAGATTCTCCAGATGACGTATGAATAAACAAAGACACTGGTGCAAAATAATTTTCCCATTTAAATGTTTGATGTTTACGAGCCGAAACCGCCGCGGGTAAAGTCTCGCTTACTTTCCTGGACTGCAGTGTAATATTCGCGGGGTAGAAGGTATGAATCACTGAAAAGCAATTTAAACACAGGGCGCTACCTTGGGTTATATAATCCTGCTGGCAGTAATATCTTTAAAGTACAAGTAGATTTTAGCCGCTGCTCAGCTAATGTTCATCCTCTGAAAGGTCTGAACGAGCTGATTGCCGGACGGATCTTGAGTGCCAGAGTTTGGATCAGTGACGGTGTAGTTTGGATCTGTCTGGTCTAGAAACCCCCCCTTCACACACACACACACACACACACACACAGACAGCGCACTCAGTCTGATGGCCCTCAGATCCTCCCAGACTGTCCGATGCTGCGCCTGTGTCTGTCCCTTCCTCTGAGTGAGCCGATGGCCGGCGGGAGGGGGGCGTGCTTCCAGATCTCTAGCTTGGTAGCCCATCGCCGCCAACAGCCTCGCCATTACTGCCGCCTAACAAGCAGAGAGCGGAGGGGGCGGGGGCGGGGGCCGCTCTGTGCCTTAACGAACAAAGGGGACGAGCGCGGAGTGTAACTGTGGCGGCTGCAGAGGCAACCTGCCGAACCCTTAATGCTGCTTTCTCATTATGTGCCGTCTCCTTGGGGACTATTGGATATATATATATAATATAATATATATATATATATATATATATATATATATATATATATATATATATATATATGTACACTTCATGCTGTGCTACAGGTCTTTTCAACTAGGCACTGTGGGAATCTGCAGGCTGACAGGAAAGAACATTACGTTCGCGGTCTGTCACATGCCAGCGCTTTGAATTATCTGTCGTGCGCGCGCCTGTGTGCGAGGCCACACAAGCACGTAGTCTGTGCTCCCCTTACGTTCGCTCGGCTAGCTGTTTACGCGGCGCCCCAATGTCATCTTTTATTTTCGTTGGCGCCGGCATCGTTAGATTTGACTTGATTTGATTTGATTCCTGTGGTTCCGTCAGCGCCGGAGGGGGGTGTGGAGGGTTGGGGGGTGGGTGAGTGGGTAGGGCACGACTCATGGAGCCCATGCGTACTCAAGCATGCATGGCTCGGAGCACGGGCGCGAGCACGCACGCGCGCGCGCCTGCACACACACACACACACACCAAAAGAGATAAATAAAAAAACATGAATCATCCAAAAATCGGAGACACAGGGGAAGGCACAAGGCTGTTTTCGAAGGCCCACAGATTGTGGGATATGGATTGATTTTTCCCAAAAGTTGGCAGCCAATACCAATTAGTGGTGGAGGCATTTAATAATGTTGATTTATCGCTCGCGTGTCTACAGTGCTCTTCAACTGCACTGCCCACGACTTGCGATGAAACTGTTTTTTTTGTTTTACTGGCTTTTTTTTTTTCCCGGAGTGTGTCCATATTGATGTGGGAAGTATCTTGATAATATTTTGGAACACACCAAAAAACAACACTTGCGTCATAAGTTCATGCAAAGTCACAGATAATCCTCACTAGTTTTGCGAAACAAGAGTTTATTGCAGAGATTTTCCTTTTTGTTTTGAGACCATGGTTATAATGACTTTAGTGCACTTAATATATAAGGATGGAAGAGAAATGGGCAACACTTGTTGAAAACGTGGCACTGTTGCCTCACAACAAGGTGGCAGATTCCACTGTGTCAGAGTGACTTTTGTAGGTTGGAAGACCAAAGTATGTTTTGTGTCCCAAAACTCTGATAACGACGTGAACCGCACAGCAAGTTCCCCTTTTGACAAGCGTGAAAATCAATTCCAACAGTTGTCTGAAATGTTTTATTTTTTCGCTTTTAAAGCTCTTTCTTATTTTCATTTTTTGAAAAAAATGAATCTGCCGTGTGCTACTACTCTCCAGGCATGGCTCATCTTTTCCATTTATGGCCAGGCTGAAAGCAGGTTAGCACAGAACATTGTTAACTTCTGTGAGTTCTAATGCAACTCGGTGAAATAGCCCTGCAACGTATCCGCTGTGTGAGACTTAAATTGTGTTATCCTTCAACACAATGCAAACACCTGCTATATGCTGTGAGATTGTATTTATTCCACTGGAAACACAACGGCGGCCACACGGAGGATGACACCGAGACCGAGACCGACTGCAGAGTTAAATCAGCATCTCCCCGACACAGGGTGAAAAATATTCAGACGCTACAGCGTCACGCAGGGGTACAGTAGCAATTTATTGCATGGAAATTGCACTGGATGGCAATGCATTTTATAGGGGCTAATACGCTTAAGCACATGCGTTTTGCATTACTTTCGCCACAACCAAAATCTCTTGAGATGAACCTGTTGTTTGTTTGAATCTGCTTAGACATAAATTTAAAACATATATATATATATATATATATATATATATATATATATATATATATATATATATATATATATATATATATATATATATATATATATATATATATATATATATATATATATATATGTATATATATATATATATATATATATATATATATATATATATATATATATATATATATATATATATATATATATATATATATATATATATATATATATATATATATATATATATATATATATATATATATATATATATATATATATATATATATATATATATATATATATATATATATATATACACACACATACATATATATGTGTGATTTTTCAAATAATAACGGCTGCCTAGTTTCAACTCCCTCTGCTTTAGATGTGTTACATTCCCCTATTTGCTAAGATAACACTTTGATGCTGGGATATGGCTCCTGGTGTTGACAGGTAACAATTTACAACCATAAAGCATATGAAATACACTCTCCAGTCCAGCAGCGGGTGGGAAAGGAATTTTTTTTTTTTTTAAAGAAAAACAAAACAACAGAAAGCCAAAAAACAACGCGGCAGTAAATTTGGTTGCCTGGAAACACCTTTTTTTTTTTTTTTTTTTTAATAAATACACAATGTTAAGCATTTTGTCTTTGCCAATAACGTGTCCCCCAATGCAAGAACAAGAAATTGCATAAAGTCAACGCAATTGCACCAGTGGTGGCGCACCAGTTAGGTGTCCAGCATGTGTGATATATATTTATATATCTATATATAGATATATATACTGAAAACACATGTATGATCACTGACCCCTTGCTAATGGGTCTCCAGGGTGAGGTCAGGGGTTCCCCACTGTAAACAACCGTAAACTTTGCTGATCCGCTGGGACATGCTCCCAGTCGTACCGCAGCCCCTCGCCATAAGGGGGAAAAAGATGCCGTTACCAAGGTTACTATGGGGTGGAAAGGGAGGAAAGGTTGGTGGCAAACAGACAGGACTGTTTTTTTTTTTTCTCTCTCTTTCCTTGTTTTCAGCCTACATGGCCAACGTGACGCGAATCGCGATGGTCCCCGCGGCCGTTAAAGGGAGTGATGGGTTGACTGAGGTGCAGGCGCAGGCGGTGGTGGTGGTGCACACGGAATGATTGATATATATGTCCTGGAAAATTGCAAATACATCAGCACATACATGTCGCGCACCAGCCGGACGCACAGGAGAGCAGAGGACTCAGTCCCTTGGCCCGGCGACCGCCTCGTGTCCAGGCTGCTGCGGAAATTTGCGCCGCTTGTCTTCACTTGTCAAGACGGTTTCGACACAAGTGAGCGTTCATTTACCGTGCATTATCAGTTCATGGCTATTATATACCTGCCTGCGTTCCCGAGGGAAAGGCTTTGACGCTTTCATCTAATCCGATGACCAGTGCTTTGATTAGCTCGGCCGTTCATCGACCTCTTCCTCTCTCTTTTGCCGTCTGCGTGCTTGTAGCCGAGACGAATCTCATTTTTTTTTGCACCAGCCTCCACGAACGTCTACAACATCAGCATCGACCACGTGTGTGTGCCACAGTGCTGCACCCATAGCTCACCAAGCATCTGCAGCGCGCTGAGGGACACATGATGATGGCTGAGTCACCCATTAGCCCAAATTAGAGCCATCCTTTCACCACTCAAGACAGGGCCGCTGGCAATGCCACACAGTCAAGCCCATTACGCGAAACAAGAGTAGAATTTTTTTTTTTTTTTTGGGGGGGGGTTCTTTCTTTTCTTGCTCTACAAATAACATTATCCGGTGCCCCAAGATTCGATATATCCAAATCAGATGGAAGATGGAAGAAAATAGTTCCGGGTCAGGAACGGCGTTTCCAAAATCCTGTGTCACTGTCATGGACGTCCATACTGGTTGCCAGAGGGCAGAGCGGTAATGACTGTGAAAAAGATGAAGGGACTCGGGGAGGGAGAAGGAATAAAAGAGAGGGGTTTACATGGGAGGGCGGAGCAGTGGTGAGTGCAGTCGGCTCACAGTGAGCCGGCTGAAGGTTCGGTCTGAGTGGTGAGGATCTTTCTGCACGATCACCCACATGGACGTGAGGCTAATTGCCAACTCTATACAGGCCATAGAAGAGGTTGGTCGCTGGTATCTCTGTATGTGGCCCTGCAATTTAATGCTTCGCCTAAGCCTGGGTACCATTTAACATTTTTCTGAAACCATCGCAATTTTGATACCTTGGTGTCAATACCAGTTCCAGAGCAATACTTTTTCTAATATATTTGTTGCATTCACGTCCTTTGCCGCTACATCCTCGGCCCAAATGTTGCTTTATTTTGATTCACCTTCATGAAGTGGAGCCACACTTTAGACTTCTTTCACTCGAACATAAACAAAAGTTTGCTAGCAACTTTAGATCTTGACACACACAAACGATTATTGGCTCTGTACACTAAGATTTACTTTCTTGGACAATGGGATTTGACGATCCATTTCTCGATATTCAACAGGATTGGAGCATTTTGTCGGCGATACAATGTTTTTTCGAAGTTCAGGACCCAAGCCCAGCATTTACCCTAAGATGATTCGCTGGCATGGATTGTGTCTCCCTGATACGTGTAAGATGAGGAGATGAAGAGGGAGGACGGAAGTTTACTCAGACAGCCATGGCTACGGGACTTCGGAGATGAGGCAGAGGTAAAGATGTAGGCAAAAGAGACAAAACATTGAAAGTTAAGAGTAAGAGTTCTATAAACTGGACGCAATAATGGCAGCCCATGCTGTTCACATGGCCCTGGTTTGGGGACCAGGTGCCCTTTTCACGTTGAAACAGCAGAGTCCGCTCAGACTACCTCATCCATACCAACTACACCCATGCCAACACATCCACTTGTGCATCTGTTTAGCCACAAAAATGTACCTAAACCCACCAACCTCCTTCGCCCTTTCCTTTGCCGCAGGGTTCCCACTGAATGCCGTCAATTGTTGCCTAGCAACTAAATATTCGCGCCACAGAAATCAGTTGTTGTGTCTTTCCAAATTTCACGTTACAAGAGAGAGGGACGTCTTCTTTGGTGATCGGTAGTTTACAACTGGGAAGTGGTGCACGGTCTGCTTACAGTTGGGGAAAAAACTCTGAACTCTCTGCCACGCAAGTGCTCATCTGTGGTATTGGAGTACTAACGCGGGCGTGGACGGCGCGGTGGGAGCCTAAGCCCACAGACCATGGCGCCGCAGCTGCGTTGGTAAATTTTATTCTGATTGTTAGCGTGAGATGGATTAAGCAGTCACACTTTGGTGGCTCATTTTTACCCCTTCGTTTCTTCGCCACTTAATTTGAATTTAACGATAACGCCTGCCGGGGAACTATCGACTTCCCTTTACACAGGCATATTAGCAACGTGCAGAGTGGATGCATAAAATTGGACACACAATGAGGCGTTGAGCGTTCCCACAAAAAAAGCAGGCTTTTAAATCGTTACAGGAGCAACCGCAAAACAAAGGAAATAACTCACAAATAATGGAAATATATCTGTTTTTTTTTATTATTGAAATAAAATGATTTGATTGATGGAATTGGCTTGTGTAGCTATAATCAGTCAGTTTAAAGGTGTGTGAACAAATACTGTTAATTAGATCAACGATTCATCACTCACTGGAGACGAACGCGACTCAAAAATACATGCTAATTTTGAGTTCTCCATTTGTAGTAAATTAATTGGAAAAACAGACAAATTAATGTTTGTTGTGAGACAATTTGGTTTGTTGCAATGAAAATCTAAAAAAATGTCAGCTCGTCTGCTGGGTGGGTTTGAACTTTAGAAAACAAGGCTGGCAGCTGCGGGTCAGAATGTGCCGCCGTACCTTGTTGTCATTATTTCAGACTTAACAAAGGGAGTCGAGTTAACATGGCGGCATGTTGCCGTTGTCTCCCGACATGCCAATCGTGTAGCGCTTGAACGTAAACAGATTTAATGATGCGTCGCTAAAGTTCTGCCGCACGTAGCGGATGCGCTTTCGCTTTCACCGCGGCTTCTCTGCACTCTGGGAATTCAAATAATGACACCAACGCAGATGACTTAAGGAAAAAAAAAAAATAAGGGAGAGAGAAAAGACATTCTTCTTAGTCCTAATTAAATCTGCTTATCTGATGCAGGGTCGGCGCGGAGCTGCTTATTAGGAACATGCTCTATCAGTCTCATGCAAAAATATGAAAATGATCCAGGGGAAAGTAGCTTTAGGGGCTAGAGAGCAGACAAGCATGAAAAGAGGGTGTCAGGAGTTCACATCAGGTTTCTCACTGTAGCTTTAAAGTAGGCGCGGAGTGATGCACCGGCAATCGGCTAGATGAATGCTGCAACAAACTCCTTTACGCAAAGGGGAAAAGTTAAAAGGATATTTCACATTCACACGCTCTTTTATTTTTCTGTTTTTCGTGTCTACTTGGGCTAACGTGAGCACCACGTACAGTTTTCAAATTGCTTGCTTTATCCATTTGGATATTAACAATTACAGTGCCCCCTCTCTCACTTTTAAAGCACGTGGGTCCATCGCTTGGTAGTCAGGTTAAAGGTTAAAGTCCCAGTGATTGTCACATTCCGAAGGATGCGAAAGTTGTCCTCCGCATTTGGCCCATCATCCCCTGAGGGAGCGGTGGGCAGCACCGGTGCCGCGCCCGGGAATCATGGCGTGATCTAACCCCCCCAAATCCACACCACTGAGTGCCAAGCAGGCAGGCAATGGGTACCATTTTTACAGTCTTTGGTATGACGGGGCTGGAATTGAACCCACAACCCACCACTCTCAGGGCGGACACTCTACCACTAGACCACTGAGCTGAGTCCTTCTGATTTGGAGGTGTCCGTCTCTAATTAAACACAACAAGTAACAAGTTATTTCACTGTTTTGATCAAAACTTTCATTCACCCGCATGAATACTTAGCATTCATGTTTCGCATTTTGGGCATTTGGGGATAATTTGTAACAACTCCACTTGTTGGAAAAATTTCAACACATTGGCAGCGTTGTTGGAGATGGCGTTTACCGTCAATGTAGACATTAAAGACTTGCAGACATTGAAGCGTTGGCGTCGCTTGGATTTTACTTAGATCGCTTGAATTTAAATACGAACAAACACAAAATACTTCTGCTGATTCTTACTATGAGAAAAATGTCTTCCATATGGCTGCCAAAGATATCGGTGGTGTAATTACTGCCAATTAATTTGCACGTGATAACTGCCATAAGCAGAGGAAGGAACGGTTGGTCAATTCTGCGCCTTGGTGTCCGGATATCATCAGGCCGCCGTCGCAATGGGCGCAGGAAGAATAAAATAAATCAGACGCAGTCGCACCAATCTGGCTGTCACAGGAGCCCACCTTGTGCGTTCAGGCTTATGCAAATATTTATCTGAATTCACACTCCGCTTAATTTGACAAGAGCAACCTCGACTTGAATGGCTTTGGATGCAAAATGGTAATTACTCCTAAACCATGCCGGAGTAATGAACTTGTTAGCATGCTCAGCCTACTGGAATTCATTACCCCGCTTGACGCCACACTCCTGCTGGAGCGAAACCTGATCCGTCTCCCTTCCCAGCCGCTCAAAAGGAGACGCGGCGGGAAGGAAGCTCAGAACCGACGCTTGCCTTGCGTCCCGGGGCGACAAGAGACCGCTCGAAAACGTCAAGTGGACGCGTCAGCTGACCCGTAATGGCCGTGCTTCCCACTGTCTCGTGTGGTCACACGGCAAACGAGAAGACCAGTGCGTGATCTGTGCAAATCGGAGGCATGCAGAGCGAGGAAACTGCCACATTTCACACCAAAACGTCTAAAAGGGACCCAAGCACCGCGCCGTTTCAAGCCATTAGACGGGACGTGATCAAGGCTCTCAGTATCAAAGTAACACGCCTGACACCTCAGACTATTTGCTTTTTCATTAAAACCGAGTGGAGGCAGCCATTTGACTGGTGTGGGAACTATTTTTGAAAGTGCTAAGTCCTCTCTGGGGAATAGCACGCTCGCCTAAAAAGGCCATTCCGAGCGTGATCTGAGGGTTTGCTCCACTTTAACATCTTCTGTCAATGCGATACGCAGTTTACACTCCGAGATTCTCGCAGATCTGGCCCAGCAAAGCTCTTTAAAGCTGTTTAATCCCACATCCATCAATCCATTTTCCTCAGTTGTTTTTCTGAAACTGCCGGGGTTATGCTCTCAGAGGTTACCCAATGATCCTACAACAGTCTGTTAAGTAAATCCAGAGCCAAGATCCGAGGCATCTGGTAGTAAGCACATGCTTGGGTCTGAATGGCCGCCGCCGTTTTAGTCGGGCAAAAGATCTGGGGAAATCCATTGCTAGAAATGGCTGGAGAAGTATTAGGGTGAGTGCAGGCTAACATCAGTGCTGCGGCAAAAGCACTCCAATAATTTGTCCCTGTTGCCACGATAGGCAGGAGACAATACCTTCGCAGAGAAACAAACTCAATGAGTCTGCTTCAAGCCTCGGCTGCCAATCACCTCTTTCCGCTGGCTGGCACCAACACAAGCAAAAACAACAAAAGCTGAAACCGCACAATGGATCCTTTCGTGTTAATTAAATGTCTTGGGGTCGCCCCACTCGATCCCTTGGCTGGGGTGATATTCATTTGTGCCAGTGTGAACGCAGCTAACGGACAACAAAATAGGGGGCTATGGGAAGCTCGTAAGCGCGCAATACGTCGCTGGCGCTAACGTCATTTGACTTGAGCAAAACAGGCCCAGTTTGCTGTTGGGGTGTAAACACGCCTCGATAACCCGCCAGCACTGTGCGCGAACTCATCGCGTAATGTGAAGCAGCACATTGCTCACGGGATGTTGACTTGATGTGCCATTTTGCTGGATTATCTTTGCTTGATATGTGACCCAAAAGATTGTCACAATTACTTAGAGGACAAGCAAATTCCTCTGCTCCATTTTGAATAATGGGGACATGTCCAGGGAAGGGAAAAAAAAACAACAACAACAAAACAATCCTGCGGCAAAAAAACAGTGAATGGGTGACAGCTCGCATGTAGCGTCTCATTGCTTCTTGGGTTGACTTTGGTCCGTTTGACATTTTGACTTCAAATTGAATTCAAACTAGCAAAGTCCGCAAACTCATCATCTGACGGAGCAAACAAACTATTGGTATGGTATTGGTATATTGGTATGAAAACATCCAACATCCATGAAAAAACATCCATAATTCTTTTATATAAATAATTTCATCATTTTACTGTTTTCCTTAATTATTCTATATAATTAAGGCTTAAAATATAACTCACAGTGACCACCAAATTACACAAAAAAGCAGCACTTCTGTGTTTACCAGATGTTGGAGCACAAGGCAGGAAGCCAAAGGGCATGAAACCTCCAGCATACTTTCAAAAATTGAAAAAGAAAGAAAAAGGTTTTGAAGTCTAATTACGTTTCAGCGCTACACTAACAACGTCAGCGGCACACACCACTTTCAGAATATATCACATACTACTGAGAAAAAAGCAAAACAAAAAAAACATCTGAAATAAACTCTTATTTAGATTTTTAATTTGAAATTCCAAAGTTCTCCTTTTATATGTCAGGTCCCTCTGCTACTCCTTCTTGTTGGGAGCAATAAACGGGGCTTTTTAGGTTCTCAGCTCCATTTGTACGAACCGACGCCGGCTTACGCCGCACGTTCTTTCCGCTGACTTATCTAATTATGGTTGGGGCCTGAGTGGTCTCGTAACTCCAGCAGGCTGGCACCGATGGGCACGGGCAGCACATCTTCTAGGGAGGCGTCTGATTGCACATCAAGCGCGACTCTGGGGTGAGACTCCGTGTCAAGAACCCCCATTCATGATACATGAAGCGCTGTCTCATTAAACGATACAAAGGAAAAAATGAGGCGCAGAAGGAATACGAGGATGCCAGGAACTAATAAATAAATGTATGTGTAAGTGGAATTCAGCCTCACTTCAGATGCTGCTATGGAGGAGATGCGTTGCTTTTCACGCTGCTTATAGAGCGTCATCCACACACACTCTGATGTGTGCCGTCCAATTTTCCCTCGCTGTCCTCCCTCCCGGCTGGGTCAAGGACAGGGCGGGGCGCACGCCTCCAGTCAGCAGTTGTGCTTTTTTTTTTTTTTTTTTTTTTTTAATAAAAACCAGAGCCGGACAAAAAAAAAAAAAACTCATCCTATTTGACCAGCCTTTGAGTCAATCGCTGCGTCCAAACAGGGCTTACAGTTAGTGCACACAGCGCTGATTACATTTCAGGGCGGGTGTTTGGCGGGCAAACATTTAAATGACAGTGCAAACAAGGCAGTCCTGCGACAGCCCCTTTCCGCGCGCCGCTACGCCTGGCGACCCGGGAGCCGCCAGTTTATGGTTGCAAGTTCCGTCGTCACTGCTGCTGCTGCTGCTGCTGTCCCCGTCGCCTCGCAGATATTCATGTGGTCTTGGTTTCTCCTAATGTTGGCAATTAAAAACCGTAAACGCATCCAATTTGCTTGCCCTTGCCGCGAGGCGAACTGCGGACGCGTCGCAAGACACGTTGGCTGCTTTTGCAGTAGCTGAAATGCGTTGAGGCATTGGATTTTTTATTATATTTTAGGATTTAGGCATTTGGCGGCTGAGCGTGGGTTAAAGCGGCGGCTCTGCGTGTTGAGCAGAAGTGGGGCAAGGGCTCCAGCTATCCGGACGCTCCATCCCTCCTCTCACGCTTCAGTCTCGCTGACCCCCCGTACATCCAGCTCCCCCACCACCGCCGCCACACCCACCTCCCTCTAAGTACCCATCAATCGAGGCAGTGAAGCCATCAGTGCCCACGCTTAGGCCGCCTGTCTCATTGCCGGGATGTCCGTGTGCATGTGTGTGTGTGTGTGCGTTTCAAAAGAGAAAGAGAGAGCTTTGAGGGTGCTTGTGTGTGGAGGTCCTTGATTGGACACTACAGCAGCAGAGGCTGCAGCATTAATGAACACTGCCTGTCACAGTCCCGCTCCTTCCTTCACAACTCTACCCCCATCACTCCCGGCAATGGATCAGCGCGTCCTGATCTAAATGGGCTCCTCTCTTTTTTTTTCGCCTCCTTTTTCCTACTCTTGCCCGTCATGCACCGCCGACCAGGGAGCACCGAGATCAGTGGAAGCATCTGACCCCCCGACTTTCTCTCCTCTCCTCCCAAGCCGCCACCGCCCAGAAATCACAACCACCTCTGAGGTGTCTGAATCGAAAAAGCAGAGGATGAAAGTGAAGACGGACTAGCGCTTAAAGAACTGGAATAGAAGTAAAACTCCTGAAATTCGCTTAAAGGTCAAGTGTGTAAAATTTGGGCTGATTTATATATTGGTCAAAGCTTAATATAATGTCTGGTCCTCAGATTTATACAAGAATGTTCACAGATCAAGGGTCTTGCTTCCAGTTAGCTGCCATCTTGCACCACCATATTTCTAAGGAAGCCTGTGTGGACAATCCCGCCCGCCAGACAACGTGTTTCGTATTCAGGATGAACGCTTGTGTCCTCAAATAAACCAGTGAAGAAGAAGGTGGATGAATTTTGCAGGTTTGTGTGCGCAGGCCACCGTAGTTCGCTGGCCTCGTCGGGAGAGGGAGGGTGAGCGAATGAACACAGCAATCTCAAATCTGACCACTCGATGACAGATTTTTAGACAATGTTCCTTCTAAGCTTTTTTATGTCGGAATTTTGAGAAGAACAAATCCTACCATTGGGGTGGCTGAGGCTCGGCAGGTTAGAGCAAAGCATTTTGCCCCAACAGGGGTTGGATTCGATTCCTCCAGTGTCAACGCATCCTTGGGGAAGACACTCAACCTGGATTAAGTCCCTGATGGCTGTTCATGGATGTGAATGAGGCAGCCTCCATCATCAGAATATAAGTATGTGTGTGAATGTGGTGAATGCAGTCGTAGTGTAACTCCCTTTGCTTGCCAGACAAGAAAACCGCAATATAAGCGCGGGCCATTTAAAACTGAGGAGCGACAATTGCCATTTTTTTTTTTTTCTTCTAATTAGCTGTATAATTAAAATCAATACGCTGAAGATGAAATATGACTAAGGCTAAAAAGCTAAACTTTTTTTTGTTTGTTTGAGGGGTTAACCGGTCAACGATTATTTTCGCACCAACAAGGAAAGGATGAAACATTTGTATTTATACAAGAACTAATAAAGCAATATTTCTTTTAGTGGATACTTTCCTTTAAGGATGAATGAAGTATCCGCTCCAGAATATGTGGATGTGAAATAAATATATATAAGATCATATCATTCCTGTCCTGACATCAACCAGCAGTATATCTGTAATTCTTATGGCTCACTACAGTATTTCCTCAATAGGCCCAAGATCCTGTAGTAGCATGTCATAAACTTTCACATGACTTGGCTACACTTTGTCTTCAGAAACTGTTAATTTTCTGTTGAGCTCAAAACTTAGGGAACAGCTTTGCGGGCGGCCAATGGAACTACAGTGTTTTCTTTAGAATAATATTTCTGTATCCTGGAAATGAACTCCACTTTTCAGATTGTGTGCTAAAACACACAGCTCTCCAAATCAGTGCTTTGTGATGTGACAAAGGGTGCTGATAGCAAATGTATTCATTTCCTCGGTTAACGTCAACACTCCCCTGCTTGTCTCATTGGGTAAAATGAGACACGCTTGCAGGAGGCTGTAAACAGAGGGCTAAAAAAAAAAGTTAATTTCTGTCTCTTGAGATTAAAATAATGCAACCATGCAAGGCTGCTCCACTGGAGCCTGGAATGAAAGATAAAAATCTGGAAATTGATGTGATACGGGGGTTTTTTAAAAAAAATGGAGTGCAAGCCTTATGCTCGACGCACAAATATCTCGACGTTTTAGTATGCAAACACAGCCAATCAACAGCTTAGTTTCTGAGATGAGAGCAAACATTAAAGAAAGACGCAGACGCTGAAAGTACGAGGTTATAGCGGAGGGCTTCCGTCCTCCCTCCCACACTTAATTTAACGTTCCCCAATTTGCTTCGGCCCTGCTTTGCATGTGCTTGTTGCGCGGTGCTACTGCCCATTGCCCACACACTCCCTAATACGGGGACATTTTGATTCCATTTTTCGCTTGGCTAGTCTGTCAGTTTTGCGCGAGCAGAAGGACCATGACTCAATTTCCCATGCGAGGAGGATGCCCGGGCTTTTCATTGCCACTCCCCCGTCTTCTGCGTTGGAGACGGGAGGTCGGGCCGTTTGGAAATGCACGCGCCCATGTGAGCGCCGAGCGCGTGCGCCCGTCTGATCCAAGGTGCACCGTTTGAAGGCGTGTATAAGGGAGGAAGCGACCCCCTCTCCCCTCCTGCTCCTCCCTCGCTGACAACAGCCGGATGAGAGCGAGCGGACGGACGACGAGGATGTGAGAGGACATGAAAAGGGCCGAAAATCAGCAGCCGGAGAGAGAAAAAAAAAAAAAGCCTTTGATAACAGGCAGAGGGGAAAAAAGACAAAAATGGAACTCCTCGCTCCCATCGTTTCTCCACGTGGAGACAGCGCTGAGTTGAAACACCCCCGCCCCAATGCCATATTTGGCATTTAATAGCCCTTCCTTCAGGGGTTGGAAATTTGTCCAGCTCTTGTGGTGTCTGCGCCACGGGGACAAAGACGAGAGAAAGTCAGCGGTCAGTGGTGGTGTCGCGGGCATCGGGGTCGGCTCCCGCTAGCAGCGCCGCCGCGGCGTGATGAGGCGTGGACGGACGTGGCGTGGCGAGGGGAGCGGGGACGGGGATGATTCAGCCCTGCAGGAGCAGGCGAGACAGGAACGTGGGGGGAGGAGGCAGGAGGAAGGGTGGCAGAACGGGAGGAAGGGAAGGTAGGGGGTCGAGAGGATCGTGATGGTGGTGGTGGGGCGGTAGGGGGCTACGAATGGGATGTTTGCACACATACGGCGCGGAGCAACCCACCCGGGAGGCGGTGGGGGGAACGAATGGATAAAAGACGCTAATGAAAGTGGGCACGCCGGGTGGGAATACCACCTGACGGAACGGCGATAACAGGGGGAAGTGATTATTGAGCAGATGAATCAAAGTTAAGCCGACTGAAACAGAATTTGTAGGGTTTTTTTTCCCCCGCGTAAACGAGGTAGCCAAAGCCACGCCCAACCTAACCTATGAAAGATAGCGAAAGGGTTTGTGTTTAAAGGCAACTGTTATCAATGCTAACAGTATTTTGTCTTTATTATTATTGTCTGTTGTCGTTTCGTCGGAGATTATGGAGACTATTTAGAACACATGTTTTTGGTTACTATTTTATGAAGCAATTTTATTTAATGTTATGTTTGTTGTTACGTTTGTGCATTTGAGAAGCACAAAAGTAATTTGGGGATTTCATGGAAAAAAAATTAAGTTTGAAAAAAAAACAGACAATTACTTTCTCAACAATTGACTGTCTAACAACATCAATGGACTGTTTATGATCTAACAAAAAACATTAATGAATTCATTATTTTTTTGTTTTTGAATTATTTTTATATCCAGGACAAAAGACATTTACGAAACAGGATTCCATTTGTAAGGGTGTGTTTTGCCACATGGAGCAGGAGGTAGTAGGGTGTGTGTGGAAAGCGCGGTGCCAACACACTGACCATCTGGAAGGCTGGTAGGAGCTCAGGACCAAACAGCGAGGGCAGACTGACACATTGCGCACACACCTGATCTTGGGCCAGTGTGTGTGTGTGTGCGCGCGCATGTGTGAACAAAAGACGTATAAACATGCCAACCCTAGCGTGGCACGTACACACTGATAATTCACTTTAGCTTCACTAAAGGACTATTCAATGATATGACATCCTGGCAAATGATTCTAGCAAGCAGGTGATTCCATGCTAGTTGTTCATATATCTATCCAATAGTGTGGAGAGTTGGATTGATCTGCAACCCTACGCAATTGCCCGATGCTGAAAACACGTTTGTGAACTCACAGACTTTCTCCGACCATGCTTTTAATGTGCTTCTGCAAATGGCACAGTGCCAGAATTTGAAACCATCGCCTCACTGATCGTGCGTGTTATCAAAATCCTGGGTAGATATAATTGGATCATCCTTTTCTTTAATTAATGGAGCACACACTGCTGAGAAAATGTCACCGTGAGTATAAACGTGTCAAGAATGACGCAAGGACAGAAAAATGCTACGGTTTTATTGTTTGTGTAACCTTGCATCAGGCAGGGCTTTAATGACCACACGCGTTGCATGCTTGGTGTCGATTAGAGTACTTCATGATGATGCTTAAAATTTTAAAACTCAAAAAGGATCAAGGATGAACAACAGTACCAACATCATGTGTTTTCACAGTCAAAGATGTTAGCACTAATTTGGTAGCATGTGCTCCAAATGTAGCTAATGGGTGCCTGGGTAACTTGAAAAACACAATAAATTGTCATTTATTGTTTACTGTTGTAATGATTGGACTGTACTGGAGTTGTAGCTGGGGAAAGCTCTACCACTCGGAGCTTGCATTCCTTCCTTTTAGATTCCATGGGCGAGTTGAATCCTACGGCTCACTGCCGGCACATTCGTTAGATTGCTGAACAGAGGCTCTCTAAGAGCAGAAAAGCAGAAAAAGGACACCTAAAGTCAATAATTCAACATGTCCGAGTTAACCCGGAGTGAGAGCACTCCCAGCACAATGTCTACGTCCAGAGTTCAGTGACTCAAATAACTCATATGATTTTACTGGAGAGCCAACCTAAAGAACCCCAAAGAACATTCATACTCCGTTCAGTGACCTGGACTTCTTATCACAACTCCCCAGTTCATTTGTTCTAATTTACTCTAACTACCATTGTGATATTGTTGGTGTTATTTAAACACGCTGGCCTGCTATTTTTCCAGGCTAAAGATGTTTTAGTGGCAGATTGCACAGCGCATCTCTCCCATTTCCAAGACAGTCCCACTTGCGCCTGAGTGTCAGCGCTACCAGAGCTGTTTACTTCCCCTTAAGGTTGCTGAGAAATTATCTCCTGCTGACAGAGAGTGATGTATGCGCTATTAATAGTACCGCCGCGGAAAACAATTAGAATAATTGTCGCCATTAATGTTCTTATCTATCTTCTGCCCTTTGAAAAATCGGTCAAAAATACCTGTTTTCTGCGCATTCTCAAATAGCTATTTATTGCCGTTATGACACAATATCATCTAAAAATATGAGACGGCAAACTAACTCCTGCTACTTTTCAACACTGACTTGAAATTTACAAAGTAAACACATACGGGAAACAGATAAAAGACGTAGCCCCTGTCACACAGAGGGTCTGGGGCGGTTTTCATACCCATCACATCGCTGGTCTGTTTGAATAAAACTGGTTGAGGGGGTTACGAGCTGATTGGAGCAATTAGCCGGCTAGGGAGGCAAGTTGGCGTCAGTAACGCCTTGCTGTGCCAGAGGTGCGATGTTTTGACGATGACTGGCCAAAACATAGAGACGGCCACGGACTGACGAGATCGTGAGCTCCGCTAGATGCAGAGGTCCGACATCGCAATTTTTCCTCAAAACTTCATTTAGACACACAAGCATTTCATGATTTTTTGTTTTTAGTTTTGATCAGGCCAGACATAGTTTTATTTAGTCTCAGCTTCCAGACCATCATCTTTACAACGTGAATATTGCTTGAACCAACAACTGGCACATTTTTGGTTTACTTAGATTAAAATCATATTCCCAAAATGAATATGCCTTTTAAGTCTATAAGAGTCCATACCAAAATGATTAGTTTAAAGGTGCAGTCTGTGATATTTGGCTTGATTTATGCTTTTTGTCTTGGTAAAAGCTTAATATACTGCCCATAAATACATGAATAAAAATGGGTACAGCAAGAGTTATTTGATTTCCCTAACCTTAGAACGGTACTTAGTTATATATAAGAACATACATTTAGCAAGGGTCTTGCTCCCAGTTATCTGCCATCTTGCACCGCCATATTTCTAGAAAAGCCTGGTGTGGACAATCCAGCCCACCTAAAAGCGCATTTTGTAATTAGGGTGACTGTTCGTGTCTTCAAATAAACCAAAAAAAAAAAAGTAAGGTGGATGAGGTATCCAGGTTTTGGTGCACAGGCCACTGTAGTTCACTTGCAAGCTTGGGAGAGGGAGGGTGCATGAAAGAAGCTGCAATCTAAAATGTAACCACCTGATGTTGCCCTTTCATCCTCAAAATCTCTAAATATTACACACTTAACTTTTAAGGTAGTCCTTTGTTATGTCAGTACATACCCTGGTGTACTGTTGATTTTGACTACCTGTCAAAACAGTCATCTAAGGTTCTGCACATGTGCAACACCACATTGCCAGTTATCAGTGTGTTCAGGTTATAGTTGAAGCTAAGGGTTTAGGGAATGGTGGTAGCAGAATTTGTCTCTGTGTGAAAAGGGCTACAGATGCTAGCCTTTGGTCAGTCGTACCCAAACCAAACAGTTCATAGCCACCCAGTGCCCACAGTTCTGTGCGCTCCCGTCTCAGCTGCCTGTACTTACAAGTTCTGCTTTACGCCACAGCCTAAAGCACTCATATAGAACAGGTCCCGGCACAGTCGGGACCTATTGCGTCTCATGATGTCATCTAAACTACAGGTCAACACCCAGGCTAACGCAATCACGCAGGAGAAAGACATTGGCCGCCGCTGGCTAAACAACCACTCTCTTACATGCGCTGTTTGTTTTGCTGGATTCAGGTTTTAGCCAGTAGCGTTGCCCTGGTGCAGCCGAGCGTAGCCTGCACTCGGATACACACACACACACACACACACACACACACACACACTTTGTCAGCAGCAGTAAGCGAGAGCGCCGCAGTGCCAGAGAGATACGGCGCAACAAATCCATACCCTTCTTCTGGAATTGGAGGGTGTGGATGGGCTAGAATTTGATTAACGCCAAGGGGCCAAGTTGGCAGGTCAGTGCACCATTAGGTTATCCTGACAATTCTGATCCATTGCTGAAGATATAGAGGGGAAAAGATACACTGGGCGTTGTCCAAGAGATGTAAGGGGGAACAAAAAAAAAAACACCAGGATGTATAAAACAAACAAGAGGCTGTCTTAACGGCGGGAGATGAGAGGAGATAGGAGACATCAGAGCGAGAGTCTGCGTTATCAGTCTGAAGCGAGACCAGGAAGATATACACACTCTTCTCCAGGGAGAAGGGAAGGGTGGCATAAAGTCACATAGCATTAGCGAAACTGTACTGTAAATCATTTTGCGTCTGCAAAAGAACTTCAGGCCTGCCTGTAAAATTATAACACCTGTCACAGGACGAGCGTGGAGTTTGTTAGACAAAAAAAAACAAAAAACAACATAACAATAAAAATCCTATGAAATTGGAGTAAACGTAGCTGATCCTCCCCAAAAACTGAATTCTTTTTGGGGAAAAGTCATTCTTGACCATTCTTGATCTGCTGGATTCGCTCACCTCTGCTTGTTCCGGTAGACACCCACCGCTGCCTTTGATGTAACTACGCTTAACTAAGTAGCCTCGTTAATTCACCTCAAATCATTTGAAAACGAGGCACTGGCGGAACTACTTTTGTGCTGTTAAAGCACATTTTCAAAACTGCTTTGAATCTGCTCAACATTTTTACGGGAAAGCCATACGTTTTCATTTAATGTAGATGTTTTCATTAAACTGACAAATAATATATTCATATTCGTATGTCATGTTTATTTTTTTAATAAACAGCAGTCTGACTTTCATAAAGTGGCTGTTGGCAGCTTTGCAGCGCAAAGGTCAAAAGTCCAAAGGCGGCTAAAAGAAAAACTAAAAAAAAATAACAACATGGGAGGGTGGTACGTCCTGAAGGTATGCTGAATCACGCTAGTTTTCAAGTTAACCTTCAGTACAATGGACTAATTCAGACGCCATATTTTTAGATGCGTGCGTGTTCGAGGCGCCCAGTGGTGGCACGAGCCCAGCGAGGCAGAAACGGTGCCAGTAGCCTTTGAGGAAGAAGCATGTGTCCAGCATCCACCGGCGTCGTGCCGGGGTCACAGATGTCACCTGCTCCTGCAGCGCCCACCCACCCCCTACCGCCACTTAGCCTTGTAAACAGCCCTGCGCCCGAAGGCAAAATACAGGCATCCCATGGCGTTGACGCTCGTTTTGGACCTTAACAATTGCATTTATGATGTTTTTTGTTTTTTTTTCATTTTAAGTCTGAATAATCTGGGTCACAGCCTAAAAGCTTTTCAGAATAGCAGTATAGTAAATCAAAATAAATTAAAAAAATAAATGAAAGTCATCCGGTGCTCACAGCTATGGGATTTTGCTGTGGCCTTGCCAAGCGGTGACACTGAAAGTTCATAAACTCGCTGCCGGCTGGCGGGTTGGTAGCCTTGAACGCAGCAAAAACCAGCTGTGATATAATGCTGGCGTAACAGCGCCGAGTTTGTTAGCGGCGGCCGCAGGGCAATGCGTAAAACCACCGTCCCGCCGCGTAAATCAAATGTGCGTCAAAGGAGTGTCTGTCCGCGTTTGTGCGAGGGCACAAAGCCTGCTGATCTTTCAGAAGGAGCACTCTCTCTCAGCGGTGCGGTCATTTTTATGAGGGGCCCTGAAATTTCTTTTAACACGCTCTTCCACTCGTTTGCTTGAGAGGCCGCAAATGTTTCACCGCAGGAATCCTCCACGGAGATGGTTGCTCTTTGGATTTTCCGATCCATTTTCAAGCATACAAACCCCTTAACACACGCAAATATTTTTTTCTCAAAAATTATATTTAATTTATCACACATATTTGTGTGGTTCTGCCAAGCCCCCTTTCATTATTCCTCTTAATCTTGTGTGTTTCTGACTCTCACAAACATGCGCGCACACGCACGCACACACACACGATTCACAAGAACATTAAAAAAAAAAGGAAAAGTGAGAAACGCTGTTCTGGGTGGTAGTAACACATAAAGAATTCAGTGCAACAACCTACAATTTCTAAATAAGACTGTTGGTCACAGAAGCTTAATAACAGAGTGCTGGATTACCATGAAGCCCTGTCTAACAATACAGCCAGGAGTGGATACAAGGCTTTTAGTGGGGGGGGGTACAGTTTCTTTTAAAATGACAGCTGATAGGCTCCAGCAGACCCCCGTGACACTGAGTTCAGGAAGAAGCGGGTATTGAAAATGGATGAATGGAAAAAAAAAAAAAAAAACTCTGAAGTGCCAATTTTAAGCAATAACGAAACCTAAAACTAATATTAAAACTAATTAAAACTAATATGCAGTCCACTGTCAGATTACACCTACATTAAAAAAAAAAAAAAATAAATCCGCTTTTTGTTCCGCCTTTGACACATCTTCGTGACTTCAATATTACTAATTATTTTTTTGTGTGTCGCCCTGACACAGTGGCAGCAAAATTCTACCACCCATTGTTTTGGTTCTTTTCATCTTTTTTGTCTCCGGTTTTTTTCCAACGTGCTAGTTGCCAGGGTGTTACGCCTACATTTGTAAACACCCGGTGAGTAATATTCCGTGTCTAATTTTAACATTTAATAAACTGATTCTGATTTATTATTCTGAGTTATTATTTTTTTCAAAGACAGTTTTTTTTTTTGTAGAGCAAACTCAGTGTGGGTATTGCACTTTGAAAGGGATGTGGCGTGCCTGAACCTATTAAAAGAGGTTTGTGTTCAAAGGGGGAAAGAAACACATTTCGGAAAGAACAGAAGGTTTAGAGTCCACAGCACAGATAGATCGATAGATCGATAGACAGATTAAGAGGAATAATGAAAGGAGGGCTTGGTAGGACCACACAAATATGATTGATAAGTTAAATATAATCTAAAAAATGGAACCAAACTGGAACCCGAGGAGTTGCATTGGCTCTTAACCGAAGTTCTACTTAATAATGAACGACTCCTGTCCAGGAGATTTTTTAAACAGATTTGTAAAAGTTTAACTTTCAGCTAAAGGGTCAGAAAGACGATAGAAATTGAGCTTTTCTGGCTTTCGCCTGCATAAAATGAAATATTAAAAAAAAAACTAAAAAGGGCGGAAGGGGGGTCCACACTGGGACACGCAGGCGGGGCCTGTGAGCGCCACGCGCAGGGTGCTTGGTGGGCGCTAGCGGCCCGTGCATCTAATCCCAGTTAAAACAAGCCCGGCAGGAGAACCGACACAAAGGAGCTTGGTCCAGCGTTAGCGAGATTAAAGCAAAGCTTCTCCTCCGCTGTTATGCTAATCCACAAGACAATGATTATCTGCGAGGCAACGTTGCCACGGTGATAAACATGGCTTGAGAGGGCCTCAATTAGGGCACCGATCTCCGCCGGACGGCGGGGGCCGAGCGAGGCCAGCGATGCCGCAGGAAAAGGGACAGAGGGGACGTCTCTGTTATAGCGACCAGGCGGCAAAGGTCACGGCGAGGATGAGTCCTGACCGCTGTGTCACTTGATGAGAGCTTTAAAAGCTGGATGAGTGTCTTAAGATTGAAGTCTGCTGCTTTAAAGTTTCCATCCATCCATCGATCCATCGCACAGCAGTGCAAGTCGTCGACTTTGATTCCAGGGAAAGAGACCTTTCAGTGCATCTTCTCCCTGTGTGTGCATTGGTTCAGGTATTAGGTATCAGAATCCTTTACTAATCCCCGTGGGAAATTACCTGTAATACCGAGGTAGCCTGGATAATAGGCACATTAGTCAACTTTAATATTGTCTGTAGGCGTATGTGTGGGGGCGCGAATGACTGTTTGTCTCTCTACGTGACCCGCAACGAACTGGTGACTTGTCCACGTTGCGGCTCCGCCTTCAGCCTGGGAGAGGCTCCAGCAGCCCCCGCAAGCCAGAGTGTGTGCATGAGAGGCATTGGATGGAAACACTGGTGCGAGAATTGTGGCGATTTTGAGAAAAGTTTAAAGTGACATTCCTGAAATGACTTGTGTTATGTTTCTTTGTCATTTACTTGGAAAAAAATGACATTTGTGTTTGTGAGTGCTGTGGGTTTCTTAACTTGGTGAACTAAAATGATCTGTGAGAACACAAAGCTGTGTGATATTCATTAACTTGTTAACTTGTCGTTTTTCAGCACATGTAAACATTTAACCCTTTGTGTTTGGCATGTGACCAACATGTCAGGAACAAACTGACACCAGAGGGTTTGTTAAAATCCTAGCAATTAAGGAAGAAGGCTCTACAAACACCCTGAATTTCTTCATACCATGTCCTCTCTGCTGTCTGTGATCGACGGGGACGCGGGTAAATGTCAAAGAGCGACGGAGCTCAAACTTGCTCAAATCCCCCAATGGGGTTTTAGCGGAGCTGTTGAGCTGCGTGAAACCCTTCTGCTTTTGCTGAAATGCAAAGACTTTGGGGAGGGAACGAAAAAAAACAAAAAACGCAACAGGGGATTCATCTGCAGCAATCCTTCATTTACCGAGCAAATCAAGGCGAGGAAGAAAAGAATCTCAGGGCGCGTTTAAAGTTCCTCCCGTAGTTGATGCAACAACTCCGAACCTTTACAACCAAAGAAAAAAAAGAATAAGATGGATACATGACTGGATACATGTTTTACAGATTCATGTTTGAGAGTATGGGGTGTGTCCACAGTGGGTCCAGAGTTGTCAAAAGCAGTGCATGTCCCTTCAATCGCGTCAATCGCTGCTCTTGCGGACGTCATTTCCTCAGTTTCCAGCAAACCTTCCGACTCCAGGCCCTCCCGCAACCTGCCCGGCTGTCGCAAGGCTCCGGTGTCATCTCGCCGAGTCCCATTAGGAGGCTTCGCGCAAATGACTGAAATGACTGGCACGTTGCTATGGCACTCTCAGACCACGGCAAAACGATCCCTTAACAATTCCCATCACCTCACGACGGCGACATGAAAAAAAAACAGGAGGGGAGGACGACGTACCTTATGACACGATACCCCCCGGGATGGGGCGGGGGGAGGGCATGACAGAGGCATGTCAGACGCAAAATAGTCCCATGCTGTTGGGCTACGAGCCTCGCTACAGGTGAATGCCAGCGCTGTCACTCTCGGAAATGTCTGCGAATGAATCAGCGGGCTTGCAGGAGACAGACAAAGGGCCCATGAGAGCCATGCGCCTTTTGCTTTCTCCCCGCGACAAGAGGGACCTCATTTTCCAATGTCAGATCAATCTACTCAAACTGAAGTCTTTCCCCGACAACCCATTTTACCCGGAGCCACGGACTTTGGAAATTTCACTTTGATGCAAGAGCGAGAATGAATATAAATAAAAAGAAAGCAGGTTGAAGCCTTTTTTTTTTGTGCAATTCTTTCCACAGAACCAGAGGAGTGAGAGTCAGCCTTTTGACAAGTGTACCGCTCACTATGCAATTTATACATCCACGCAAGGGAGCGCATTTCATTTTTTTATCGACTTCCGCAATTTTACTGAAGAGCAAAGTGAGAACGGAACAAGATAATCCAAATAGAATTGCCTGGGCATAAATTAAATCCCATAAGACAAAACTTGAACCTCTTTCCCACATCAGCCGAACGTTATGAATCGGCGTAACGTCTACGATGAGCTCGCTCACGCCCGCAGTAAACATCAGGAAATTGCCCGTGCGCGGCGTGTTCACACACTGAAAATGGGATTAGCGCCGAGGAGTTCAGCAAAGCCACTTAAGGGTCGGCAGAGTTTAGTCGGCCGTACCGCGTGCGATACGCTCATTTTATCTACAATCCTTCAATATTTTTGATGCTTCAAGTGGAGGCAGTAGCTCTCCAGTACAGTGATACAGGTTAACTGGCTGGCTCCAATATTATATTTGAGGATCAACTCGGATTGCTAACTCATTTAATCCATAGTTTGGTTATCGTTGTCAGCCAGTGCTGATATTTTCTTAAAATTGTGTTTCTGTGCAATCAGAGCATAAGTGTTGAAACTTCAGGATAAAAGATCAATAAATTACTTCATCCAAATCTTTCATGAGAAGTAGGGCTGCAACTCACGATTATTTTTGTGGTAGACTAATCTATCGATTATTTTGGACTTGTGTCTTACCTAACTTGCTTAAATCTTCACACTTGTGCTACTGTTGTACTCTGACAGCATACGTTTTCAAACAAATATATCAAAGTAATGATATACAAAGCATTTATCTGTGACATAGTAACAAAGTTGATAAGCGATAAGTGAAAGAGTGTTACAATTCAGTATAAACGCTTGTATTGAGCGATATTTCACCTGAGTGAACTATCGTTCGCTAAGCTAGCTTGTTACATGATTTTCCATCATGCAAAAAAACGTATTATGTACTGCTGATTAATCAACAAATAAGCATGTAATTCAACACTCAAATTTTTGCGTCAAAGAATTTATATTGTCTACGTAATCGTTTACGTCAAATAATCATTGCAGCCGTAATTTGAAGTGGTAAAAAAAGGCCAGAACTCTCTCTTTCAGTACATTTTCACGGTTTAAAAAGCATTTTAATGCAGACTTGTAGCAGCTGATTTAATCGGCATTAACAGGGAAGAGAACTCTCCAGTCCCTCACTCCACCCCGACTCCTGTTTCCTAGCAGATTTGATACTTCGGGAGCTGGGCGAGATGAAATGTGGGATTTATGTTCATACTTGCAGCAACAAATATTAAAAGTGTTTAAGGGCCCAAATTCTCAAAAACTTACTCACTGCTCGTATAAAATTGGCTTTATGAGCAGATATTGACAGTGCAGCACAACATAAGGTAATAACTGCAGTGCAACACCTGCAAAATGAGCACATTAATTACTTTTATAAGCAGATCAATAAGTGAAAGGCGAGCACAACCTCTCTGGCACACCGCTGGTCCTCACTACCAAGAAGTATCATTAAGCAGCGATGATCCAAACAGGAAGCTCCTGGAAAGGTTTCAAGTCTCATCTATTAAATGAACTTAACCTAAATCTCTGCCTTTCACCGGCAGCAAATGCGATATAAGTACAAATGGTGCTGACGCCGCTTCTAAAGTGCCGATTCTGATTTGGCGGCTCTCTCTTCCCTTTGCGCAAGCTAAGTGCACTGGAATGAATTATTGATTCATAAATATGTAGATGTGTGTCGCCAATATTTGAGGACAGTGTATTCAATGGACAAAGACAATTTCAT
Organism: Thamnaconus septentrionalis; assembly: GCA_009823395.1. Taxonomy (NCBI): domain Eukaryota; kingdom Metazoa; phylum Chordata; class Actinopteri; order Tetraodontiformes; family Monacanthidae; genus Thamnaconus; species Thamnaconus septentrionalis. The sequence goes on from CM020519.1 coordinate 15,897,841, forward strand.
TTACAATGCTGATGAAGATGTGCTGAGCACGAAGCACCTTCTTGCCCTGGGTAATGGATTACATGGTTGAATGCACAATTAATTCACAGTTGTATTGTTAAATTTTCCCCATAGTTAAGGAAAGCCCCAACACAAAAAAGTAGAATAACCATGTATTGCTATACACGATTTCTGCTATATACTGAACATAATGAACTGACTAAAAAAAAAAAAAGCTTGATAATATTTTTAATATTTTGATACCATTTATATTCTGAATCCCCAAAAAAGTGTATGAACACATTCCAGTTTACCTGCCATGAAAACAAGAAAACACAACTAATTCAAAAAAAATTGTTTTAAACTAAAACTCAGAGATGTCAGAAATTAATCTAGCATAACAATCCAGCGCTAAAGTTCCTTCTTCTGTCTGGAATGCAAGTAAATAACAGTAATTTCACATCTACATCGAGAAAAATGAATGTGCTTTACTATTGCTTCCATTTTTTTTCTTACAAAAAATTATAGATATGATAATTACACATCAGCGTTTAAATGATCGTTTCAGTTCGCTAGCCTCTACAGAAAAAAAAATAAATAAATATTTTGGCAATTACCAATGTTATTATTTTAGGCTAGCTGAGGCATATATTGGGTGGTGGTCTCATATACTTGTTAGGCACCATAAATAAAAATCTACTGGGGAAAACTTCAGGGAGCAAAGCTAAAGAAAATTCTTTTTCGGAAATCCTGTAATGTCTCACAACTTACTGAACTGAAGAAACATAATTAATGTAATGATGAATAATGCAAGGTAGTCTGGGACAGAAGGAGAGCCTGAAACTGCAGTGCCTGCGGCCTCGGCTACAGCAGGCGTGGAGGCATTTGAGGGGGGAAATAAAAGTATGCTAACTATGATGTTCCTTCCCAGAGATGCTGTTAAACTGTTGAGAAAAAAATCAATAAGTGATGAACAATGTGGCATTATTCCGCAGGTGTTATCGTCACTATTTTGTTGTGCCCACTTTCTTTCAGCCCTCCAACAATTTGACTTAAGTTAGTGATTTCCTATATTTCCCGCCGAGCTTTTCAACTATCCCCAGTGAGAGAGAAATGGGCGGGTAGGGGTGTAGAGGGGAGGGGGGGGTCAGTAAGTGGAACTGGCTTCTTTTATTCAGCGTATGGATCTATGTGTGTGTTTTGTTTTTTTGGAGGGCGGGAATAGAGGAAGCGTGTAAAAGTTGTTCCTGCTGTCACCGAGAGCGTCGGTGCCATTTCGCCAGCGAGCGACGCGTCTTGCTGTCTCACGCCGGCGTATCAGTCTTTTGTGGCTGCGCGCCGCGTGGAAATCATCACTGTGGCCTTCGATGACAATGGATTTGTGACAGCGGGGGAACGTCGATCGTCATTTAGAGCGAAGCCGCCGTCTGCAAGGGAAAAGCTTTCACTCCTGCCTCTGAAATACAAACTTGAGACTTTTTTCTTTTGAAGTTTCTGTCCAACTTTTTTTGTGTGTCCAGCTGCAAAGTCTATCGTGACCACAGGCTACTGAGAGTGATACCGCCGTCCTTCCTGCGGGCCCTTTCCAGTCTTGAATAATCTATTCGGCCGAGAGATGTTTGTGCCCCTAAACAGGCGTTTTTTATGTGAGTTTCTTGCCAGCGAAACGTGCGCCCGAGCTGTCGTTCTCGCAGCTTGTTCTTCCACCGATCGCCTCGGTCATTCGGAATCTCGTCTTTTTGGCTGACGGGTTCCTTCATTGCACATGTAGAAATTGTTCCTCTCTCTCTTTCGTTCTGTTGTCGATCTCCTCCTGGCATTTCGATCTGTCCATGGTCGAAAGTAGCGCCACGTGAATAATCCTCCCCCAATTACGACATGACCTTGTGCGGCTCCACAGCGTGCAAAAAACCCACAACGTGCGTTTTAAATAAAAAGCGCGAAGAGCTAATTCAAAAAAAAAAAGCATTTATGGATTTGCTCTGATGCAAGGAGCGCTCGGCTCACATGACCTGCAAGTTCGCGGTCTGTCCAGACGGACGAGGAGACCAACGGCCTGATTCCGGAAAAAATAAAATAAAATAGAACGGCCATTCTTAAGAGCAATTCCTGAAATGATCCCTCAGCTGTTCACATGGTTCGCCTCTGCTTCTTCTGGTAGCCACCGAGCACCGCCATGCGATAAAACTTTTGGCCTTATTCATTCTCATCAAATCTCCTTATGGGATTTGTTTGAGTTTCTTTTCATTTTTAAAACAAATTTTTAAAGTATTACTAATCGTTTTAGGTGTCAACATGTGTAAACTTTGCAGAACTTCGTACATGAAGTGAAGTCATCAGCTGCTGCTGCTGCTGTTTTAATGCTGCGGCATGTGTGTGTTTGCAGTGTGAGTGCAGACTCTGCTTGTTCAAGCTGATACAGCGCTGGTATAAAAAAAAAGTGAGAAATGGTATCACAACCAGTCTCTGTAGCCCTTCCTCACATTTTAGTTTGCGTTCACGTCTTAATCCCTGATTTACAACACAGTTACTAACCTCGACCTGTGATTTACATCGCTTCTGGGCCATGGGTAAGGCAAGCACAGCGACAGTTTATCAGTTTCTCGATAACTTTATTGTTCGGTCCGTGGGTGGAACAATACACAAATAAAGTTGTGAGAACTCCTCTTTGTCTTCCACAAAGCCCCACAATCAGCACATCGTATAAAAGTCCTAATTTTCATATGTAGCCAAGCTTAATTGATAAAATAAACTGTTGAATAAAATCACAATTAAGGTTTTTCCAAAACAAAATCAATCTTCACAAGCCATTTATTTTAAATTATCGGAAAATCTTAACATCATCCACCGGAATAATCCCAACCAAACCGCGCTGCCTTGTGAAAGTCAACAAATGTGGACGTGGGACTCGGGCCTGTTCGTTTACGGGCCATTGGAAATTAGTCATCATCCATTTGATCCATAACCTGATATGTTTTGATCATTTTCTTAATACTTTTTATCCCGGACCATCTGTCCTCATCCTTTACCTGCCTCGTTTTTTGTGGAACTTTTTTTTTTTTTTTAATTATTACGAGATTCTACAGTGCACCTGTTATTTGCGACATTGTCATTAGGACCGCTAGTGCGGGAGCATTTTTCGAAAGCTGCGCGGCGGCTGCTTAATAAAAAAAATCTGCAGTTATGCCCTTGCGCGCATAACTGCAGATTTTTTTTAGTTTATTTATTTTTGCCTCATCTTCACAGCGTGACTGTCGCCTGATTGCTCCCCCGCTGCCTTTCGCAGCCCCCACGCTGGGCCAGGTGACTCCTGCGACGGAAATCCAATCAGGCCAATCCTCCGCGATCGCTCGCAATCCTCTCAGCCGCCGCCCGACACCGCCAGCCATCTGTAACACACACCGCGCGTGCCCTCGCCCGCCGAGGACGAGGACGAGGACGAGGACGAGGAACCCTTTGACAGGGAAGCCCGCATTAACGGCCTCGCCTCCTGCCACCAGTGTCTGGGCCAAACTAGTTACATGGAACGTTCCGTAATGCAGTTACAAAATAAAGACAATTCCAATCCATTTACATTCCTGTGAAAAAATTCTGTTACTTGTGGAAGTATCCAAGATTACAATTTTAATTATATCTGACCATTTTTAGCAAAAGAAAGGGCTAGGCTTTATGTTCAATTTTATTTTTGTTGCTTTGCATGGTTTCCTCGTGCACTGGCTTCGCACAAGCGCCGTCCTTTTTCTGTTTCCCTCCACCATTGAAAGTTTGATACTATTCTGATGGAATTGCAGCACCCACCCCCTGCCAGTCGAAATGTCTCACATCTATTTTGAGTGCTGCTGGAAGCTTAACACTGTCAGCTCTAAACAATAGAGTAGTAACCTAAATATAATCTGTGATTAGTTACATTACTTTTATTCAGTCAGTGAAACAGTTCCACTGCTATGACATTTTCAATAGGGCAACTTGTAATTATTGCCAATTACGTTTGCAAAGTAATCTTCCCAACACTGCCCGTCCCCCTTGGACGGAGGAGCTTTCCACGCGCCGGCATCGTGTCCTCACCTCTACAGAGAGGTCATGGAGATGAATACACCCTGTGGAGTGGGGGGGGGGTCAACGGCGCACCAGCAGAGGCACCAAAACGCTGCTCCCATCACGGTAAAACAAAACCAACAGAGAGCAGGTCTGGCAGCGGCGCCATGCTAAGAGACAATGCAGTGGCTTTTCATCACCAGCCAGGTCCTGAGGTTGAGCTCTCTCCGGACCCCCGATGTGGAGGTCAAGCACTGGCCAGCCCGGTACCGGCCGGCACCGGATTGGATGCCAACGGCTAAATGAGAGCCATTCAGCCGGGGGGGTGGGGAGGGGTACGTCACGTGTGAGTCGGAGCTGCAGCTGGCGCTCGGGAGGTCGGGCGGAACAGCGTCTGTGAAAACCGCTGCAACGGAGCGGGGAGCCTGTCACACACCCTCTCCACCCGAGTGTGGGAGATGCACCCATTCTGTCAGATGAGCTCATGCTCCTCACCCGTTTTCCAGTTCCTGCGCGGGCTGGCAAGGACACGGCTGTGGGTGGAATTTTTGGGGGCTATTGTCGCCGGGATCCTAATGGCCAGCATCTGCCTCTCTGGCAAACCTTTTCTTTATTCCTCGGGGCTGCGGGGCCGAGGGGGAGGGAAGGGTAGAGGCGAGGTGGGTGATCTATTTGCTCGCGCCTCAAGCTACGCAGCTGTCCCAATTACTACCTCTCCGCTCTTCTAATTTCCCCTCCACGCCCATCTGCCGCCGCCGACGAGTCAGTCCCATCCGTCCACTGACGCGGCAGCCGCACTTCCAGTTTTCCCGCGCTAAAAAAAGAGGCCAAAGAATCCCGTTTCCAGTTCAACGCTGCAGGTTGCAAAGGGCCCCGCCAGGGCACTGATTTGTCAGACAGTGAGATCTTTTTTTATTGCATCCCCAAATCCCTCCAGTCCTCCAGTCCTCCACGCCATCTCTGATCCAGGCCTGAGCTGTGGATTCAGAGGGGCTGAAGAGGCTGTTTGATGGGCCATGGGTACTGAGCACCAGAGGGATCTGGTAAGAAGGTGGGTGGCAGCCGACACGCAGGGGATGTTTTGTGTCTCACCACGAATGTCTTGGCAACTTTTAAATGTGCCTCGAAATTTTGGGCCAAATCTTGAGTTCTGGAATTTTCTTTTTCTTTTTTATGTAACGCAATTTTAGAATCGCCATTCAGCCTCTTATTTTTCAAGGAAACTCCAAATTGACACAAAACATTTGTTTTATGTTTAAACCAAACTATAATTAGCAGAACATAGTTTGGTTGGTCACTAGGCGGCAGTGCAGTGATATCTCTCTCTCTCACTGACACGGAGGCTGAAGTTTCTTCCTCATTTCACTGAGGAGGCTTGCAGACAGAAAACCAGCATGTGTGTCTTAACCAGTTATTCCTGTTTCAACAGGTGGGAGCCATTTTCAAGTGTAATAAAAGATATGTACCGATAATTCATTTTGTTCTGTATTAATTACTCCAATTTCATTTTGAGATGCTAGCTAGACATATAATGGATTTGGGACCATATTCAAAGCTATGTGACATTTCTTGAACTTTTCTTTTCTCTGAAAAGGCTCAAAAACTCCAAGCCAAAGTTTCTAAGGTTTAGAGACATGTCATCGAAAATGAAGCAGCAAAAAACGTTGCATTCCACGGTAACACTACGACGAAACGCTAACACCTTAAATGCAGACCCCCTGGGTCGTTGTGTCATCACACACCGCAGACAGGAGTTCACAAATAACGTAGAGGATGGATATTTCGTAGTTATGTTTTTAATTACGTGCTTTGTGAATTATCAGCCTATGAACCAAGTACATAATGTCTTTTTTCGCATGTCGGAAAATCATGGAACAAGCTAGCTTAGCAAACGATAATTCACTTAGGTAAATGTGTACTTTGCGGCAGTAATAAGTGAATTACAGCCCCTGTCAATACTAGCGTTTATACTGAATTGTAACTCTCTTTCACCTATCACTTATCAACTTTGTTATTTAGGGCATATTACTTCGATATTTAAGTTGTTTCTGTTTAAGCTATTTCACTGTGATAAACATTGCATATAACCTTTAAATCGTGAATTAATATACCTGATATTTTACGTCACAGATAAACACTTTGTGTGTCATTATTTTGATATATTTGTTTAAAAACGTATGTTGTCAGAGTACAACAGCATAACACAGGTGTGAAGATTTAAGCAAGTTAGGTTAAACAGAAGTCCAAAATGGTGAAAGTAAAGCAGATAATCGTGACTAATCGTGAGTTGCAGCCCTAGCCAGTACCTAGTTAATTAGTCTGTTTAAAACAGAGTTGGACAAACATAATGAATAAAGTGTGTTTTACTGTGGTAAGAAGATAAATATATATGACCGGAAGTAATAAACATTTATGGAATGAAAATCGGACGCCAGTTATTCTTGTTTCAATAGCAGATATCTATTCACAGGATTTCATACTGAGACCTGTCACACAACATAGGCATCCGATAAGCCAAAGAGCAGCACGATTACATGAACGTCAACACAAAACAAACGCAACAAGAAGGGCCGGTGCCACGCTTCCTTCCGACCGCTCGGAGTAAAAAGGCGAGACGGGGGAGGAAGGAATTAAACTCGCGACGCGTCTGCGCGGCTCCAACGAGCCGAGGAGAAATCTTCGCCAGGCCCACTTTCCCACCTCGGGGCTGCGGCTGAAATAACTCTCCGAGATACGGCAGCGGCGGCAGTGGTGGGGTGGGGGGCGCGTACGCGAGCGCGTCCGGGACGCACACGCCTGCGCAAAAACACACTCTTTGATGTGAGTGCACCGCGGGGCTGCTGCAGCCTCCCTGCAGGGCCAAACAGAGCTGGAGCGGCACACAGCTCGAGGCGGCGGGGGCTGGGGAGGGAGGCGGGGGCGGGGGAGGGCAGGGAGGGGGAGTCCAGGTCAGGATCTCCGAAGTGCTTTGCACTCGTGCTGCATTCAAACGGATCTTTTGCGAAGACTCCGAGCGGGACGGCTGCTGGGCCGGGGTTGTTATTTGGTCGTCGATCCGCTCCGCACACAGATGCGATCCGATTGCCACTGGAGCCACTGGGCAGAGCTTCTCGCTGCGCCTGTCCAGCTTAGTTCCTATTTAGAAAGCCCCTGTTTTTTTCCCCGCCCTTCTCTTCAGAAAGTTGCCCCAGTTAAAAACAGCTGGACGGGCGAGTGAGACGTTGGGACAGGCAGGCGGCAGGACAGGCCTGCTGGGGCCTTTTTCTGCTGCTGCTGCTGCTGCTGCTGCTGCTGCTGGGGTGTAGGTACAAAATCTGTCCGGCCTACGGAATCTGTCCGGGGTCCGCCATGTCTGGCGATTTCAGTTGCGATTTCCGGCAATTTCAATGACGTGGCAAACTGTCACTGGCTGTTCGGGGGTTCCCGATTGTCGACGGCGTCGCATACGGCAACTCTATTAGGACAAACTACAAACGAATGCGCGAACGAACAATTGACCGATAAATAGAAAATGTTAGATCTATCTATCTATCTAAGCTCACATTCATTTCTCATTACTGTCTGGCCCAAAAGATCTGTTCCTAGCCATTTATTGCCCTCCCAAAATTTGTCATCTTGCATCTATCTATCTGTCTGTTCGACCGCAATGTAGTTTGTCCTAATAGTGTTGCCGTAAGACCCCGGACAGATTCCGTTGGCCGGACAGGTCTTGTACCTACAGGGGAACGCTATCAGTTCGGATCAGCGCCGGCCGACTCGCAGGCTCTTCTCCATGGAAACCCATCCCACACTTGCCCCAGCAATTTGGCCCGTACCGTCGCGAGACGTCCAGATAATAATGGGCCCCGCCGCACGGCGACAGAGAGAGAGAGAGAGAGAGAGAGAGAGAGAGAGAGAGATCTCTCAGCCCAGATTTTGCCCTTTCTAACGCTGCGTTCAGGTAGATCGCGAGACCAAGCGGAGATATTTTTCCCGCATAGCGCACGGATGCTCGAACGCACCCGAGGTTGATAAGATTTTATGTGCGTGTAGGTGGGAGTGGGAGGGGGAATGAAGGGGACTTTTAACTGTATTTACATTTTTTTCACATTTGTTTTTCTGCGTCTGAAAAGGTCCGGAGGGTGCCGGCAGACGGAAAGCGAACACGGAATGATGACATTTCTCTCTCAAAAAAACCCCCGCACCGAATGACAACTCCTCGTAAGCGAGTCGCACCGTTTCAGAAACTGACTCTTAAACATTATGAGTCATTACTGCGACGTGTGCGTGCCGCGTGGAACTTTACTTAATACTTTACGTATATATATTTCAGTCCCCTTCCCCCGCCAATCAAAGCAGGGACAACAAAGGCCGACGCTTCCGCTTTGCCGACAACTGAACTGGGGGGGGCGGGCGTGAAATATCCTGCGTGTGGATTTGTTGCACTAGTTGGGCTTCTCCTTTCGGTGGCATTGTCACAGCGGCGCGCCAGAAGCGCCGCCGAGTCTTTCATGGCGACTTCTCTTTAATGTTCCCGCCTTTTGTAGCGCAAAGCCCCCCCACCAAAAAAATAAAAAAAATACAACTGGGAACAGGCATTTAAAACATGTTGCTTGTTTCCTCCGTGGCTTAATTTAGCCTTCTCAGTTCATTCATCTGAGGTTTTCAGTTGGGGGATTGAACACATCCAGGACGACTGCATTCAAAAGGAGGAGGCGTGTACGGTGCAGTGCAGCCGGTATCAAACGTGGCACCGTTGCATACAGTGCAGCGAAGATCTTTGATGCTGGAGTTTTAGAATGCCGTTTCATGGAAGCGCAGGCATTTGCCGAGCAGGTTGCAGAGCGTCGCTGCAGGCATAACGGGAACGGCAAACAAGTCCAACCCTGTTGTTTCAGAGCGAGGAGTCCGCACGGAGCGCGGCCGGAAATGCGGAGTGAGGAGTCGCCACCCATTTTGGCTCGCAGCGCCGTGCCAAACCCGCCGGCCCGGGCCGCGCTAACACGCTTAATGAACTCATAAGTCAAAACCAAAGACAGACAGCGGCATGAGGCGCGCAGGGCGCCGGCACAAAGGGCAAGAGAGGGGGGGGGGGGAGATGAGGGAAGTGAGAAAATAGCACGGCTAAAGTCAGCTGGTGGGTGCATTTCTTTAGAGAGCACGGCCTGATGTATAATAGATGTGGTGTCATGTGCTGGCCGAGCGACACGGCAGACGATCCACTGTCGGTCCGAGGCGATCGAGCCAATGAGCAGAAACAGCACAACCTGGGAGGGAGCTCTCCTTTAAAAACTTCCAAAACAAAAAAAAAACCTTTCAAGCAAAGTCGGCTACCACCGCTGTTTAATTTAAGCGTTTCATCAAAAAATTGCACAGCACGGAGCAAACGGCTCTGTTGCAATTATTTGCACTTGGTTGATTTAAAAAATAAATAAATGAATAAATATAACTAGCAGTATGTGTATAGCTGACATTGTTTGTTTGTTTTTTTTAAATAATTGGGAAGCCGATACTTTAAAGTAGTCTGAAGTTAATCAAGCATCTATCTTAAAGTGCTTTTCTCATTACGGGACTCTAAAAAGAGCTTGTCCACAGCTAAGACTGCTGTCACTGCAATACACATGGCTGTTTACTTATTCATGAATGGGTTAAGGCTATTAACTCAATCAATCTGCCTCCACTTCCCCCCAGGCTGACTTTATTAGACATCATTAATGATGCATTCGTTTTCCATAGGTGTTGGCTTTCTCCTTAGTCATCAGCTTCAAGTCAGAAGATCACACGGATCAAAACTTGGGGGCCCACAATTGCGCCGCTGCACAAAAACAATGAGCAGGATCGTTCAATTGGCAGATGCCGTCAAGGAGATGTGGGAGGAGGAGGAGAGCAGAGGAAAAAAATAAAGAAAATCTAGCACACTTGGCAGAGATGAAATATGTCTCGTAATACCGGTTTGCAGACACGCACCAATGTGAAATCCTCCAGCCAGGGGGAGAAAACCTTACATCATCCGTATCAGGAATTAATTTCACGAAAAAAAAAAAAAAGAAGCAATAAGACGTTGCACTTATTTTCACCTCGGCGACGCTGTCACATTAAATTCGCTCTTAAGGAGAGCCTTAATACACTTTGCCTCGACGACCTCGCTTAGCCCCCTTCGCCTTGGAGAGGACGACAATATTGCAGCCATTCGTCCAATGAGCTCAGGCCATTTGGGGCCACGCCACTATAAGGGGCATACATCAACTAATGCCTGGTGGCCCTGTTGGGAATTGAACCTTCAGTCTTTACCAGCGCTGCCGCCAGACCCAATCAGATGAGCTGCAGCGTGGGGGGATAAGAAGAAGAAGAAGGAAAAAAACAGTCAAGCCGTCTGTGTAGGCGGCTACTGCCATCTATACTCCGGCCAGCTGCGTTAACCGTGATGTGTGGTCGGCGGGGATGAGGACCAGTGTATCAACAGCGCCCGGTGTGATGGAAGATGCACTGGCGGGGGGGGGCGAGTCGGTTTCATTCCCCTGTCACACCTCACGGGGCTTGGGGTGCACGTCACCGAAGAAAAAAACAAAAAAAAACAAAAGCACGTTTCGGCCGCGGTGATTATTTACAATTAGCGAAGCAAACGGCGGGAGAGACAGCGGTGCGCTGAGGCTCAAAACCCGGGCAGCTGCTTCCGACCGCTCGCCATCAAAACACAATGACGTGGAGGAGGACGCTTCAGGGTACGCACAAGTGTCATTTGAAAGCGCGCGCGCGCACGCACACACCCGCGGGCTCACGCACATCCATGTCAATGTGTCTTCATTCTCCACAAGACAAACGAGCAGCGCCGCTATGCCAACAACAAGAATCAGAGAAGAAGAGACTCACGCACACAACTAGCTTGAAGGCTACACGCTCCTCATCTCGGCTGATGTCTGGTGTTTTTACACGGCTGTCACCTAAAAAAAAAAAAAAACAAGAAAGAAAGAAAGAAAACCATAACAACCGCTTCGTACACACGGCTCAGCCCCGTGTGGTGTTGATTAAAAAAAAAAAAACCGCGGGGTCATGCTAACCACCACTGTCGTCACGCTGTTCCACTGTTAATTGTTTCAAACATGCCCACTTATCCAAACGCGAAAAAAAAAAAAAAAAAAAAAAAAAACAGCAACAATGAAGAAGGCGTCTGTCGCTTCGGGAGACTGCAACGTGATGCGAGACCGTACGAAACGTCCGCCGAAGCACAGGGTAAACAGTCGCCGAGAAAGGGCGTTGATACAACAGAACCAGCAATTTCCTACCCGCCGTGACCGCTATTTGGTCACTGTAATCTCGGCGGCGTCGCAGTCAACAGGCCGGGATGTAGCGGGAGGAATCTATGGACACGAGCACCGACCGTCTTACGGCGCCGTTATGTTTCCGCCATGCGAGCGAGCTCACGGGCACATACCTTTGCATGCTACACCGGCTTCCAGCGGCATCCGACCCGGGCTTCAGGGGCTGGGACTGTCGCAGGGGCAGCCGAGAGGTACGTTGCTCCACAAAAAAGTGTGTAGAAAACCTGCGGCGGAAACAGGAACTGAATGCGGTGGGGTGTCTGAATACGGCAGTCGGGGCTGCTCTGTGCTGGATGGCCGGTGTCAATACAGACCTGTGGGAGGGAAAGCCAGTATCCGGCCGCGTCATTTCAAAATAAGACGTAGAGCATGTTTAGTATTGTTGATTCCATTTGGTCAGTAAATAAGCAGGGGTGTATCAGAGTTCAAAACAGAATTACCACTTCAGTTAAAAAGTAATTATAATAATAATATTAATAATAAAAAATCTTATTTTACACCGTTTGTATGAGACTATCAATAGGCCAATCCTATACGATCCATCAATCCATAATTATACCTATTCAAAGATTCATTTTTATGTTATTATGTTTATGTTAAGATTAGCCCGACTTTGCTCTGTTATTCTCAGGTGCAATGTCATGACTTGTATACGTCGCCAATAGATGACATTTCCACATTTTTACAAATTATTTTGAAGACACCGTGATACGACTTCCTAATGGTGTTGAGCTCTTTCTTGGTCCCCTTGACTGAGGCTGATGGAAACCTAATGAGACCTGGATGGACTGGAGGCTGTGGTACGCACACCAGTGTCAGGGTGTTGTACTGCAAGTCCGGCTTGTTGACCAGCAGTGCCTTTTGCCACCGAGCGTTTGGACAGCAAAACCTACCAGCAAAGGCGACATTGTTTATGCAGGGCAGATCATTTGTAACACTTATTTAGTGTTAGAAAGGCTGCAACTAGTTTTGATTTAAAGGTAATGTTTAATTAGCAAAATCAAAGTGGTGAGCTTTTTAATGGTAAAACTGAATTGCTCCTCTACCGGAGCAGTCTGAGTTTAAAAAAAAAAATTAAAAATAATAAAAATTAAAAATAAAAAATAAATAAAGAAACAAAGAAAACTTCTCAACAGTTTAAGACCAGAATCAATTACATTGTAATGATGCTACAAAGATTATTTTCAATGTTTTGCTTTAACATATGCAAAATGCATCTACAACTCAACTGTCGGCATTGTGGCAGATCTCTTGTCATTTCGGTCTAAAGGGAAAACGTATTAAAGTTTGGGAATTAGTTTGCTACTGTACTGTAAATTACTCGAAAATCAGGCTTAGCAATCTTAATGTGTTGTAATTAGTAATTAGAGGCGGTGCAATCTTTTTTTTTAAATTCTTTTCAAGTTATACTAATCTTTCTGAGAAACCTTCTGAAAGGTGAACACACACACACACACACACGCGCACACACACACACACACACACACACACACACACACACACACACACAATTATTGTCCAAAGGTCACCAGTATGTCAGTAAATAGCATCCTATATTGGACGGAGCCCTCTGACAGGTCATGACTTACAAAGCTATAAAGATGCCCCGTAAACAATACAGGAGCATTATCTCACTCAACACTCCCTTTATTGAAGGAAGCTTGCTTGTAATTTACAGTCCTGGTTTGGATACAGCTCTGCACACCAGATATTATCATTTATTTAGAAGACATGCCCGTCAGAGGCACACATGTCAGTGCTTGTTTGCCAAAGCATGAGAAGCTGCCATTCATAATGGATGATATTTAGTCATCACTCAATGACCTCAGTTTTGTATGCTGCCTCCGAGCTGCAGGAAAGACAGCGGATGACAACGGATGTGCCTGTGTGCAAATACAGTAAAACATTGAACAGGTGTTCCGGCCTTTGCCTTTGTACGCGCCTTTAACTGCTCACTTTCAGGATGCTTTCCGGCTCCCCATGCTCACTTGAGAAATGAGTTGCTGATTTAAATTCACAACACCTGAAGGCTTTTTATTTGTGTCAGCTCGGGAAAAAAAAAATATCTGCAGCGTGCCTTTAAGAGGTCTCACTCCAGTGGCAAGGAGCTGAATCACAAAAACAACGCCAACCTATTTTCCATGTGTGGCTATTTCCCATCTTTTCCATCTTAGCGGTGCCAGGGAGAGCAAAGGCTGATGCAACAGTGCCATCATGCGGACAAAAAGACACAGTGCTCTGTCTCCACGAGACGCAGGACTCACGCCGTCTTATATGATATTAGATTTTTTATTTTATTTTTTTTAATAAAAAGGAAATAAGACTTACAAAACCTAATTTCAATTTAATAAAATTATTTTTAACTGGGTGACCTACATTTGTCAGTGGGGCACATAATGCATGTGTACAAAAGCACCAACTGCACACGCACTGATGCAGATAAACACCTGCTCCTGCAAGGTCCATATGCGCCCCAGCGTCAAATAAACACACACACACACACACACACACACACACACACACACACACACACACACACAGCGCACATACGCGTGCACGCACACGCGCGGTTTTTGCCGGTCAGCTGTGATAGGCTTCAGCTGTGCTGTTCCCCAGCAGAGGCGAGTCAATCACTTTTGACCTTTCCGTCTCTGCTGACCTTTTCAGATTGAGATGCTGTGGAAGCGTTTTCAAAGGGGGAACATGTGAACCGCATTCGCCGAAAAGGACGACAGAGTGGAATAGGACCGAGCGAGAACATGAAGTGCCGAATGCTGCGGAACGTATGCAAATCTAGTCTGGTAATCATACTTAATTGTTCTGTTCGAAGCGGGAAAAAGGGAGGTCAGGCATGAATGCACAGTGTCACTTTTCGCGGCACTGTATGCATCTCAATCATCCTTCAAAAATGAATGGAACACAGTAATGGAGTGTAATTACATCGCTAATTGTAATACATCGATGTGGCGGCCACTGCAACGTGCACCTTGCTTAGCCGCATTTCAGTGGAAAAATGTATCAGTGTGAGGTCTTACACTGAGAAAACAGCTACGTCACCCACTTAAATTCTAGCCAGGAGCTTTGTGGTTGGAGAAGGATTGCATAACATCAGCATTCAAGGGAGCTGCCGAAAAACCTTCAAGGTCGAACAACTCTTTAAAACAAAACGGTTCTCAGAATGAGGGATTAAGTCTTGAATTTAATTGCCTTGAATTCAAGCATTAAGTGGTCAAAAAAAAAATTGCAGTGGTGATTATTGTTTAGGAATTCTTAAAAGTTAAGAACACGGAACCACTTCTGATGGAGGTGAAGAAGCAAAGAACGATTACTGACTCATTTTTGTTTGCTCAACGACAAAAAAAAATGAAAAACTTTGATATAGATCAGGTGCCGTAAATGTCAAGTCAACTATTCAGAGCAATATAAAGTGAACCAAACATCTAAAAACAGTGGACAATTGGACAGACATCAAGTAACAAAAATAAGTATAATACAAAAAAAATCCATGCAAACTATATGACAGTTCAATCAAAAATATCTTATCAATGTCATTAATATCCAATAAAAAAAAATAATAAATGACCAGTTCACAGTTCCTTATGGCGTCCCTCCACTAATTCAAATTATAACTGAAAAATATTGCAGTTTAAGTAATCATCCTTTTCTCATGTGGATGCTACATTTGCAGTATACCTATAGGTTTAACAGCAATCGGTCAAATGTGATGTAATGTGTACATAAACTGTAGTTCAATTTCTTTAAACCCTACCATCTCCACTGGTGATAAAGTTGCACCCGGCAAAATAAAGAAACACATGTGGCTATGCAGAGCACAAATTAACTCCCCAAAATACAACAAAAAAGACAACTGGACTGGTGATGGTGTCAACAAATTCCTTTGTCAGTGTATGTACAGGCCCAAGTGGGGTGAGGAAGGAAATGGAGAGATGAGGTAGAACAGCAGGCGACAACGCCAGGAGGTGGTAGGAAGCGTCTAGACATATCTCAAACGGAGAGTCATGGACCTTCAGTCCGGGGCAAGGAGCTTATTGTGCTCAAAGTCACCACAAGAGGGCATGTTCCCTCTGCCTGAACGGTCATAGAGTTGATGTTTCTCATGTTTCTTTGTTTGTTTAATTTAGCCTCTATATATTTTATTCTTCTTCATGATTTGCGTTTATACGCTCTACTACACTGCACAGTTGTTTGCTATCAACACTGATGTGCCAGTCCCCCCCCCCCAAGGTTCTGTGTACCCCAAGGAGATATCCAAAATAAAATGAACTGCCTCAAAGCAAGAAAGGCTCAGTTCTTTGTGTGCGGAGGGCGGATGTTTCCCCTGTTTCTGCGTGGGTTCTTTTTAGGAACTCCAGCTTTCAGGAACAGAACCCTCAGAGGTGGCAAAAGTATTCAAATTCCATCCAGAAATAAAAGTACAGATACTTGTGTACAAACAATACCCTGTTAAAAGCCCTGATTCAACTCCTTGGATGCTTTTCCACTTTTCTGAGCTCTAAATACTGTTACAATGTTGAACCCTACTATCCTTTTAGATCAGGGGTACTCACACATTTTCAACATGCAAGCTACTTTTAAAATGACCAAGTCAAAAAGATCCACCTACTATAAAATAGGAAAACATATTAATTCAGAAATATATTTGTAGTCCAGTGATAAATAAAGAAAGAAAGAAAGGATTAAATGGGTCAACATGTTCCCATTTGCATGTATGCTTATCATTGCACAGAAAACTCATGGTTTAAAATTGTTAAGGTTATATCTGGCTATGTTTTATTTTATCAGTAAAAGTATGTTTACGTTAATATGTTTTGCTGTATATTTTTGTGTTTTTCAGCACATAGATTGGGGATAATTGGTGTGTGTGTGCGTGTGTGTGTGTGTGTGTGTGTGTGTGTGGAACGCAGAAGTTTTGCTAGCAGCTGTTGTAATATCTGATGGGACTATATTATCATAGGCGGAGTGATCTGCACGAGTATCCAGGACCAGTGTAATAATACACACGGTTGTGATGTGTCTCCTGCTAGTACCTTGATAAAACGAAGTTCAACTTTACCTCAAGGCCTCCTCATTATTGTGTGGTTTATGTGATAACACTTCATGGTGGCAGCGGAAAACAATCGCCGTACAGGACTGCTTGCGATTAACGAGACTTTAAAGTAAACTTGTCCAAGGCTAACATTACAATCGCCTGAGCTGAGACTCCGACGATTGAGCGGATAGCAGGTGCGAGCAACACGGTGTGGCCAGCATGGCCGACGACATCGTCGTATACGGGAAAGACGAGGAGGAGCACAACAGAAACCTGACTGCGCTAATGGAGCGAGCTGCAGAAGCAGGTATGGTGGTCAACAGCGACAAGTGTATTATCAAGCAGAACAACATCTCATTCTTTGGCAACGTGTACACTGACAGTGGCATAAAACCAGACCCTGCAAAAATAAGAGACATCCAGAAAAATGCCAACACCACTGAACAAAGATAAACTGCATAGATTCATAGGAATGCTAACTTACCTTGCCACATACATAGTTTGCAGGAAACACGCACACACTTCGAGGGCTGCAGAAAAATGACGCTCTGTGGATATGGGAAGCCGACCACCAGAAATGCTTCGACGACCTGAAATCTGCCATCACAGAGGACGCATGCCTGAAATACTATGACGCTAGCACACCACTGACACTGGAAGTGGACGCATCACAGAAAGGCCTGGGCATTGCACTAGTACAGAACAACAGACCCATTGCATTCGGATCAAAGACCTTGACTGACTGCCAATCCAGGTACAGTAACATTGAACGCGAAATGCTTGCAATAGTTTATGGAATGCAGAGATACCATACCTACCTGTACGGAAAGTCATTCACTGTGATCACAGACCACAAGCCACTTGTCACCATCTGCTCGAAACCTCTGCACGCTGCACTGCCCCGACTCCAGCGTATGCTGATTAAAACCAAGGCTACAACTAAGAGGTGAAGTACTGACCTGGAGCAGAAATGGTCCTGGCAGACACCCTCAGTCGACTGCCAAACCCCGAAAACGACGGTGACATCGAGCTGGATGAAAGGATAGATGGCATCGAAACTGAATTTGAAGATGCTGAGAAGCACACCATCGCCATTGTAAACTTTTCGCCTGAAAAGCAAAATGCTCTGCGCAAACTGCTGACGATCCAAAGCTCTGTGCACTGATAGAACTCATTCATCAAGGATGGCCCGAAAACATCAAGGACTTACCCAAAGATCTACGTCCATACTGGTCCTTCAGAGGTGAACTCGCTACGGAATCAGGAGTCATCTTCAAAGGCAGACAGGTACTAATCCCCGACACCATGACTGCAGACATTCTCACACAGTTACACGTAGCACACCAAGGTATAGAAAAAAAACACGCCGACTGGCAAGAAAAAGTGTGTATTGGGTTAAAATGAATGATGACGATTGATCGAGAGAGTTTGCAGATTGTGCAGCGTGTGTGCAGAACACCAAGACGCAAATCCAAAACAACCTCTCAAGCCACATTGGGATACCATCCAGACCATGGCAATCAATAGCCTCAGATCTATTTGAAATCAACGGCCGTCACTATCTATTGACCGTAAACAGGTTCTCAAAGTACCCACTGTGGACGAAATGACCACTCCAGTATCCAGCAATACAGTCACAAAAAAATGCAGTCTTACATGTCCTTATTCGGAAGACCGGATGAAATCCTAACAGACAACGGACCACAGTACATGGGACAGACTTTCCAAGCATTCATGAAAAGATGGGGAATAACACATGTCACCAGCTCTCCCCACTACTCCAAAAGTAATGGATTCATCGAAAGACACATTAAAGGCATTGTCAAGAAAGCACAACAAAACAAAAGCGACCTCCACATAGCTTTGCTGCAAGTCAGAGCAACACCTATTGACAGCAAGCTGCCTTCACCTGCAGAACTGCTCTTTGGCAGACCTGTCACCACCCTACTGCCAAGCCGAGTAGAGTTAGCAGCTGTGACGAAAACGTAAAACGCAAAAGTGTAAGGAGTCAAGGAGCTACATCATCCAAACACCCAATGGACATATGATGAGGCGCTGCAGGAAGGAGCCACCTGCGTGGACCATACAACGCAGAGGCACAACAACGGACTGTGATCAGAACATACCTGGCAGTACCACAAACGTTGGATGAGCACCAAGAGGGTTACAGTGAACAGACAGAGACTACACCATCCTGTGAACCAGTAGCCAAACCATCTGGCCACAACAACCCTCAGCCAGTCCGTACTCGATTCGGAAGGGCTGTGGTTAAGCCCACGCACTTCAGAGACTATGTCCAGTAGGAAGTATAAGCAACTTTATTTAGAGCACAACTTTTGCTCACCTTTTGAGACTGAATGTTTGAAATATGTTCTCTACATGTGAAATACATTCCTCTTGCCATTTGACAGTGATTTAATGACAGATGAATATACAGTTGAATTGATGTGTGTTTACCATTATTAGTCCTTTACCACATTTCTGAGTCATTACTATTGCCATGTGTCTTAAAATACTAGAAAAAAGGTTTGCCTACCGAAGACTGTCATCTACCTTGCCTGCCTTTGACCAGCCTGTTCTGCCTGTTTCCTGATTGCCTGCATTTGACCCGCCTGCTCTGCCTCTCTCTCTCTCTCTGAGGCAGGGTGACACATTGGACAAGTCGCTAGTTCAACACAGGGCCAAGTTTATTCATATTTTCTATTTAGTAAATGGTAAATTTAGATTTTGTTGTAGGTCCCAGATTCGTCCGTCAGGTCAGCTGGTAGAGCTGTTTTTTTTTTGTTTTTTTTAAGTGAAATTTGATTTCTTTCTGAAAACGTTTTTTTTAGTATGCTGATTGTGGGTTTTGTTTTCTGTTTTCCAAATTCCCGTGTTGTTTTAAGGTTGAGGTGCTTTTCATTCCTGCAAGCGTAAAAAAATAAAAAATAATCAAGATCGATTTTAAAGTCACAGTGTGGAAAATCCTGCCATCTAGTGGTCAGATTTTAGATTGCAGTGCTCATTTGCACACCCTCCCTCTCCCAAGCTTGCCTTGAACTATGTTGGCCACATTCACTCTAAATACAAAATGGGCTGGATTGTCCACACCAGGCTTCCTTACAAATATAGTAGTGCAAGATGGCAGCTAACTGTGAGCAAGGCCATTGCTATATGTAGGTTCTTACACATAAATAAGAACTGTTTTATGGGTAAAAAAAAACAAAAAACAAATTACTTTTATTGTAGTATGAGTATACACTTTGATCTATATATTTATGGGCAGAATATTAAGCTTTTAACAATGTACACTGGACCATTAAGTCACTCACTTTCTTGTCCTTGGTAACACATAGCTAGCTAGCTGCAAAGAAGAGAGTAAACAACACAACAAAAGGATGGGCTAAAAAAAATTTAAATGACAGATATTTGTATATGTTTCTGCTGTTGATATGTGTTTCTAAATTGTTACTGAATTTCCTTTCATTTCCATTCATATATCATATCCATTTATAACATTTCAGAGGACAAACAGACCAGAAAAGGGCAGCCTGTCTCATAAAATGTTATAGTTCTGACATTGAAGAGGAAGCTGGGGATTTGATGTGTCGGCACTCGCAGTTAATTGATTGACATGGATCAATAAGAAAAGATGGACAAAAAAAAAAAAGAAGTTGGTCCTGAATGTAGAAAAAGAAAGAGGGAAAATGAGGTGGCATGCCAAGGCTGGCAAGGGATGCAGTTAAACAAAAGGGTTGGATGATTTACAGATGAGCCGTCTGTACTTTGAGGCTTGCAATTATTCATGTTAACAGACTAGCCAGCACATGTTAACACTGGGAATGTAGTGGCCAAATGGGGGTTTAAGGCTAGTTTTGAAGATACAAAGCCAACGTTGCTGAGCTTTAAACTGGAGAATATAAGATTGTCTAAATTTTATTAAAGATTAAATAACATTATTATAGGGGGGCACCAGAATTCTTGCTGCATACCCCCCCAACACTGGGTCGCTGCTCCCCTGTGCAGCTGTGTGCGTAAGAAAACACAATGGATTTCTATTGATATCTGTATCCCCCTATGATGAAGCGATTGTGAAACAATGGAGTAATATTTTTTATGGCAAATGTTTGTTTACCAATAATACTTGCATGCACACATGCAGCTAGTACTGTTTGTTCTGTAAGAGTTACACAATGTACGATTTGGAATGCAGAACATGACATGAAGTTGGCCAACACACATTGTGGATTTACCTCACGTGGAAGAATGCTTAGCATCAGGCACAAGCTGGAAGAAGTTCTTGGAGACAACACTGCTCACTGCAGATTGCATGTGCATTTTAGCAAGTAAAAAGTAGCATGCAGTGCCCGCCATCCATCCATCCATCCATCCATTTTAAATCAAAAAAAATGCTGCATGTGTAAACAGTCTTGCTGACGCGCCATGTTGAACATCTCAAAAAAAGACTCCATCAGAAATATTTGGAATATGGGAAAGAAAATCAAATACATTAACAAAAGGTAATTGGGTAAACCTCTCTCTCTCAGGAGATCAATCAGATATTTTTCTGCCAGTTTAGCCAATTAGCGGCGAGCTGTGAGAGCACAGCAGCCCCATGCAACACTCACCAAATGTGAACGCAGTGCCATTCTTCATTCTTTTTTTTTAATGAGGAAACACCACACAGCTCTGATGAAACAAGGGGATTCTTCCACTGCCTCTCAGTGACAAACTTAATCTGGTGAAGTAGGCACTTAGATTCACTCGATAGCTTTGTATTAATTTCAAGATTCTGTGGAAATCTGTTTACTTTTTGTGGTTTATGGTTCGTTGTGGCTTTTAAGTGGCTTATACATAGAAGCTGGTTTCTATCATCTTCATCCAATTTATTTATATACCACATTTTAAAAACCACAGGGCCAAAGTGCTGTGCATTGGGCCATACAAATAATTTAAACAACTGAATTCTGGTGGGGGAAAGGTTGGACCAAGGCACAAGCTTAGAGTGGCAGCAGACTTTGGACCGATTATTTAGTTGCCGTCAGTAGATGAAGTAAGGAGGTGGAGCACGGACACTGAAGCCAGGAGAGAAGCAAAAGCAGTTAGACGGTGGCTGAGTGGAGCCTTGCAGCAGGTCCAGGGAGGCAGCATGCAGTGCAGGAGAGTTTTCCTGGGATGAAAGGCTGATGGTTAAATCCAGACAGCAAAAAGGTGGGATTTGGATCAAGCGGGTCGAAGAACCGCTTTTTCGGTGAGCAGCCTGGCAGCTGTTGCCACTGTGATAACTGCAACGATCTGGCAGGGAGCGGCTGGAGAACCGGGCTTTTAAAGCAGAGGGTTGATAAGGATGAACAGCATCAGGTGTGTGACGATCTGCAGCTGCCTGCACCTGATGCCCGCCCCTGCAGAAAGACAGATAGATAACACACACACACACACACACACACACACACACACACACACACACACACACACACAGACACAAGAGAGGGAAGGGAATCCACACAAAAGGCAGACTGCTGTTGTGGATATGACAAATAGTTGTATAACAAAGTAAATGAAATAAGAATAATGATAATAATGACAACAACAATGATAATACAGATTGCATTTAAGATGCATCTTGCATGGATTGATGTATTTTTTTTTTTTTTAATGTTTGATGTCTTCGGCATGCTTAAAAAAGGTCCAATCAAGAGAAATGTCAAACATAATGCATCAGTTATTTCTTTGAGCTTAGGGGAAACATAGTTAGCAGCTGCTTGAACTGAGCACAGAGTGAATTAAATATGCACTTGGAACCACAAACAAACTAGCGACCTCTGAGTGACAGAAATACACTGTTGTGAATCTTTTACCTGCTGCTGAGGTTTTTGTTCTTCTGCTATCGATTGTATTTCTGCTTCTGTTTTTTTTTTTTTTTAATTCATTATATCCATGGGAATCAACATATGGCACTTTGTTAAAATGCCACAATGTTTCTTTCCTGTTCCCATTTCTCAACCTTTGGTACGGTTTGCGGCTGCATGGGTTTCAATCTAAAACAGACAGAGGCACAGCTGGTACCACAACCACATCCCTGACACACACACACGCGGCCAATGACTCTAACTTGAAAACAACTGAACTCTAGCCTTTGAGGCAAACACCTCCCTAATTTAACAAAACATCAACACGATATGGTGCAGGCTTTTTCCAAAACTATAGTTACTTAGTTAGTTGTAATCCAATTTATATACAAAATTTGGTATCAATCTGAATCTTCAGCAGTACCTCCATAAATAAAAATAAATAAATAAATTTGAGTACAAATAGTTTAAACTATGAAATCATGTTGATCAAGAAGGATCATTTTAATGATAATTTATCATGTATATTAATTTTGATCGCAAGAACATTATTTTAAACAAATGGGCTTTTAGTTGCAGTGCCGACAGTAAACAGTAGATGGCAGTGTCGCACCATCTGCGCTGCCGATTTTTGCCGCGGTGATTTGTCCAACAAATCCTATCAGCGCCGACGCATGATGTCTGTCATGCGTGTTGTGCACTGCAGTTCCTGCTCACGAACGCTTACATCCGCGGCAACCCTTATTATCCCCCCCCCCGATTCCCGTTTTACATGTTAAGTGGAGCCCCTTTGCACTTGCAGAGTCACAGAACTGCTTCTGTTGGGGATATGCAAATACGTCCGGTCAGTGTTGGAGTCCACTGACTGTACAGAGGCACCGCGTTCTGATAAATAGTGCAGATACGACACCAGATGCATTCTGCTCCCAGCAGGTGTCACTGCAAATTCATCACAGCTTACTCTCCCACACTGTGCGTCCAGGAGCGTGCCCTCATCGTTGGTGCATTCCGACAGCACGTATCATCGTCACCATCTTACACCAGTGGCACGTTCTGGAAAACAAAAGGTTTGAAAGCACCGACAATTTCATTGAATTAGGATTGTTGGAAGTGCAACAGATATGATAACCTTTGCGTCAAGGTCAAGCAAAGAGTTTTGCAGCAATTAGTATTTTCTATTGCCAATTTTAGCAGCACTGCGCCTTTAAACCCCACCCCTTTTGTGTCCTTTTCTTGTTGCTGCCAATGATGAATTCAGCAATGGAGCTTATTGTTATGACCCATTGTGGGCTCAGTAGTCAATTCAACAGGAACTTTAAGCATGATGGTCACCAAAGCCAGTGTTTCTGTCATGATGCACTGTGAAAATCTTAATTTATGTGGATATTAAAAAAGTAGTAATTCTTACTATTGTTAAATGCAGTATTTCTTTCTGCTATAACGTTTCCATCCCTGGCTTTTGGGAGATATGGCGTAGTGCAGTCAGAGTTTTAAGTGGAAATATTGTGTGGCTGCCCAGTCGTTCTGGACTGAGAAGCAACAAAAAGAATAACCAAACAAAAACAAACAATTCTTGGACTCAAACAGATTGCTTGTGCTTCTCAGCAAATCATCATAATTGTATTATCCATATGTTTCAAATAAAGCTGGAATCAGAATTTTTTTTTCCACCTCTCACGCAGATGACATTTCAGGCCTTCTCCACATGGAGACGAAAATGATCTATTTCCTTTTCCTCCCTTTTCTGTGACCACAACACCCTATCAAAATGTTGTTTTCGTCCGCAGGAAAAACCACAGTAAACACTGTGGTGTTTATGTCAGCAGGAAAGTGGCCTTGCAACCCCTGATATAGGCATTCATAACACAAGACAAGAGGGAGAAAAAGAAGATGAAGAAAAAGATGGCAGATGAGAAAGGAGACGTTAGTGTGGACCAGGGGCGTAGGCAAAAACTATTTTGGGTGGGCCGGTGCAACACTGGAAGGGCCACGTTTACCCCAGCAACAAGACTTATTAAAAGTGAAGTAGAATAAACTTTGCTTGGTCTAACCGTGGCAGGTGAAAACGCGCTAGCCAAGCTAACTGTCAGAACAAGACCAATTGGTTTTCATAAAAAGCGGCTGAGTCACCAGTTAGCGGCGTTCCGAGCAGCTGCGTGACACCACCGCGGGGGTGAATCTCTCAGCAAATCCTAGCAAAGTTTACGATGTGCAATTCCAGGGGGCCGTTCCTGTGGCACCTGAGCAAATGAACGTCCCTGTACCAACTTATGCTTGATGGCAGTACCCGTGTTTACTGTCACGAGCGAGGTTAAATGACTGCCGCTGCTCCTCTGTCTGCGGCAGCGGCTGACATTTAGGCTTAATGAGGGAGAGGAGACGCTCGACAATGAAACTCAGCAGCGGCTACACTAAATTTTAAAACGCCAACGTTCCGGCCGCGTCGTAAAAAACAGAAAAGAAAGAAACGCGTCGGGAAGGTCACACTGAGAAGATTTGGGGCGTTTCCCGGTGCGCCTCCGCCAGTGACAGGAGTCAGCGCCAGCTAGGCCTTCTGTGCTGGCCTAAACATTCTTAGGAAAGTACATTTCCTCATAAATATGATAATAAAGTTATTCTCCATAGTTGTTATTTCACGTTATATAATATCCACTTGGTTGTGCTGCTTCCATTGTTGTATATTGCAGCAGAGCTTTTACCCAATCATTTCTCAGCTTGCTTGTGTTGTCAGGTTCCATGAAATCTGCCTCCAGCCAGCAGAGTCAACATCGCAGGCACATGTCCACTGTAAGTGAACGGACCAAGTTGTGACAGCCGATCTCGAGGCTGCAATGCCAAGACCAGTTAGCTGGTGTTACGCTAGCTTCACACGTACGCGTCCTGTGATTGGATGAGCCCTGAGAACCTGACAGACCGAACTCAACTCGGAGATCCGGTTGCCACCATGACGAACCCACGACGGCCGAAGGAGAAGATATGGTTTAAAATGTTAATACCACAACTGTTTAATAATTTAATAGGACAATAGTTTGTTTCATTTTTGTCTTGACAATGCGCAGTTAATTGGACAAGTTTGGACAAGAGATGAAACTCTCTGTAGGGTTGTTTTGGTGGACTTATTAAAATGTTTTTGAGGAATCTCCTAAAATCGGCATTTATTTGTAAGTTCTTAACAGTATCAGTGTCCTTAGTTTCCGACTCTCAATTGTAAATTAAAATTCCATGGAAACTAAATATTGCTTGATGTGGTCACCTATATGAAGGTGTTTTTTTCTTTATGGAATCTTGAGCCGTGGTGTCATATTGAGGGTTGTATGAGGTGGATTAATTTAGGGTGGACCAAATATGACATCACTGATGGCCTAGATGTGAAATGCACGACCCGCCTCTGGCCTCTGCTATGGCAAAAGCGCCAACTCACGCTCAGCTTGTCAAGTGGCGATTTCAAAAATTGAAATTGCAGCGGCGAAAGCACGTGAGCCGAGGAGGCGCTGGCTGAGTGACTATTCTAATTTGCGAGATAGCGGGTTATCTGGGAAAATCTCCCGCCCGCGAATGGGAGGTGCATCGGCAGCGAATGTTTGGAGAGATACGGTTATATTGCGCGCTCTGTCGAGTGTGGCCCCACGTCGGGTTTGGAGTAGGGTGTGTGAGCGGATTCCAGCTTGGCACGGAAAGTTCAGGAGGAGCAGAGGAACGGAACAACCTTCGGGGCGTCAACTTCAATACCACCTCACGCTGAAAGGTTAATGCAGAATTCTCTATGCCAGTGGTTTCTTACAATAATGTACGTGGCTGAACCACCTGGAAATAAGAAAGGTCCATCCCTTGCACTGCTTCTCAGACAATGTCCCCTTCTGATGCAAAAAAGGGCAGGCTTACCTCAGTAGGTGTTTGGAAACCAACTTGTTTTTGTCCCCATTCAAACAAGTGGAGAAGGAGAATTTTTCAGGGAGACCCTCTAGTACAGTAATTCTGCGGTGGTCAGTGGGAAGAGAACAATATGCGGGTGATTTTTTTGTTGTTGTTTTGTTTTTCGGATATGTGATTTTGTTTTTTGATGGTTTAACTGAAAAGCCACTATGCTAAAGTTTGTGATAAAACAATAAAGATCTGAAAATGAATAGAATGCAGAATTTTTAATGTAATGGCACTAAACTCCAAACAAGTCCCAGCAGTGTCCAAAAAATAAAAAAAAATTCCAAGAGCAGTAAAGCGGAAAGAAGCTGAAGTTAAAACAAGCAGCATTTTCCGCTTAATTCACCTGAACATGTGGCCCCTGGGCTGACCTTTAAATGAGCTGAAAGTTAGTATATTATATTAAATATAATATAATATTAAATATTAAAGAGAGCAGCTTTGTTAGATTGCATATGATTCCATAAAAAGCTGCTGCTTTTTGAGCCTGCTGTCCTCAGTAAATCCAAGTGATTTGGAGAAAACACAGAAACAAGCTGTCGCGCCTTATTTCTTGGCTCAGCATTTGGATGGAAGAGTATCCCCCTCTGGGAGAAATTGCCGGAAGAGGGAGGAAACTCACATTTTCAGACTCACACAATGGCGAGGAGACATCAAGCTGCTGATCATGAGGAGATCGCCGACAAAAAACCAAAATAAACAAACAAACAAACATACGAAAAAACATTTACTTGAGACTTTTACTGCGAATAAGCCAGCAGTAAAGGCCTTTGTCGGGGTGTAAAAAGCAGCGGAGTCTCTGAGAAAAACTGTGCTCAGAGTTAAACCTGCTGAAATCTCCTCTCTAATTAAGATTGATCACATTTTCCACCACTTAAGCGGCGAGAGTCCTCCTGGGTAGAACATTTTCCCACCAATATTAAAAAAAAAAAAAAAAAAAAAATCCTGAACCTTTCACAAAGCCCACAGCACACGAGGACAGATGTTTGCTTTTGTTTCTATTCGTACATCTTTTCATCATTTAGATAAATGTTTTCAAGTTTTCAAGGCACTTCAAATTGTGAAGCCCATGTGTTTCTGGTTTAACCGCGGTTCAAAATAACTGCTGGAGACTTTATGATCAAACCGCTGAACCGAGAAATCCCTGACCCCTTTCTAACAGAGGATACGGACTCATGCATAATCATACAAAAGAAAGCCTCTGCCAGCTTATCAGACAGACCATTCAGCAACTTTCAAAATCACAACAAACCCTGACAAAGCTGGAAAATAAATAAATAAGACGAAACAGCACAGGAAACCATTTTTTGGCAGACGGGGGGTTGGGTGGGGTGGGGAAAGTTTAATAAATCAAAGATCAAATGCTGCCTGTTTGAACTTTGCTGCTGATGAGACACCCAGGGTGGGGGGGACAACACGCTGGCTTTATTCTGCCCAACAGGACGGGTTTACAGGTTCGCACTAAATAATAATTAGAAGCCCCGACCTTCAACACTAATTTGTGTGTGTGGACATGAGTGCCGGCTGCTCTCTGTATCTGTTCCTTTTCTTTCTTATTTCTGCAGGGACGGGAAAGCACCGCAAATGAAGTCGACGGAGAAGATGTGCAGCCCATAGTAACAACAGGTGATGAAGGGAAAAGAGGCGGAGCCCCGTGAGGGAGAGAATGTGGGATTTTACAGTGAGAAAGTCCGAAATGTGTACGGTGTGGAACAGACAGGTACAACAGAGCGGCCGCGCCGGGCCTGGATGTGAGATGGATGACAATGAGGAGTGGTGGATGGCTGTGAGGGAGCAGCTCTCTCTGAAGGATGCATTATTTATCGGGATGAAATGATATCAAAAACTCAGGGTGCGATGACGCCTCGCTGACAAGTCCGACATTAAACAAACGTGACAAATACAAATTTGGAGAGAGGTGGGAGGGGAAGCAACAGCAGCTTGTACTTGTTCCAGGCGCAGTGCATGAGATTTAGTAGCAAAGAAAGGTAAGAAAGCAAACTGAGAAGCCCTAATGTAGATGATTTTGTACTCAGTACTTTGAGTACAGTGGTGTGCAAATGGGTTAACACTGAGAGATAAGAAATATGTGAAACAACAGTGAGAGTGTCAATAATGGGGTGCTAGTGGGGTAACTGAAGTCAAGGGGTTAGAACAGGTGGTCCAATAACCAAAGGGGTTGACGGTTCGAACCTTGCTCCATCCCAGTGTCTATCTCTGAGTCTGTGGGTAAGAGACTTTCCCCACATTGCCCCACAAGCTTGGCTAAGGCGGCACACTTTTATTAGCCGCTAACGTCGTGGTGTGCCTACGGCAAAAAGTAAAAAGCAGGTGATAAAGAAGCTGCCATTAAAAATGCAATGTGGGACGACACTAAGTTCAGTGCACCTCAAAGTAAGTGTTAGTTGACTGAATTGTACTGCAGTGAGGTATATTGACAGACCTATGCCATTTGGGACATGGCTAAGAAAGATGCTAATTAGCATCTGCAATTGTTAAAATTGAATTTATAGATCTGCTAAAAAGAGCACTTATTTCTTCTTCCCTCTGCTTTTGCTTATGAATCAGGACATAACATCGCAAAGGCACAAGAAATTGTGGGGACAGTATACAAACAGTGGTACTAACAATTAAGAAAACAAATTTTTAATTTAAGCAAAAATTAAAAAAAAAAAAATGGTGGAAAATTTTTACGTGTTTCAATATCCACTTTTATGATGACAACAGAAAAGTTTAACTGTCGTAATGACAAGACAGTTAAAAGTTTCTACTTGTGTTATTTCACGTAAGTCCGCCTTTGGGCTCTTTCCTTATGCCGTGTAGCTGCTTCTGAGCAAGCTTGCTGTGAGGGGCGGCCTGTCGTCCGTGAGTTGTAGGAAGAGAAGAGAGGGTCAAGCGTCTCATTTCCATCCATCCATCCATTTTCAATACTCGCTTCTCCCTGAGCTCAGGGTCACGGGGGTCTGCTGCAGCCTCTCCCAGCTGTCATAGGGCGAAGGCAGGGTGACACCCTGGACAAGTCGCCAGTTCATCACAGGGCCACATAGAGACAAACAAAGACAAACAACCATTCGCACTCACATACACACCTATGGACAACGATTTATTCTACGGGTTGTCAGTACTCCTGCCTCATGAAAAAAAAAAAAAATCATTCACATAGTGTTTATCTACTAAAGTGGTTGACTGGTGGAATCTTGCTCTTTTTTGCAGTTCGCCAATGTCGGGGAGCAGGTGGTCTTGTCATTGGCAAATAATGGAAGTTAACGGCTGTCTTTTGGTTTGGCCGTTTTTGTCTTAACTCCTGTTTCCTGCCATTTTTATTCAATCTTTATTTATTTCCAGTTAAGATCGCAGGGTTGACATGCTCAGCCAACAATGCCGTGACGTGACGTCACGCCATACAGTAAAAATGGCGCCGCCCGTTTGTTTAACAGCTAAACTTTAATGGCGGTATTTTGAAATACCTAACATATGTAATGCTTTTAGGGTGGGAGACCTTTTAAAATTATGATAACTATGTTTTGTGTTTCATGTCCGCTTTCAAGGTCCAGTGTGTAATATTTGGCTTCATTATATAATACATAAATACATTAATAAAAGTTGCAATACAATGAAAGTAATTTTTTTCCTAACCTCATATATATATATATATATATATATATATATATATATGTATATATATATATATATATATATATATATATATATATGTATATATATATATATATATATATATATATATATATATATATGTATATAACTATAAACATCCTTTATATATATATATATATTATATATATATACGTATATATATATACACACACATATATATATATATATACAGCATTAATCAAATACGGCACTAATTGTATATATATATATATATATATATATAAGCATTAACTCAAACTCCTTTTAACGGCACTAATTGTCTTATATATATATATATATATATATATATATATATATATATATATATATATATATATATATATATATATATATATATATACAGCAAGGGTCTTGCTCCTAGTTAGCTGCCATCTCGCACCGCTGTATTTCTAAAGAAGCTGCTGTGGACAATCCAAATAAACCAACGAAGAAGAAGATAGACAAGGGACTCAGGTTTGGGTGTGCAGGTCACAAAAGCTCAGTGGCAAGCTCAGGAAAGGGGAAGTAAAACATGCTGAAATCTAAAATGTCACCACTTGATTCCACTGTTTCTTCTTCAAGATCTCCAATTATCACACACTTAACCTTTAATTGTTGAATGGCCATTGCAATGCGAAGGACACATAGCAAATGTTGAGACAGTTAAGAAGAAAAACACCATTGCATCTGTATTCAGAGTGCAAGCGAAAATGACACAGGAAGTGTCATGATTCTGGATGCTGGGGTAAACATAATAAAACGAACCGGGCTGACAGAAAGTCAATCAAACATTTTACCGCCCAAACTTCAGGCACGACCGAATGTGACAAACGAGCGGAGACGCGGTTACAGTAGCATCTTCACGGGCCGATAACTAAACAAATCGCCCCTCTACTCAAATTTGCCGTGACTCAGCACAATGCAAAAGTGTTTCATTTTAGCCGAGGATGAAGCTGTAAAGATGTCCGTCGTCGCCGCTGCCGCCCGTTTGGCGATCGATAAAACTGGATGGCAATCTGCAGCCCAAATGGAGCCTCGGTCCCCGACTCCGACAAGATGAATTTCGCTTAATAATTAGAGCACGTGGGATTTATGGCAGCCGCTAGGTGAGCACATTCTTTCATCGGGCACCGGTGCTCGGTTCCAGCCAAACACCCTGATTCACACCTACACACATGTGTGCGCAACCTTTTCTTGTTTTGTTTTTGTTTTTTGAATAAATCAGTTTTTTCAACAGCAGTGATGACAGTTGGTCTGATGGAGCCTGTCCTCCTCAGTATTCGTAAAAACACTTTGTGAAGGCACTTTTGCCAAGACTATAGAAAACACTTCTTTTTTTTCCTCCTGACTGCGTCTGCCAGGAAAATAACTCTCTCTGGCACTGACTTGCAAACTTTTTATGGGTATCAGGACGGGAGGATAAGTAGAAAACGCATTTGCTAAATATATTCAAAAGTTGACACCACCCCCAAGGAGATGTTTTTTTATTTTTTTGGGTTTGTTTAAAAGCCAAAAATATTTACTTTTTTCTTTCCTCACGAGAGTCCTCCAGATGGCAAAACTATTTAAACACTCTGATACCAGACATGTAGCAAAAAGCCGGGAGTTTGTGTCTTTGGAACAGATTATTATTATTTTTTTAACTCACAAATAGAGGCTTGGATTTAGAGTGTAAAATACACAAAATCAGCATCATCTTTAACATGTATTGCTTTGGACAAACAAAAGAAAGTGACGGTAAAAATGGCCCCATAGACTGCGTTGATAAAAGCTAGAGTCCAGCCACTCTGCATCCACAATGCCTTTTTGTCACGCGTTGTGGTTTTCCATTAATTGTTTACGCTGCAGCTGCTGTGGATACATGTTTGCGCCCTGAGCACAAACACTTACGGCACAGCACTGATGGCATTTAGAGGAGTAAAGACAGCAAGAGGTGAAATTAAGGTCAGACGGAGGGATAATTAAACATCATATGGACACTGACAGGGGGGCCAACTTGTTTTTATTCACCTTCCAAACATGTGGAAGCACCAGCACCAGCTTCAGTAGGAAGGTAAATATTTATGCTAAATATTTTTTTTATTTTTGGTTGTGTTATGTAAAGGTTTTTATATAACTAAGCAAGAGCCAATAGGAAGCATCGCGCTGTCACCAATGGCAGCAAGAAAACCAAACGGCCCATTTTGAACGTGCTGGTTAGCCTGTCCAGCTAATTCCCTTCCATGGTGTTTTAGATGGAATTTTCAGCAGATGGGGATGTGACACATGGACGGTCCCTCTTGGAGACGGCTTTGTTTTACTTTCGACATTTCGGCGAAAACTAGGTAACATCTTTGGTACCTTTTTTTCCCCTTTCTTTCATTTTTTTCCAAAAACAGTTGTGCGAGGGAAACTCCCTCTGTAATTTATCGCGAACGTGTGTGCAGGTACGACGAACAAAGCAGAGCATGACCTTTGACGCGGACCCTCTGTGAGACGTCCTCACTTGGTCCAGATGTTTTGACGACCGGCCCAGGTGAGTCGGCAGCCCGAGGCTCGGCGACGTGCGCCTCGAAGAATTACCACGGCGGGATCGGCTCATTGTTTTCTTCAGACGTGCCTCTGCCCTTTTCCATCTCAGTCATGTTGTGACATTTTCATAAATAGTTAATGGAGCAAATGGGCGAGTGAAAACAAAAATGATGTGAGTCCCCCAAGGCGGTTACAGACGAAAGTTTTAAAGTTGCGCGTAATTAATTTTGGTGGCGCGACCAGTCAATCACGGGGAGGCCGGCGAGCCTGAAGGCACCGCGGCGAGGGCATCAAGCCTGGCTGAGTCTGGGATGTTTGTCGAGGTGCTGTAGCACTGGAGTTCCCAAACTTTTCCACACCGTGGCCTTCCAAATAGCATTAGCTTCAAAAATTGCAAACCGACAGACAATGCTACAAAATCTGCAAAGAAAACAAACAAAGTTTAAAATGTTTTTGCCTACTTTTATTCGCCAATAATTGTTACATTTGTTTAGAATAAGAATACTATCAACGAACATGTTGATAATCATGGCCATTTTTCCTCAATCGTGAATCATATTTTCTTCCTTTAGTTGGCCAATTCCTGGGCTTTTTCTCTCTTCCATCAGTCTCTGTCCCAAATCCATCCATTTTGCACTGGCTTGGCTAGCTTGAGGAGCAAGTCACCTTGATAAATGGAGCAAACTGGACCTCTATAAACAATGTTCTTGACTGGCAGGCAATAAAATGTAATTAATAAACAATGATTCAATTATATTTAATAATAATACATAAGATAATTGCATTCTATTATTTATTAATCTATTTGCATTTTTTTTCTTATCTTCTCTTGAATTTCCCGCTGCCCCCCTATGGCCTACAAGCTCTCACTTTGAAAACCACTGCTGCAATACACACGCACGCACACACACACACACACACACACTATGAGGGGGTGATAGACATCACAAAAGACGTTGCTGGCCAACCACGGGTTTCTTTGTCGATGTTAAACATCAGAGGCTTGCAGGCGAATGAATCCCCGCCTCCACCCTCCCTCATCTTTGCCTGTCTGACTTTGAGAAAAAACAAAAAAACAAAACAGATGTTAATATTGAAAGTTGAGGGCCGTCGGCCGGCGGGGAGGCCACAGCAGGATTCTCCCGCTCATCAAAGCCCCGGCCAGACAGGGTCGGTGTTTATCGAGAGTGGAGCCAAGCTGAGCTGAGCCAGTCTCTCTTGGTCATGTCGCCGCCCTGCAGGCAGCCTCGCTTCCTCCACCAGCTTCTCCTCCCGCCTCCCACTTGGCGGGTGAAAGGAGTCGAGGAAGAGGAGGAGACGGAGGGGACGAGAGTGTCGCCGTTCCCCGGCACATTCAAAGGGCGATTGTGCGAATGCGAATTCCCTTTGTTTCCTTTCCAAAGACATGATGGAGTGGAATCCAGGGCCAAAGACCTCAGGTGAAAACTGCACTCCAGGTTTTTTGGGTTTTTTTTGTCTCCCCCTCTACTCCCCCCTCCCACCTCATCCTGAGTTAAGCGTTGTAAATGAGTTTCCCCAGCGCCGGGGGGAGGCTGCCCTCACTGTTTGGCCTCGCCGACCCTCCTTGGACTCGCCGCTCACTGCCTCATTTTTTTCATTTTCCAATGCGGCTGGGAGCCAACGGCTTTATTGGAGTTTTTCTTTTCCTTTTTTTTGTTGTCCCTCTCGGGAAAAAAAACAAAAAAGCTCAAGCCTATGATGCTCATCCTTCATCTCAATGCTTTCCTCCTCCTTTCTGCCCTGATTTGTCTTTATTCTTTCACTCATCTCTCCTTCAAAATCTTCCCCGTCCCCCTGCCACTCCCTAAAAAAAAAAAAAAAAAAAATCCCCGTCTCACTCGCAGAGTACACAGCGTCGGCGCAGCCTTCTAAAAGCCTTCCCTCTCTCCCTCTTGCAGAGACAAACAAGCCTAATCCTCCCCATCTTTTTTATTTATTTCTTTTACATTTTTTCCATTTCGCTTTTTCCCCCTCCGTCCTTAGATTAGAAGGAACCCGCACTCATCTACTTAGATTTAATTTAGATCTTGCCGACGATACAAACACACAATTTTTTTTTTTGCCGCCTGACTCATGTTAAATGAAAGACCCGAGACCGAGGCTCGCAGAGATTGGCCCCAATTTCCATGCCGCGCCTTTTATTATTTCCCTGCGAGGAAGGAGCTCTCGGCAGGGCTCCGCTCGACGGAAAATAATTAAAGTGGACAATCCGAGGAGGTGGGGTGAATGCGGATGAGGGCCGAGGTCTGCCGCCGGTGACGAGCGTTTGTTGACACTCAACCGGCGACGCCTTCATTCCGTGCACCGCAAAATCTGGAGTGCTTGTTTCTGCTTCTGTTGTGGTTTTTTTCCTATAGCCCCAATTAACTGAAAGAGCTTGGAAGCGACACGGGGACGCGGCTTGAGGCGCGCGGCGGTATGCATGTAAACAAAACAGCTGGCAGCGGCGACAGGAAGTGCGCCCTAACCGCCGCTGATCTATATTAATGAGGAATATGTCCAGATCCAGACGCTGTGGGCACGTAACGCAGCATCTGTGTTCTTGGAGATGCATATGACCAAAAAAATGCGATACGTTTCCCCGAAAGAGAAGGCAAATTAGGATGCAATTTCGTGAGCAAATCGTGAGGATTATTCAGTGGGGAATTTGGAAAATTCAAGTGTGTGTAACCGGGTGGTAAACCTATTTGGTTCTCCTATTTATTTGATCATGTTGTTTTGGACAGCTGCCACCAGGCGGCAGTCTATCGTTCCGCCGGGAGCGACAAAGTTGTTCTTTTGTTCTTCCTCCGTGTTTTCGATATACGCGAGCAAGAAAGAGAGTTCGGCCATGGATGTCGGAATCGTGCCATGTGTTCGCAGAGTTCGCAGAGGATTTAAAGTAGAGCCGGTACGGCCATCACGAGGTGGGGTGAAATGAGTGAGTGTGCGTTAGCGCTGGCTAATCGTGGAAGCTAAGCGTGACTCTGAAATATCTCATATTAAGGGTATAATATTTGAGTTAAAGGTGGCTGTGTCGAGTGGATGAAGCATCTCCGCAAGTGATTTAATCCAGTCAGCGTAAGTTATTTTTCATTTTATTTATTGAAATTTGTTTGTTTCTACATTGTGTGATGTGGTTGGGTTTTGATTGTCTTTTTTTTTGTTTTATGTTTGTCAATCCCCAGCCACTGCCGTATCTTTTTTTGGGTTGTATTTTTTATTTCTTGTGTATTTTATGACTCTCGGAGAAGGCATTCCTTTGTTGCCATTAAACCATCTGAAAGACAAACACCTGCAACTTTCGCCGGCTACATGTGAATCAACGTTTTGTGACTAATTTATCCTGAACGACCATCAGTAATATCATACAGGCATAAATGCTGCCCAACTTGCTTTATTTTTTTGCTTTTCAGGCCTCCACGCTGTTTGTGTGCCTCTAAGTGCCCTCACCCCCCCGAAGTGGAAATGGGCAACTGCTGACTGGCAAGGATTATGCAGCTGTTTTTCTGAGGCGGAACAGTCAGCAGTAGTGTCTCAGCTCTTTTCTGACCCCAGATGCCGTTAAAAGGGATACATCACCCAGAACCTGGGCTTCACCGCTGCTCGTCATCCAAGTGTCCCGAACACCCCAAATTAATCAACACAGCGACCCAAATAAAATTTAGAATTGAGCCATTTTCATATCAAACAATGCATGTGGACTCCCACTCACTGCTTCATTTGATTGAACAAACGGGAGCAAGCCTCCACTTTGCAACCATTAATATACAGACACTGTAATGCAAGCCCTCAATTATGCATGTACTCATATTTGCTTCCCTCCTAAAATGACTCTTCACTGAAATTGTGTTTGTTTTGTTTTTTTGCAGAACAGATTATTGGGCACATCTCGACTCTGATGATTCACGACATTCAACACGACATCCATTCCAGTTTTCCCCAGCATGCGTTTTCAGAAATCATACAGAGAGTATTAAGCCTGCCTCGGTTATTTCTGAACTGCAATCAGGTTACGAAACCGTGTGCTGTGCGCACAGCAATTTGCTTTTGAGCTTTGGCTGAATATTGCCTCTTGTCATCCAGCGATCTGATTTTACAGCCACGACTAAAAGCCTTAAAAATAGCACGGGGAGAAAAACGACACGCGTCAAATCCCTCCTTATTATGAGCTGCTGTTCACCTGTGTGAACAATTAAACGTCAGGCTCCGGCAAAATAGCTTTTCCTGTGAATGCGGTGTACATTAAAAACCCAACTACCTTCTGCCCCATCTTCCATCAGCCTGTTTTTAATCATCGCTGCTCACTCACTGCTGTACTGGCCATGGCCATCATCATTAAATTTTTCCTAATCCCGCTCTCATTGTGCTGATCATCCGTGGGCTAGTAAGAGGAGCCGAGCCTCCACAAGGTTTCAGCTGGGAGCAGTTTTCCCGTTAACAGGCATATCAATCCTAAAGGTCCGCCGTGTGAGATAAAGACGGAATATCGTCCTCGTTATCTCTAATGAGGCCTTTATGTCTGCGGAACAAGCAAGCGGGCCTCCGTGGACTGCACCATGACCGCTGCGGCGCTGTCTTTCTGCAGATGCAGAGTGACCAAAACAAACAAGTGAAGGGAAGTGTCTGCTCTCACTGAAGGAGTAGAATAAAGGACATTGAGTCGGTTGCGGTATGCACGGGGCGTGATGCAATCCCCCCTTCGTGAGGCGGGACAGACACCACAAGAAGCTGATGGAAACAGCAAAATTAGGGGATAAAAAGAACCCATCACATTTACAGGTGTGTTTCACTTCTTCCGGTACTTCCGGTGCGAGGTTGTGCTGAAATGCGGTGCGTGTTTGGTACCTGGCTTTTAATTAAGTTCTGGTATTACGCGGCCGAAACATTGAATCTAAAGTTTTAGTATGACTGTGATAATCGCTGGCTGACATGGCTCCAAAAAAAGACAACATCCAAGCCTCACTCGACTTCATCTCCGAAGAGATCGCTGCGATCAAAAACGAGCAGGCGACCATCAAGGAACTGGTGGCGGAGGTAAAGGCAAGGAGACTTGAGAACGAAAAGAAAGACAGGCAGATTGCCTCCCTGGAATACCGAGTGGCTGAGCTTGAACAATATACCAGAATCAACGATGTCGTCATCACCGGGCTCCAGGTGAAACCCCGGTCATACGCGCGAGCGGTGAACAACCAAGTGTTGACTTGAGTCAATGTGCAATGAGGTGATGGAAACACATTTGCTAAACGAGTTAGCGGCAGCGAACGTGGGACCCGAGCGATGACTTGTAACGCTCACAAACGTCCTTCGTAGCGTCTCACAGCAGTGTTAAAACATGGCCAACGCTAGCTGAAGCTGGCATTACCCTTTGACTAATGGAATGTAATTACACGAGGCCCCTTTCTGTACGCTCAGCTTGCCAAGTTGTGCATTGCCGGGCGGACTAATTGGCTTGTCTCCTGTTTGCAGCAACAACTCCTACGTTTTATTACAGCCGCGTTGTTGTGTTTTGCCTGCATCTACTGACTCCTGACAAAACTAGCGTAGCCTACCTGCTCCGACCACTCGCAAAAAAAAAAAAAAAAAAACCATGGATGGCTCTTTTGCATTCCCACTCTACATCTGCAAGTGATAAAAGATTTATCTTCACGCCAAGAGCAGGCTACATTAGCGGCGATGAGAAGGAGGTGGTCCGGCGTGAGTTCACCTGCGTCGAAATAAGTGCGCTGGCATAAACCTGCAACCTGGCGGGTGAGAGGTGTCGGGCTGGCAGGAACTGGATGACTGGATGTTGGCCGCTGGCCGAGCAGCTGGTGAAGCGCAGATGAAACAATCAGCTAATGCAGCGGACACGTCAGGGTTTTGTCTAAGCCGACGCCAAGCTACAAATTAACTCTAAGCGTCGCATAAAAGGCTCCACGTTGCTGACGGTTTCATCATCATCTTGATTTTTGTGAGATTTGTGGTTCAGCTTCTGGTAGCCTCAGTGCAGGAAAACAGTTGATATTTTTCCACTGACAAAGGTGAAACCCTGCTTGCCAATAAAAATGACACCGACCAGTCAAGTCGGTGAGTCAGTGAGTCTGTAACCACGTAAAAAACATAGCAAGAGGAAGTCATTTTAATATCATGCCGACATTACCCCAAATGTGGTCTAATGTTCTGGGGATTTAAAAGGTTCTTTGATTTTCAAAGGGTGACAGTCAAATTTCCTGTTTCTTTCATCAAGTTAATAGACCCGACTTCCTTTCATATCCTTTTGCGCCGCATCAATTTGGAAAATGTCATAAAGCCGGACAAACGAGAGCACAAATGCCTTAAAAAAAAAAAAAAAAAAAAACACCGCAAAAGATAAATGACAGAGAAAGACTTCTCCTCTTCACCGTCGGTGATACTTTCGCATTTTAGAAGGTTATTTCCTTTTGCACGTACACAACCGGCGTTATATAGCCATTAGCCACGCCGGCTATTTCCCTGTCCTTGGGCTCCGTCTCGTCATTATATTCATCATTATCGCCGTGATAGTATGAAGAGCAGGAGTTGGAAAGTGCTTCTTTTTTTTTCCTTTTCCCTTTTCTTTCTGCGCCGTGTAACACAAATAGCGGTGGAAATGTCAGCATAAATAGCCCGCAGGAGGAAAAGAACAAAACAAACAGGAGTGATAGCGAGTTTGATCTAGTATTTGCGGGGGGAAAAAAAAGCAGGAAAAAATGCAGAGGGCCCGTGAAATCGATGGCTTACAAAATCACCTGAGAGCGAGGGCAGGCTCCCGGGGCTGCCCCACAGCGCTGGTGCAGGCAAATTATAGATCTTTCCCCCTCACACACACACACACACACCCAACTTCATTGTCTATACATTTATGTCATGACTTAACAAACACACATATATAACATGTCCTCCTGCTTCCCAGAATTACACACACACCCGTAGAAAAACACACCCACACATATTAATCCTCCCTTTTGTCACGCATGCGCGCACACACACACACACACACACACACACGGTGGCACAATCCCGGTCACGCTGACACTAACAAAGGGGCTCAGAGTCAAACGCTGACGCCCACGTGTGGTCGATCCTACGTTTCCATCGAAAAAAAAGACACACAAAAAACAGCCTCCCGGTGACTTGCACACAAAAACACACACACACACGCACGCACACGCACACGTACACACACACACACACCAGGTCGTAAACACGGCGGAAAACAATTTTTCTCAGGAACACGCTGAGACGGAGCCAACGCAGCGAAAAAGTAAAAGAAGAAAACTTTGCCAAAGTCATATTTCAGATTTTATTTACTTACCCTTTTTTTTTTTTTTCATAGTTTGAATGCAATAAACACTGGAAGAAAACATGCAGGGGTGGCTGTAAGCGCCACGTGAAGTTGAGATTTCCAGGGCAAACAAAATGAGGCGTTAGAGTTCTGGTTTTTCAGTGGCGCGTCAACTGTTTAGTGACTCTACATCCCAGCTACAAAGAGCTAAGATGCAATTTCCCTTCAATTTGTCTTTCCTTTCCTTTCCTTTCTCTTTTACCTTTACCTCTAAATCACCTTCACCGCCGAGCTGACACTCTGCTGTTCCTGATTTGATGTGAGCGAGTTTCCGGGCACCGTGGACACAAAACATTCTGTTTTTGAAGTCGAGAGAAAGACAGAGAGAGAAAGTTGGAGAGAAAGAAAAACCACTCGCTGTGTGGAGCTCGTCTGTTGCCTGTGTCTGCACCCTGGGGTGCTTTGGTGCATCAGTATGAGTTACCACGGCTTCTCGTTGACTGCCGGCCGACGCCAGCGGGTCGAGCGGCCTGCATCAGACGTGAGTCACGAAAAGCAATCAGAAAGAAAACCAAAACATAGATGAATGACTGGAGGAACATGGAGGGTTGAATTAGCATTGCACATTTAAATGGAAATACTGTAGTCTACAATGCTCTTACTGGGATTGGTTATAATGTTGCCTGTGAAATATTCATTTAAAATATTCAACAGCGATGCCATATCACTAATGTCTCCACGGCTTCATCAAGGCACCAAGAAAAGCAATTTTCACACTGGCCAAAAATGGTTATTATGGAATTAAGTGCGTCATGTGACAGAGCAGGTTGAAAATGGCAGCTTTAAATCAATATATAAAGGCTAACCCCAACCCCACAATTTGACTCATTTTCATTTAAGTCGACTGATCTATGTGGGCTTCCATCAGAACTTAAAATTGAATTTTTTTGAAAACTAGCTCATCCATCTTGGATGCAACTGCCAACAGAAAGTGTTTCTGGGACTGGTTTTTAAAATCGCATTGGATTCAACAATCAGCCGTCTACCTTTTAGTTGGTACAACACCGGGGAGCAGCTGATAAAAGCCCCATAAGCAAAGGAAACAAAAGAAATCTCCCAAACCACGCGGCGCATCGTGGGTAACCACCGATCGGATTAGCCTTGGGCCTCAAGCAGTAGCGGCCTGTCTCAACTAGCAGGAACAACATCTGATTGGTCTGTTTGGATGCCACAGAGAAATGCTGTCTTCCCCTTTGCAATACTTTTCTGATGAGCTCTTTACCTCTTTCTCCCGCCGGTCGCACCTGGCACGCTAGGTTGAAGTTATGTATTTAACGTCCTTAAAAAAAGAAAGTTGAATCACGTCGAAGAAACATACGCCCGTTTTATATAATGGGACATCAGATTTAATAAGGAAGTTTGCTTCCCTTGATAAGTAGAAGTAATAAAAAGGAGGAAACGACTTCATGTGAAACAAAGTAACCCTGCGGCAGCGGCGCCATGGCAACAGGATCGCAACACACCGAAAGCTCTCTGTCACCATCTCACTTATTGCCCGCAAAAGAAAGAAACCAAAAAACCCGACAAATCAGGTTTCCGTTGGCCCAATCCAGCTTTTCACAAGTGGCTCAACGAACCCCCTGCTTAGCCAGGCCCGGCCTTCCGCGGGAGGGAAGTAACGTGATTAGAACAGTCACCTCTCGTCTGCATACATCACAATGATCGCGGCCGACGTCGTGCAACCGGAGCGTGCTTCCACCCCCCCTACGACGGGTGGCAATTACAGCCACGCCGCTCATTGCGCTCTGCCGAGGACTGGACGTGGCTGACAGGCGAGGGGCGGGATAATGGGGAGACGACAGAGTGATGGACAAGGGGGTAGGCAGGGGAGGAGGAGAGTCGGTGGAGGGAAAGGCGGAGGAGAATTGCGGAGAGGGGTGGAGGAGAAATTACTGCTCATGTTGTTTCTCATGTTTTCTATGTCTCTTTTAACAAACGGTCGGCTTGCCTGTGTGAATTTTCACTTGAGCAATGGCCACAGCGCAAGTATGTATATATATAGAATCAGCCAAAATGGTGTATACATGTATGATGTATACATCAGGAAAAGAAAAAAAATTGCATAAATATTTATTTTGTATCAGTAATTATGCTGTATCTGTGGAAGTTCAAATTATAACACTGTACTGTTGTTTTTTCCTGATAGATGGCGCTGCTGTTGTTCCTCTTGCAAGAGTAAACCTTCATCTGCCAGAGCTCAGACTTTGTCTTCTCCACTCACCGAGCTAGACTTTGTTGTATGCTTCACGACAGCCGGACAAACAAAGGAGCGAGGACGTATGTTGTTTGGAAGGGGAGAAGAACTTTAGGCTAAGGGAGAAGAACGAGGGAGGGAGGGAGAAGGCGATGATGAGGCCACGAGAGGAGGGAGGCCCGGAGTTGTTTTCCTCCGGCTGGAAGAAAGCACGTGAATGCCTAATTGACAGTGTTGTTGGGATCACTCCATAAAAGTAATCCAACTACTGATAACTGATTACTCCTTAAAAAAGTAATCTAAGTACTTCTTGAACTACTTTGTTAAAGTAACAGTTGAGAACATTTTGTTTCAAACCACAATTTTCTTTCATCTGGACGAGATCGCTGTTTTGTCTTTTGCCGCCTCCATGCTTGTTTTGGTGCGTTGTCGCATATCAATGATGTTGCATGCATGGCTGCATCATCAATCTCGGACATCATTGTAATCAGTTGTTTTCCTAAATTTCAGACATTCTGTGGATAATAAGACATTTTTAGCTTGCAAAATATTTCAGAAAGGTAACGGAATTGTTACTTGATAAAGTAATTATGATATATTACCATTTTTGCCAGAGTAATCCCATTACATTACTCTGTTACTGAAAAAAAGTAGCTTAATTACAGTAGTGGATTACTTAGGAATGGATTACTTGCCAACACTGCTAATTGATGGCCATGGAGAGTCCCAAGAATTTACCGACTGGGTGCCGCAGGGACACAGACACCCCGGAGGGGGGCCCGGGCAGGTCAGACCAAAGCAATGGAGCATGAGAGGACGGTCTGAAGGAGAGAGGAGGATCAGGCTTGTTCTCCTCTCATCCTGTCAAAGCGCGCCCACCCCGAGACCTTTGGACTGAAAGCAAGCGTCTGCTTTAATTTCCCTGACTTTTAACCCTCTGGACTAGAAAACCATCTCGCCGCCCCACGCGGTCAAATCTAAAGCATCTCTGATGTCACGCGGTGTGAAGATTCATTATAAAATTCCACCACGTGTTTGCCTGCCGTCTGTTTGAAGTATTAGCGTAAAAATAGAGCTATTATGCTTGCGTGCCTGTGATGTGAAATCTGTGTGTATATCACCCCCCCCGCCACCCGCCAGCGTGAGGCAGTTAAGTGTTTCTGGCAGTTTGAATAGTTCTGCAGCAGGCTTGCTGGGTTTTCCAGATTAGCCGCGATCAGATCGGTAATCTGACAGGCAAACAGTTAGTTGCATTTAACGCTTGTCAGGCAGCATGACACCTCCTCGCTCCAAGGCCAGGACTAGAGGAGCTCTAGAAAAAAGACTGTGCCGCTGGCTTTGAAAACCTGATCTGCTTGAAAAAACAAAAACAATAGGAAAAAACAAAACAAAACATCAAGTTGAAACGTTGACATTTTTTAAGTATCGGAAGGTCTGGTTATAAAACATCTACATACTGTATGAAGTAAAGTTGCCCCACCCCCCCAC
Organism: Thamnaconus septentrionalis; assembly: GCA_009823395.1. Lineage (NCBI taxonomy): Eukaryota > Metazoa > Chordata > Actinopteri > Tetraodontiformes > Monacanthidae > Thamnaconus > Thamnaconus septentrionalis. The sequence continues at coordinate 15,941,141 of CM020519.1, forward strand.
ACACACACACACAGAGTTGAAGGCCATTAAACTTCACGTCGAACTTTAAACCACAAAAATGTCTCCTGCACGAGGGAGCACAATGATCTAAAGGATGCTTGTGTTTGTCACTGCCACGACTTCCAGTCATCACATGGGAGAGTTTTATCCCCCAGCGCCTAATGCAATTTGAGAGGCTTCGTGGGTTTGAAGATGTTTGAAGGTTTGCAAGAAGCACTAAGTGCAGAAGGCAGGCGCTGAATAATTTATCACGGGCACCCTCAGTAAAATGTAGCGGCATCCAGTGCTGATAAAGCATACTGCAGGCAGTCTCGTCATTTTTTTTTTTTTTTTTTTTTTCACTCAAGCTTTGAAATCAGGGTAAAAAACAACGACCAAGTCCAGAAGTTGGAGTGATAAATGGGAGTCAGATTGGGTGAAATTTCAATTTCGGGTGAGCGAGCCCCTCTGACAGAGCAACTTCTTTGGGTCTGAAGACTGGCCGGGCAGTATAGCTTCTTCGGCACTGCCCTCAGGCCCGTGTGAACAGATCCAAAGGGATAGCGTAAGAACACGATCATAAGCGGGTTACTAAAGTCCATGTAAGCGCTATCGGTGATGTACGAGAGGGCACGGGAGGTTAATGCAACTAGAAATGAGCAACAAACTGACCATAACCTTCTTCCCTTCCGCTAATAATTCAAGCTGAAATCTCCGTGGCACACTGCTGCCTCAGCATTGTGGAAAAAAAAAAGTTGAAAATTAGTCAAAAAATAGAAACTTCTTTAGAGAAGAGAATGGCAGGGCGTGTCAGAAACTCAGAAACCAATGACTTCAGTGCCAGAGTGTGCAGCCCCGTGTGAGGCTTCCTCTTGGAACTTCACGTCACCCTTTGCTCTTCTATTGTCAGGTTCTGATGAGATTCTTGCACTTGTTTGCAAGCTTTAAAAATATATAGTTCAATATTATGGCAAGTTTGCCTATTGCCTCAATCCCTCCGCTTAAATTGGTAGGTGCATTTCCTTCAATTTTCAGAGCCAAAAAAGTCTTATGGACAGGTTGTGATCTACAGACTCACCATACTATAACAAAACGACTTCATGGGACAATAAGCCCATCATGATAATGATATTCTTCTCAACAAACGTATTGTTTTTTTTATGACGGGCAGTTTCTATTACCAGGCATTTTTAAAATCACTCTGGCGAGCCAGACTGTCTGGAATGTCATTCCGACTACACATTTGACTTGACAACAACTCTGTCTCTTTTCACAGAGTTGTTTCAGAGTAATTTTACAAAGTGAAGAATTTGCGGGTAACGACTCATCCACAAGAGCTTTTTGGCATTGTTGGATTGTGTATTTGATGAGTTCTGGGGGAGGGGGACCTGTAGTGTTGTAGTCAAGACCGCACCAAGCGAGACATTAACTGCAGAGTATCGAGATCGAGACCAGACCAAGACTTTATATATCAAAAAAATAACAAAACAGACAAAATAGAAAACAATTACGAGTATTTTTTTTTTTTTTAAATCCAAGTTTGCTTTTAAATTGAACAGCAACATCTCATTTCAGCAAGGTATCTTGTATTAATTCTCTTCAACATTTTGCTGCTTTGCCAACTATTTTCAACCATTTTCAAAAAAACAACTTTACTTCATAAAATGATGTGAGTGTCACTCTGGCTGTCACAAACAGTGCGAAACAAGGCAGCAACGGGATTCTTTTCTCTTATTATCTGCGTTGTCTAGAGTTGTCTGAGTCCTGACTGGTCTTGATCAAAAATCCAGAGTCTGCCCGAGTCCGAGACAAGACCAAGTAAAAATGCCTCGGAGTCCGAGCCGAGGGCGAGACCCTTAAAAAGTGGTCTCGAGACCAATCTGGAGTACTACTACACGAGGGACCTGGACCGCTCACCTTCATTTGGTTGGCTGAGGATCCTAAAACAACAGCCACCGACAATAATAGAATAATAATAAAGAGAATGTACCAGCTCATAGAATACAGGGGTCTTGGCAATTGGCCAACTTACCAGAAGGTTAAACTGTCTCTTCAAAGTATATTTTTGGCTAAAGCAACTGGCCAGCTGAAGGATTCAGACAGGCGCTTTTCAAGATGGATACAATAAGAACTCAATGGTCCAGTTCAGTGTCGCAGATTGTGTTTCCTTTCGTTCTTGTCTTTCTCACAAGATTTTGTCCTTTGTCAAACAATGAACCGTCAGTCTGCTTTTGATGCAAACAGGGTTGCAACTTTTTAAAAAATAAATTTTTTTAAAAACATTTCAAATTTATATTTGCCACCCTTTTAATGTGTTGTTCATCCATTTGCTGCCTTTAGGTTTTCAGGCTTCTGCTCTTTGCCGGTTGTGTCGTGCGAATACAAAACAGCTGTGAGAACCCGGAGGAGCCAAAGTCTGCTCTGTCTCGCCAACCTGTGTGGATGTGTCCGCAGGTGCCGCAGAACGCGACGGGACACGTTTCGTCACGTTGACGCGACCCTTGGGAGAGCTTGGAGAAATGGGTGTGGGACCCGTTGGACCGGGATATCTCGGAGGACCTATCAGGGGTGACACATCTCACCATCCACTTGCAGTGAAACAGACTGAGACTCAAACTTTCAAGCAGTCCAGTTTCCTTGCGAGGCCGGTGAGCATTGCGCACGGATGTTGGCGGACGTTGGCGAACGAGAGCAAACATTGGCTGGTTCCACTTTGTTGCCTGTACCAACAGGAATCCACCCACCACTGAGCGACGATGAGCAGTCGAGCTCATGGAATAAAATGCAAGCATAACACTGTCGTCTCACAACAAGAAAGCAGTGGGTTCGATCCCTGGGCCTTTCAGCATGGAGGCTGCATGTCGTCTCCAGGCGCTCCGGCTTATTTCCACGGTCCAAAAACATGCATGTGAGGCTAATTAGGAACTCTAAATTGGCCCTTGGTGGCAAGTGTGAATTGTTGTCCGTCTTGCTGTGCGGTCCTGCGACAATGTGGCGACTTATCCAGGGGCCAACCCGGGCTTGGCACAGAGACAGCTGGGATGGGCTCCAGAAAATCCCCGCGACCCCTGAACACATGGCGCAGCGAGGACGGAAAACAAACATAAGAACGAGTGAATGAATATTTCATGCCGATGGCGGCTGGCTAAAAAAGAAAAGAAGAAAAAACGGTTTAAAAACAAACGTGACCACGAGTGGGTGGTGCAGTGCCACCGCTGCGGCCTCGTGGGTGATAATTATGAAACAATCTGCAGGAAAGTGGCAGTTAATCACTCCAGTAAACATCCCTGCCTGGGACCTTCTGTCCCGACCTTCTGTCGGGGGGCGCGGGTGGGTGTGGCTAAACGCTGGACAGGACAGGGAAAGCAAATCGGAGACACTTGGATCCTGATGCTTGACAAATCAAATCAAACTTTATTTGTGAAGGCACTTTTCATACAAAGTGCTTGACAATAAAAATGTAACAGAAATGCAAGGGATAATAATAAAACCCCACCCACTGCCACTAAACACATAAACCCGCACCCGTTAGTGTAATAGAATGTAATAACTCTGCTAAAAGACAAGAGAGAATAAAAAATATGTTAAAAAAAATAAAAAAGCTAAAATAAACAAATAGACAAATGGAAAAAGTCAAATATTTTTTCTCTCTCTCACTCAAACACAGTGTCGACGCCCACAGAGCTGCTCTCCTCTTAAGACCCCCTCCCAGCACCTGCCTTTCCATCCCCCCCGAAGCACCACAGTGGCCTTGACGTTTATGCTGATCCAGCACGCGGCGACGGCAGGCGCGGTGGAGATTGCTCTCCCTCCCCCCACCCCCCCACCTCCCCCTTCCTTCTTCTTCATATTGTCTTGCGCTCGGCACGGTTCGCCCGCTCGCCGCTCCTCCGCCTGGCGGCAAATAGACTGTGAAGATCCAGGCTGTCCATCACGGGGGGAGGGGGGAGGAGTCTGACAGTCCTCCTGACAGCCACGCCGAATTGATTCTTCATCCCCCCGCTGTTTATTTTGGCCCGCCTCGCCAGGCTTGGCGGTGGCGTGCCGGTCGCCGCCTGCCTGCCTGCCTGCCTGCCTGCCTGCCTGCCTGCGCAGAAATTCAAGGTCCAACCCGACTGAGTGGCTCCTCTTCCTCCCCCACCTCCTCCTCTTCCTCCCCCACCTCCTCTCGGTCACACGCAGCCGAACTATCCTTGTCGCCACGGCGTGGAAAGTGACAGTGACAAAATAACAAGGGCGCTCGTGTCTCACCCACAGCCACCCCCCCCCGACCCCCCTCCCGCCTTCCTCCCTCCCCCGCTTCTCTGTTTTCTAAAGTTATTTGCGACACGACAGTGAGTTATGAGTGTCAGCAGCCCGGGCGGCGGAGTGTGACGCCCAACCGGGGGTCCATGTTTCGAGCGCGTACATCCATAATTCAAGTCACACACACACACAGGCACGCACACACACACACCAACACAGGCAGGCCGCACTTATATATAGTAATTCGTGCATGCAAAGCACCGAACATCCACTCCTGTATCCTGAAAAACGACGTTGGCGGCGGCGGCAAATTTTCCAGCGGTAAACACGCTGTATCCTTTTTTTTTTTACACAGTATTTTTTTTCACACATTTGTTTTGCGCGGCTCCTCAAGGTTCCCGTCGCGCAATCGCCGGGGCAATTCAGCTCCTGCCACGCGATTATTCTGCGAGCGCGCAATGCTTTTTTTTTCGCGCTCAGGGACGGGAGCTGCCGAGAGCTGCAACTGCCGCTTCGCTCTTTTTTCAAAGCGTGGACGCGGCGAGGAGTTGCTAAAGCGTGCAAGCATAGGCCTCTGTTTGGGAAGGCAATTGTTCCGGCCGGAGTTGCAGAGTCGGGAGCGCGGTAAAGTCCCCGGAACATAAAAGAAGGCCTGAAATATACAAAGGCGCCGTAAATCGTCCTGCTTTTACAGCAGATAAAACAATGTAACTATTGTTTTCCTGTGGCGTTCTTTTAAATAAAAGATCATGTTTGCTCAGGAGTAGCCGCCTAATGAGCAAGAAATAGAAACTTGCGGGGCTTAATTTTCCGCTGAGAGAATTATTCAATCGTTGTGCACCAATCAATAATTCAAGGCCTGAGCGGCGGCCGACGTGATTTGCGTTGCCGTGCAAAACTGTGCAAACAAAAGTCAACAATCACATTTTCCATTTTTTTGATGGACGGCTGGGCCCATTGACACTGACATTTGTACGTAGCGCATATTTTATGCATTGCTCGGCATTAGCGCGTTCATCTCTGCGGCGATGTTTAATGGATTTGATGAACATCATTAATGAGCATGCGATATTCATGCACCTCCGCTCACTTGTGCCCGTGCCTGTAGCACGGCTCAGCGTGAGCAATCTGACCGTGAACCCCCCAGGACCTCCCCCGACCATACTGACGGCTAATCAGTCAGGCGCCCGTTTAAAAAAAAAAAAGACCATCATAGAGTCAGACGTGCTGAAATACAGCCACAAGTCTAGACAGTTGAGTGAAGAAGCCAAATGTGACTCTGGCCTTCACCCCAGAATGGGGAATGCGTGAGTGGAGAGGCGCTCATAAATATCTGAGACGGTCCGCTCACGTTGCTAGCCGACACGCTTCCCCAGTCAGTCACGGCGGCGGTAATCAAACTAAGAAGTCAAAGTCGCGGCAACATCGCCGCTACCGCACATCAGTCCTCCGCCGCCAAAGGCAACAGAACTATCCGTCTTCGTTAGCCGCGCCGCCGCCGCCGCCGCCGCGGCCCTAAATGTCTCTGCGTGACGAGAGGAAAAAGTCAAGCTTGTTATGTTTTGCCTCAGTGACCTCGGGCCATAGCGAGGGAGCGGTCGCGGCGCCGAGGCAGAAGTCATGTGGGTGTAAAAGTTTACCGCGTTTCCAGCACAGCGTTCGTTAATTAAACGGCAAAATGAATCAGTATGCTTTAAGTGGATTAATTTAATCCCACAGTGTCTACATAAAGGCCCCCCAGTGTGTGATGTGTGGGGTGATGTGCGAGCGCTGAGTGAGTCGTTGAAAAATGAAGATTTGATTTTACCGAGTCGTGGGTCATGATTCCTTGTCAGTATTAACTCTTTCACGACTCATCCCTGCTACTGCCAGCTAGCAAAGTGCAAGGATGAAACGTCACTATTGCGTGACTGTCGCTATTCTAACTCATTTCTATTAATATGTGAAGTTAATAGTTATTTATAATATTATTAGAAAGTAAGTAAGTACACTACAGTACACACTGCACACTCACACAAATGACTCCAAAACCTGATTCTGTTTGGTTAGTGACTCATCTTGAGTCAGTAAAGAGTTTCCCACCACTGGTGTGCAAGATTTACTTGCATCTAAGTAAACACATTGAAAACATTGTTTTCTGTCTCACCTCATCTCGTCTCATTTTCCTTACACCAGCAGTGACTGTCAAAAACGAAATCCGACGGTTATTTATATTTCAGTGACTGTACCATAAAAACACAACATACATCTGAAATTTTCTTTCACTTTTATGCTAATAGATCCGATCCTTTAATGTTACATGCTGGGCCGTTAAATGAGAATTTCTGAACATGGCACTAAATGATGATTTCATTCCACATGAATAGCGTGCAACATGTGCAGCTTAGTAAAACATTCACTGCAACTTGTTATTTTTGGTAAAGCGCAACTGTGTTGGGATCTTTTTTTTTTTTTAACATGCAAAGTTTTTTTTATAATTTATCGGAGCTTAAATGTAGCATCTCCTAATATGTTTGATCATATTTAATGAGTCCCCTGCAAAATTCTTCAATCATGTGTTTCATGTTGATCTGCTGGAGGTTGGGATTTCCATAAGCGTGCGTGAAAACATGCACTGGCAGCTATTATTTATAGCTTGTGGCAACTGCATTTGAATCCCCAGTTTCCTATAAGTAGTTTAACATGGTGTAACACACTGTGGTGCAGCAACAGGCACAAATAATCCACCGGGAAAATAGCACGATAACAAGTCAATGTATTTGAGTATAACTCATAAATAAGTCATAATAACAAATAACTATTTCTCATAGCAATGCGGCAGGATGGTTTCCAGTTTCAACAACGCTAAAGTCACAGCCACAACCTTTGTTAGCTTAGATGTTCGTTTCACTGGCTAGCGCTGAAGACGTGCAGTGACGTAACTGTGCACGACTCCTGTCTAAAACACAAACAAAAATCGTAATATGTGCTATTTCGTAATTTCAAGCTAATGACTTGAAACGCGTACTGCTGCGCTGAACTGCGCTTTTGAAAAGTAGTTCTTTTTTTTTTAATGTAAAAAAGTTGACAATGAACAACACTTACCAAAAATGATGGAGTCCTTATACATTAGAAGCATTTCATCTGGACGTGTTTCAAAAAGTGGGTTTAACGTGAATTTTTAAGTTAGCAATTTAGGTTTAAAATCGCTAATATCTAGCAAGCAATTTGAAAACTGTCTGCACAGCTCCCATGAACCCAAGTAGACATAAAAAATAGCCGCTTTTAGTTTGAAAGTGAGACATTCCTTTACGTTCAGATGTTATTCTCAGCTTATTTTAGGCCTCAGTCTGGTTTCTTGGGACTCTATTTTTAAGGTGCGTCTCCAGCATTCAAACTTCTGTGGTCACATCCTACCTGCTACCCGGCAAAAAATTCCGAGGCACACGCTCCAACTATCCCCACTAAAAAAAAGTCCTTTTTTTTTTTTTTTTACACCAAACTTCCACCGCTCAGATTTAAAAGATGTTCTGCTGAATAAATGTTTGAAACCCTTTTCTTCAGCGCTGAGAATTTGGAGGTTTCCTCCTGCTCCGTCCCACTGGTGTCGTTCTCTGTGTTGCCAGGAACACGACTCTTTGATCCGCCTTAATTCGCGCTGCCTTTTGCTGTTCAAACTCTGCCTCCTTCATTGATCCCTCCCTCCTTTGCCCCCTCTCTATCCTCCTCTTCCTTTCCTCCCATCCCTCCGGCTGCCACCATTCATTTTCCACCTCCCTTCCCTTTGCATCACGAAAAAAAAAAAAAAAAAAAGTTAGGTTAGCACTGAACTAAACTCGGCACAAATGGAACTGGGGGGGGGGGGGACCACGTCGAAAACTTTTCCCCACTCGGTGCGACTCAGAAATTCACAGTGAGAGCTCCCCACGGCAGAACTTTGGACCATTTAATGACAACAACTTCAGTGCCAAACACATAATTTAGCACTAAAATATAAAAGAGGGAGTGCAAATTCCCCGAGAACAACACTGGAGGTGTCGAGAATTGTTTTGAAACGGAGATTCACCTTAAAAATGAATGTCTGTCTGGATTGCTCTGAGGCCACCAAGGCGTGTCCAGAAGCCACTGGAGCGCGCTGCGTACAGACCCAGGGAATATGCAGTGAATCAGATCAGAAATGTTTTTTTTTTCAAGTCTCCCGAATCATTTGAGCAGCAAAAATTCAGACATGTTGGAAACACCTGATCTGTGGCGCTGATCATATCGTGTGTTTCCACGACACACAAGTTTTGTAAGAATTAAAAAAAAACAAAAAACAAACAGTGGAAGAACGGAGAGAGGAGTTCAGGAATGAATGCAATGCTGATTAATTAGGCAAGCGGTGATGATTCTTGCCAGCCAAGGCCACGGGGAGCGCTGCTCGTAGACAAAGCCAAAATCATATGAATTTAATTTGTGTGTTTTCCCCATTTTATTATGGAAAACACGGGTCACAAAGGCTGCCTGCTAACACCAGAGATAATTCTGCAAATTCTATTTCCATAAAACATTTGGCGCGTCAGCTTTGAAAAGCTCAGAGCGTTTGTACCACAGGATCAAGGATAAGCTATGAATAGGAAAAGCTGCTGCCGGGTCGGCAGGTTTTGTTTTTTTGTTTGTTTAACATTTTATTCTGCTCGACGAAAGTGTTTTTTTCACCCTCAGCGTGTCTTCACTCGGACGCTGCAGGCGGAGGTGGACGTCCGGAAACATATCTAAGTAGTTCACTGGATTGCAGTCCCAATTTCATTACTGGGTTTATGATTGCGTAGCGTAACTCAAACAACAAAGCAGTCGAACCGATTACTCAAGATGAGGAGTGTAAACTACAGAACTGCAACTTTGCAACTTAAAGTCCCAGTGTGTAAAATGTTACTTGATGTTATTTTTATATTGGTAAAAGCCTAATATACTGACCTTAAAACATTAATCAAACTGTGTACCCACAGTACATATAGGTCAATTGGTTTTCCTACCCATAGAAAAGTTCTCATGAATATATATATATATATATATAAGAATATAAGGTTCTTGCTCCCAGTTAGCTGCCATCTTGCACCGCCATGATTCTAAGGAAGCCTGGTGCGGACAATCCAGTGAGCCTGACATAGTGTTTCATATTTAGGGTGAACACTCGCATCTGTAGTAAATCAATGAAGAAGAAGTTGGACGAAGCAATCTAGGTTTGGGTGTGCAGGCCACTGTAGTTCACTGGCAAGCTTAGGAGAGGGGGGTGGGGGGGCGCCGCAATCTGAATCGTAACCACTTGATGTCGCTGTCTCTTCTAAAGCATCGTCAAATATTACACGCTTTGCCTTTAAATTAACACTGCATGACAAATTATTACTTCCTTGTTCGGCTAATATAGTTCCATGAAGAGTCACAGCATGACAGTGAACGCAACTGACACACCCGAATCCTCAAATATAATGTTTTGACACAGCCTTGGTACTCGTCCCAGTTCAGCCCTGTGTGGCCGCCCGTGCTGTTTAATCTGACGGCTACATCATCCGTCAGGGGAGCTACCAGGAAAGAAGCGGCGCCCGGCCCCATGTTTACATCCCGTGCTTGTGACCTGTGACCTCCGGATAACGAATCTCCCTCTGATCTGTGCCTCCTCATGTTTGCTCTTTCATATCTCGCTCCCCGCAGGAAGTAACGGAGACACGCAAGCAGGACTCTCCAACTGACCACCTCCTCATCCTGCTGCCATCTGATACCGCACACCGCACAGCAACTCCGTGCAAAACACCCCCGAGCCTCATGCAGACAAGCTACTATTAATATTCACACTGAATCTGAAGCACCCGGAGGGCGAGGCTCATTTTGGGAAACAGCAGGAACTGGCCAAGCTCGACTCGGGGAACTGCACTGCGATTGGTTTCGGACTAGCAGCGGTTGTCTCTTCTCCCACTGCCACGATTGATTGCACTTACGAACTTTCAGATGCCTTTCCTGGTACACGGTTCAACCGCACAATTTACTGTGCTAAAAGCCACTATAAAAGCTCAACATACTGCCAATGAATACATTCACGTGTATCAAGTGCATACATTGAAAACAATTTGTTTTTCCTACACTTGGAATGGTTCTCATATATAAGAACGGTGGCGGGCCGTGCATTTCACACCGAGGCCATCAGTGACGTCTTATTTAGTCCACCCTAAATGAATGCACCTCATAGATCCTGACAACACAAGCCAGCTGAAACATGGCCGTGATGACCTGCCACTGTATAAAAGTACACAGAGAGCAAGGGTCTTGCTCCAAGTTAGCTGCCATCTTGCGCTGCCATTTTATTTTTAAGTGCCCTAAATATGAAACGCACTCTCAGTCGGGCTTCCTTAGAAATTGTACTCACTGGACCTTTAAGTGGCGATAAGTGATTTTTTTTTTTTTTTCATTGCTAGAGGGCGTAGCTGAGCACTGTGTGTAAACCAAAACAAAGTGGCTTTGTGGCCCCGCCTCCTTGCACTCCTCTAATCTCCGTTGCTCCGCCCCCTCTCTCATCAGGCACACCATGAGAACTTCACCTACACTTTTATATTACATAATATATAATATTGACAATCAATGTGTTGATTTTTTTCCTCTATACAGTATTGCTTGCTTTTCTGACCTCAGTTTCTGAACTGTGCTTACCTGAAGTTGCCTTTTTGGACATACATGCTTACATGTGCAAATATACTCGCCTACAGAAAGGAGTTTATTACAGCCTCCTATAAAGACAATTACACTACATTAATTTAACAGCCCTGACTCCCTGACTGCCGGGCGTGCGCAAACTCTCGGGGAAGGAGGAGGAAAGGGAAAAAAACACATTAGATAAACTTTGCAAAGTATCGATGGACGCATTTCAAAGTGCAGGTACGTAGTTCAAAGACGCAACGCTGGGGAGGTGCTGCTCAGAAATTGTAAGGCTGGAACCGAGGAGCATTAAAAAATGATGAACGCCCACCGAGACGCCTGCTGTTGCCTATTAACAGTGACTACAGCTTCCTTTTTTCTCTCTGCACTTTTTCCGATCACGTGTCAAGGTGAGTGCATGAAAGCAGGGACAGGCAAGCCAGGCGGTTACTTGGGGGCCCCCTAGGGCTGCCAAAATGTACACCACAGCAACGACAACCACGCGCAATTTGCAATGACATGACACCGCAGGCGCAGCAGCAGCAGACCCCTTGTAGCACCCCACCCCATCTGCCTTCAGCCTCCACCTGACCACGTACCTCGCAAAAAGGGATACTGGACACGACACACTTTTGGTCACAGTTTGGAAACTTGCCATAACTTGTTTGGGCAGAAAAAATGAAGAGGAGTTATCCCTCTGGAGCCGAAAAAAAGAAGCAGAGAAAAGAAAAGGAGGAAAAAAGAAATCACGGAGAGGCTCAGGCCGTCGTGGGAGGAGTGTTGCCAACTTGGTGACTTTTCTTGCTAAACCTGGCGACTTACTTTTGTCAAAAGCGACAAGCGACAAATCTAGCGACTAGTGTTTCAATACTCGCCTCCGAACGAAAAATCCAAGGACCATAACCTATACACGGACCTGACTGACTATGTTGCCACTGACTGACTGTCGAATGGGGCTAACACAGCTAACTAAAGCCCATTTTCCACTTGCCAAAAACTGCAATGCAGTCTCACTAGTAATCGGCATTTTGGCGCTGAAACGCGTTATATATATTCTTCATAACAGTAGCATAAAATTGTAGCAGTAGTCGAAAATGCTGTGCACAGCACATTCATTATCATATGCCTGCCCTTAAAGATTCTTATTTGCCTGTTGTTGTCGTTATTATTTTTCTATCAGTTCCGTCAACTTCCACCTCCAGCAGCACAACAGCTGAGCAACCTCCTGCCTCTCAGGAAGATACAACAGAGATGGATGTTCAAGTTTCAAGTCCAATTGCAGATACTGTTGACTGTGAGTTCAATTATTTTTACTTTATTGGGAACAAACAACAACAGCAATAATAATAATAATAATGATAATACTAATAATTGTATCTAAACTGTATGCTATTTAAAGATTATTTAGAGCAAATATACCCTGATGTTTTCTTTCTTTTTCCTTCTGTCAGTTCTGTCAACGGCCACCTCCAACATTACAACAGGTCATCAACCTCCTGCCTTGCATGAGCAGGAAGATACAGCAGAGACAGATACTGTTGACTGTGAGTTCAATTATTTTTACTTTCACAGAGAATAACTAACAATAATAATAATAATAATAACAATATACCCTGTTGTTGTTGTTGTTGTTGTTGTTGTCATTAATTAGTTCCATAAAGACCCAAAGGTGAAGAAGGAGATGCGACATGCCCAAAAGATTTGATCTCTGAAGACCCTGCACAATGGCCAAGCATCCTAAGCCATAACGAACTGTGCCAAATGGTAATAACGGGACCTGTACAGGTAAAAGATATCATTTTCCCCAAGAATACAGACATCAATCCACGTAGATTCAAAAAGGAATATTACGATATGACCATGAAAAATGGGGCTACAATACCGCGGAGATGGCTTCTGTATCCAGTCAGCACGGACTCAGTCTTCTGTTTTGCATGCAAACTTTTTGGAAAACAGGACAATTCACTTACCAAAGGAGGATTTAGGAATTGGAAAAACCTAACTGCTCATTTGAAGGAACATGAGCGTTCAAAGACACACCATACCAATATGACGAGTTGGCAGGAACTCAAGACAAGGCTCAAAACTAAAACAGCCATTGATCAGATGAACCAGGATTTGATGCATCTGGAGGTAGGGCACTGGAGAGCTGTGATACACAGAGTGATTGCCAATATATGCCACTTAGCTGAAAGAAACGACGCTTTAAGAGGGCATACAGAGGCTCTATTTGACCCACATAATGACAATTTCCTATCACAGGTGGAATTGATGGCACAATTCCATCCAATCATGAATGAACATTTGAGGAGGATTCAAACCAAACAGACCAAGGTGCACTACCTCAGCAAGGAAATTCAAAACAAAATCAAATCATTGGTGGGAGACAAAATAATTGAGGAGATAGGCCGGCAGGTGAAAAAAGCAAAGTACTTTTCTGTCATAATGGATTGTTCTCCCGACATTAGCCACACCGAACAACTTTCTATTGAGATATATTGAGAGCGGTGAAATGCGAGCCATCAGTTGGTAAATCTATCTCTGAACATTTCATTGGATTTGTTGATGTTCAAGACACCACTGGAAGAGGTTTATGTGAGACACCTTTGGAGAAGTTGGATAAGCTCAACTTGGACATCAGAGACTGCCGTGGACAATCTTACGATAATGGGAGCAGCATGATGGGACATAAACAAGGGGTTCAAGCAAAATTCTTGCAACTGAATAAGAAGGCATTGTGTGTCCCATGCAGCAGTCACACTCTTAATCTGGTTGTAACAGATGCTGCCAAATCTTCAGTAGTGTCCATCTCCTTCTTTGGAGTTCTTCAAAGATTGTACAATCTTTTTAGCTCCTCTGTGCAACGCTGGGCAGTTTTACAGAAACATGTTAAGCACAAAACAGTGAAATCGTTGTCAGTGACCAGATGGGAAGCCAGGATCGACAGTGTGAAAGTTGTCCGTTACCACTTGCCAGAGCTCATGCAAGCACTGTCTGGCCTCCAAACCCTCTCAGTGAAGAAGAAGGACTCTGAGACAATGTCCACAGCAACCAGCATACAGGCTGAACTCATGGAGGTTTGTCCTGTGCACTGTGATCTGGTATAATATTTTGTATCAGATCAACCGGGTCAGCAAGAATCTGCAGAGTCCAAGTGTTTCTTTTGAAACACTTAAAGCAGATACAAGCGTCTATCTGGAGAATTTAAGGGGAAATGAACTTGCTTCCGCTCAAACTGATGCTCGACAGATAGACAGGACTTTTCCTGAAAAAAGACAGTGAAAAACAACCCATCAGTTCCTGTATGAGGGCAGAGAAGAAACCCAATCCACTCCAGATGAGCAGTTTAGGAGAGGTTTTTCTGCGAAGGTCCTTGGATCTAGACAATCTTGTGACAGCTTTTGCACAAGCCAAGGCTCGTAAGCACCAGTTTTAAAAACAGCAGACCTGTGGCTACCCTGTGATTTTCAGTTCACTGTTATTGCACTAGCATTCCATTGAAAATTTTGCCAAGACTAACTTTGTACTTTTTAAAAAAAATTTAATTTGACATTATTTATTTCCAGTATTTTATTTCCATTATTTAATTGTTTTATATATTGTGGCAATTTTATTTTTCTGTTGATTTGGCCTTAATTGTTGTTCTATTTACTCAGGTTTGTATTTTTTTTTATATTTAAAGTTCAGATAATTCCTCTGGCCGTCCTTGGACCTCACTTTGAGAACTACTAATGTCTTTGTTTCGTATTTATTTCAAATTTCCCGCAAATTGTGCGTTTATGAGTGCAAAAATCTATTTTTTTCAGCGTGCACTGGTAAGGTGGCTCTGTACACTTGTCATGCACCTGCGACACGGTACATGGAGTACTGCACAGAGGCATGGTTCCCCTTGTTCTCTGTCCCCATGGTGAAAGAACTTATAGAGGAAGGACACTTTAAGGAAACTTTGTCGGTGCACCAGGCAGAGAGAGAAACGAGGAAAAGAAGGAACGGATGCACATCCACGGCCGTTCGTGCGTTAACCCATACGTTACGAGTCGACGGGAGAACGCCCATGTTTTTGAATGCGTCTTAGGATGCATTCTGTTCTCCTGCATTCTCTCTCTCTCTCTCTCTCTTTCTTTCGCTCCTCCTCCTCCTCTCCATTACAGATGCAGCACCTGAGGGGAATTAACCCGGAGGCGACCAACCTGTAAAAAGGAGGCGGACCAGCGGGAAATGGGGGGCCACCGCAGCTGTAGATTCTCAGGGAGTTACTCTCCCTGGGTGTTTTGTTCGATGCTGAGCGCTGGCACGGTTTAGCGTGCTTGGCCTTCATTATTTTTTTAGTTTGTAATTTCAGTTTGAACTGGGGACCGTCGGTAGTCCTGTTTTTCGATTCTTGGTTGTGTTAGGTAAGTGTGGTTTTAGGCAGTTTTTAAGGGGGTTGGACTGAGGCGACGGTCAACTGCGTGGCTGGCTCAGACCTTTCCCTGCTTTTGTTCCTTTTTGCCGGGATCTCCAGTCCCTTTTTTTTGTGGGGGTTTATCTAATTTGAATATGGTTCTTTGATAATAAATAATTTTTTGCACACTTGAATTGTTTGTGGTGGCGTCCCTTTTTAGATAAGTTCGGCCTTCTGAGCCTTTGAAGTTGTTTGTTTGTTGCGGCCGTAACACCATACATTGAAGGAACATGATGTCTTTGACAACAAAAATCGCTTACGACTACCGGTACTACTACTACTACTACTACTACTACTACTACTACTACTGCCGCTTGTGTGGGTATTGAAGGGTCACCAGGCAGGTCCACAGCCAAAACCGGAGTGTTGATTCAACTCCCACAGAGTTGGTTTATAGTTTACACAGAGGAGATTTATATTGCACCACACTCTACAGAGTTAAATGAACACTTTCAAAATAATTGATTATTTAACACTGTGTCAAGAGTTACTTTTTTAACTCACTACACAGGGTTAAATTAACACTACACAGGTTAAAACACACTTTTACTTATTATTTAGGTAATTCTTATCCCTAATATTTATGTAGTAATGTAATATAACTTGATGAACACGATTTTCTCCCATGCAGTCAATCAAAACATAATAAATGAAGGTATAATGTACAAACCTTCATCTGCTCACATTTCTTTGGATAAATCCCTGGCAAGTCCTGAAACACTGCTCTCTGGAACATGGGAAGAACTTGACACTGGAAGAACACTGGGTGAATTTTGAGGAAGATCTGAGGAATTAAGTTGGTCCTCCAAAGCTTGTGAAACTGAATCACTGGAGGAACGAGCAACCTGGTGTTGGGGTGAGCTGCTTTTCCTCTTCGATGACGTTACACCTGAAGATCGGATCCCATTTCCGAAGCAGCCTGGTACCCGATACCTCATCATCAAACGGGAGAATGAAGTCTTGATTCACCTATAAAAAAGAAAATATACTGCCACCACATTCAGCACAAAATTTCAAGTAATTCTAAGCTTCTGACAATGCTGAAAGGTCTCTCCCATCTTCTGCAGAATGAAGGAAGTGTCTGTTGCATGGTTGAGCAAAGACATGGCTTCCTGGCTAGCATCTCCAGTAAGCTGCTTCTCAACAATAATGGACCTTTGGAAATTTGGGCCTCCTGAAGAAAAGCACACACCTAATGAGAATTAATGACAACATGATCTAGTTTATCGAGATGTACTTTCTTACCTTCTCCTGGAGAAAGGCCAGTGGGGATACTTGGAGGTGCAGATCCTCTTTGAATCTTCCACTGGATCATCTTCAGACGCCAATAAATGTATCCTGTGCTGCTTGCAGCATCATAGAAGTGTTCCTAAAATGGAAATACATTCAAAATGAATGTATTGTCAAACATAATAAATCTCAGAATTCAAATGTCAATGTAATGCACCCTGAACACAACAAGCCAAAACATTAAAATTATGTAAACAGAGAGTTCAACTGTTTTATACTCCTTTAGTTTATGAGCTATTAAACCTGCATTTGCATTTTATATCATTTTAATTCAGTGTATTTCTCTAAATTACAACCATTCATAACACAAAAGGAACAAGTTCAAACAGATTAAGGTGAATGATTGATCGAGCCAAATCACGCACTGCAGATACTGAAACGTAAATAGGGATGGTGGATTTAGGGGTGAAATTTACAGAAAATATAAATAGGTGATCCTTCAGTGACACCAAATCATGGCAGTAGGGTGTTTACGCAAAACACAATGGTCTCTTCTCCATGTTAGATGCTTGATTGAAATTTCCCTGAGGGAGTCATCCCAAGGGGATCAATACAGTTTGTCTAAGTCTAAGTCTAAGCTGTGGTGGCTTCATTTGTTTCAGTAATAATGTCATGTGACCTTTTGTTGTGCGTCGTCTAAGGTGTCATGATGTCAGAATGTGAACAGCATGGTCAAGAGGACTGTTGAAATGCGAGTCGTCATCGAAATACTGAAACATTGAACAGTTGGACGTGTGCGTCCAAAGTTAATAGAATCTCAGATTAAGTCATCAAGGTAACGGTGCATTTTAGGTGCATTCTGAAAGCCAAATATCCCAACTGTCTGTGAGTAGTGCATATCTGAGGGCAGTTTCCCGGCACCGTGCTCTTCAGTGCACTAACCCTTCCTCCCGTAATAAACACTCCAAGAGCGATTATTTTTCCTGCCCACTCTAAGGTTGAAAAATGAGTTTATGGCCGCTCTTCGGTGGCTCTTCATTGACCCTGTTAGCAGCAGTCTGAGTGGCTAAAATACAGATTCTTACCTTTACACCCTTTTATCCATTTTCTAGTTCAGTGTCAGCATCCCCCAGCAAATCCGCAGAGTTAAGTGCACTATCACGGCAAAGTGATGTCGTCAGCAAACCTGGTGTGGCAAGACTCGTAATTCACTTCCTAGACGTGTGTTCCCCATGTATTGGGTTAGCGTCAAGTCCATTCACTGTATGGCGCACAGCTGTTTTTTTGTGAGGAGCTGGCTTTTGGTTGCCACCAGTGATGGTCGGCGCTTCGTGGAAGTACCAAAGACCTGCATTTGATTGTTTGACCAGCAGGAACCGCCAAAATTGGTTGCAAAATGACTAAAAATCAATGTCTGTCAATACGGAAAGGAGTCAGAAATTCATACTATTAAAAACTGATCTGGTTCAAATCACTAGTAAAAAAAAATGGAACAGGAACTGGAAACTCAGTGGGTGCAAAGTGCTTGAAGACGCCTGACCAATTATTGACAAACCAGTTGGTGACCAGCGGGTGGCTTTTCTGTCTTGTTCCATCCAACTGGGCACAGAGGTGGTTTTGCCTGCATCCATTGGCACTCGCCCCTGTCGTGAAGCACTTAGGTAGAATCCGGAGTCAGACAGCAACCTCACCAGGCATCAGCTGGAGAGCTCAAACATAGTTATCAACCAGGCTGAAAGCCGACTGTCCGCCAAGGGACGGCAATCATGACATATTTCAACCAGGAGCAGTGTGAACACAGGCCCATGACCAACCAAAAATCATCCTTGGAGTTTTCCTGCCGCTACTGCTAAGCCAACGTGTGCTTGGCCTCCAGTCAAAGCAGAGCAAACACCAACGAAAAAAACCTCTCGACAACCTCCGACTGCTCCACCTTTGCGTCGCCCCGACTCTGCGCGCTTCTTCTGCAGGTCGGAATTTCCCGTAGCCAAGTTGTACAGCGAGTTCACTGCCTTCCTCCCTCTTTTTCCTTGTCACTCCAATGTTTCCCTCCCGCCGGTACAAAAGCCCCCTGCGCTCCGGCCTGCGGCGTTTCTCCGGCCCTGAAATTCCCAGGAAATGGGACAAAAGGACGCGAGATGCGGCGAAATCTCCTTTATGTGCGTTCACGGCCGCACAGAGATGTCGGATACACGCCACGGCGTGGAGTTCGCGGAGGTCCTTACGTAAAAACACACTGCAGCAGGATGTCGGCGAACAATTATGCCCTTATGAAACCCTCCCACTTGTAATCATTAGCCGAAGCCGCTGACGGGCTAATTGCACGTCCAGCCTGAGTGCAAGTGCAAGAAAATATTTCACACCTTCGGAATTCTTCGCTTTTCTGAAGTATAATGGAGAGGGCGGAGGGGTGCAGGTCTTATCTATTCAGCGCGGCAAACCACGTTCTTCAGATCTGGTTCCTTACCTCATTGACATGTGCCCCTGCCCCCCCCCACCACTTTCTTCCTTTAATTCGGATCAGCGACGCCTCCCTCGTCTCGGAAGAAATGAAACGGCGGGCAATTAGGTGAGTCGTCTCCAGAGCTCGCTGACAGCAATTACAAGGTGTGACGAGGCAAACGCTCCGCAGCCGCGGCTCTAAGACGGGTCTCTCTCTCTCTGCTCTCCTATTTTTTTTTTTCCTTTCACTTTTATTTCCGGCAAGGGGACGGGAAGAGGGGCCGGGCGGGGAGGGGGTATTGAGGAACGGCTGGTAGTGATAAAAGAGGAGTTTGGAGGAAGAAAGCGGGCAGGATGTGAACGCGGGGTTGCAGCGGCCAAGGAGAGGAACGCGATCAAAGCGTGCTCGTCGGCGGCTTTGCTTTTTTTTTTTTTTTTCGTCGGCGGCTTCCGGGCAAAGTCGAGAGGAAGGCAGAGACGAAGTCGGTGTGTGTACTCAACGGAAAACAAAAAAACACAATGGCGCCCTATAGAAAAACGTTCACATCCGCGGCTGTGTTTTTAGCACGCTGCGGGGACGGCGAGGGAGGGCGGAACAAACAAGAGACGCTGCAACACGCCCACACACTCTCAGAGATTACTGGATTTAGTACTTTTCTCTGCTTCTAATGAGTCTCACATTAGATGTGTTCCCTTTGAAGGCTGGCCTTTCCCGCTTTTAGAATCGGACTGGGTCGTCCCGCCGTCGAGCTCGCGCTAATCCTGCTAATTGTGTAAAATCAGGAATCCAGGAGTAGCAGGTCGGGTCGAACTTGGTTAAACTTTGCCGCACGCGCGCTAGTGGGTTCCGCAGCTATCAATAATTCGACTAGTCCCAGCCTGCCCCTCAGTCCGCGACTCCCTGTCGTTAAAAAAAAGACCAAGATGTCTTTGAGTACTGCTTTTTTATTCCATCAAAAAGGTGGTTGTAAACAACCTTAATGGGCCAATGTTGCTTCCAAGTGCCAAGTGCATGAAACAACACCAAACAGAATACAATAGCATATTGCATTTATTACATCAACCCTTGTGTCTCTTTGGCCAAACCAAGTAGAATATAGCAGTTTAAGACTTAAACCCTTTAAAAAATGTTTTCATCTTTACTCCCAAAGCAGTTTCTCCTCTCTGATTGTTCTGCGTATGCAGCCTATTTTCTAATGTTGCTGAATATCAAAATAAGCTGATTTATTTTCAGTCTACCAAAAAATAACTTTTTTTTTTTTATATATAATGAAAATCCCATAATACATTATTTGACCCACCCCACCCCCCCACCCTGCCAATAAAACAAAAATGTCCTGACTCGGCACAGCCCGACCCGTGGGTAACTCATGGGCACATGCATGTTACAGGTCGCATCACTAGCGTACACTGCTGATCTCTGGCTAACACCATAACTCAGTGGTCCCCAACCACCGGGCCGCGGACCGGTGCCGGTCCGTGGGTCATTTGGTACCGGGCAGCGGACAGGTGCTGGTCCGTTGTTGAATTAATCCCGTTTCATTCATTATCTGAGTGAACAATTTTATTTTGAAAAATTACCGGATTCTCTCCGTGACGTCCATCTACATGAGTGTCGATCGCCATGTGCTCCACACCCCACCCATCAATTATTGTCATATTGTCCTCGCATTAAACCGGGCCGTGGTGTTAAAAAGGTTGGGCACCACTGCCATAACTGATAACTGACGCCAGGCCGGCGCTGTGGCAGAAGGGGACAATGAAGCGCCGAACAATTCGCGAAGCCAGGTTGGACAGACGTCGGAGCGTAATTGAGGAGTTCAGAAAGGTGAACATCGGCGGATGAATGCCGGACAGTCTTGTGAGTGGCTGAACTTCATCATTTCTAACCGGGGAAACGTCTGTCCGCTCCGCACTCACTGCGCCATTCAACTGGGGACCCTGTGAAGAAGAAGAAGAAGAAAAAAAAAAAAATGCCTTTCGAACGCATAAATACACCAAGTGCAACCAGGAACAATGCAACAATGTAAGTACTCCCTATGGACATAACCTAAGGTCTCGGATTGATGGAAAGGAATTTTGGGGCTGTTCTTGACAAGCTTGCCTTCCGAGTCACCTTGAATGCAAACAGCCTCGCGCGCTGAGGACGTGGGAGAGTTATAGTAAGTATTCTTAATTCTCCTTGGAACTGCACGAGCCAAGTGCTCATTTTTCATGTGCGGGCAAAGTGAAGCCTTCCGTGTCGGGAACAAAACATAGCGGCCCGTGCAGCGCTCAGTGTTGCGGCTAAACGTGAAGGGTACGGTTCAGGGTGCGACTGCATTTCACCCATTCAGCCGTGCTGATTAGGAGTGTGAAGGCTCGGCGTGGCCTCCCTCCAGCTGTTGGTACTGCCGCCGCCAAAAAGGATGGCTGCTAATGCAAGGCACGTGGACGAACCCTGACAAGGCTGCCGACCATTTCAACAACTGCTTTTCTCTGTTGGAGTGAGTGGCTGCTGCATTCCTCCCTCAATCCACAGAGAATGTTCCAGAGGTGCCATGTGAATCACAAAATGTCAGTAGAGCCTGTGTGTGTGTAAGTGCTGCTAAATTAGAAGCTATATATATATATATATATATTTTTTTTTTTTGCAGAGGAAAGAATCCCTTTTTCATCCAAACAGATTAAGATGTGCTTTCCAAACAGCAGCTGTTGGGATTTGCACTGAAATATACCCATTAGTGTTTTCTTATTGGTCTAACTTCCTCTCAGTCTGTAGCTCTGAAATTCCCCTTCTTCAGCACAACCGACCGATTTTAACATTGTCCAGGACAAGATCACGATTTCATTTGCAGTGAATTTCATACAGTATTTCAATGTTAAAGCAAGAAAGAACAAGGGAGTCAAGTCAAGGCTGTCTAGTGTGCGCCCACCTGTCAGACACGCACACAGACGGGCAAATTTCATTTCATACGCCCACGTGGTTTTTAAATGCCATACTCGAATTCGCTGTTGAATAATACATCAAAACCATGGTTTGCGGACAAAAAGAAGCACAAAGGAATTTCATGACCTCACTGCCGTTTAAGTCACCAACTAACACTCACATAAATTTAATTCTCAACAACTCCAACGCTGAAAATTACTCCGCAGCCCGCGAGTGCCCGTAAAATATGATGCAGCTGTTCCTCTGCATTTAAATAACTTTGGCTGAGCAATGGGCCCTTGGTTCCTCCAGCTGCAGCGAAAGGCCATGGTATAACAAATGATAACAATAACCAGACATATGCTATCTTGAGACGGCGGCATCATTACTGTAGAAGCAGGCACTTCTCCTTAAAGTTTCCAAGCGGATGGCGGCGAGAGGGAGGAAGCGACACCCCTGTGAGCTTTCAACACAGCTGGACTGTCGAGATCTCATGCAAGAAATTTGAATGTCCAAACTGCAGAGCTTCGATCAAAAGCATTTTCAGAAGGTACCTCCTGCAGCATGCCCTTAATAAAAAATAAATAAAGCAGAGACAAAGGAGCGACTGCAAGCCCCTAGCTGCAGCTAAGGAGATTAGCAAGGATACTCAAGGAGCTCCATGAAATATAAGCATTTTATGAGAATAAAGAACAGAAGTGAATATTTTCTTCAGCACAGTGCAGGTTTTTACTCATGTTCATCGCTTAAGTAAAATACTCCTGGCGCTATAGCTAACATGCAATAACCTGTGCAATACCACACTCAACCAGTGCAATAGCTAACATGCAATAACCTGTGCAATACCACAATCAACCAGCGCAATAGCTAACATGCAATAACCTGTGCAATACCACAATCAACCAGCGCAATAGCTAACATGCAATAACCTGTGCAATACCACAATCAACCAGCGCAATAGCTAACATGCAATAACCTGTGCAATACCACAATCAACCAGCGCAATAGCTAACATGCATTAACTTGTGCAATACCACAATCAACCAGCGCAATAGCTAACATGCATTAACCTGTGCAATACCACAATCAACCAGCACAATAGCTAACATGCATTAACCTGTGCAATACCACAATCAACCAGCGGTTGATTGTGGTATTGAAAAGTAGAAAAGTGCTTTGCTGGCAAAAAAAAAAAGGAAGGGGAGGAGAAACAGTGAGAGTCACAAAACACATTTGCCCTAGAAGAATACAGTAATACTAGGCTACGTCAACCGTGTTCCCCAGGTGTAAATGCTGTGAGGTTAGCAGGCTGGACACCACTCACCTGATGACAGCCAACGTGCCTTTGTCAGATTTTTTTTTTTTTTCTTTCTGATGCTGGAATTCACGAGTGCAACTCGGGTGACGGATCTAGCGAGCCGCAGTCAATCTTATCCGACAGTGACCTTATCCAGGCAACAGAGCTCCGGGCTATTGGCTACAACGGAGAGTTAAAGAGAGGCAGAGAGACAGCAGGTGATAATGGAGACAAAGAGAGGGGAAAAAAAAGAGATGAGAGTGATGAACGAGGGAAAGTGGAAAACGAGAGGAGGCAATTCTGCTGAAAACAGGTGGGCTTTGTGATGAAAATGAGTCCTATTTAGGGGCATAAACACCCCTGTTTTCAACAAAAACCTGTGAGGTTACTCATAACTCTTTATCTAAAAAACCTACTGGGTATCACTAACCCACACGTCAAATAACATTATATGGAGCAGAGCCTTTCTTTAGGGAAACTCTCGGTAGAATCCCATATTGTTTTACCTGCGGACTTTCAAGCTACGTCCTGTAATATTGGAGTGACGCCGTGGGCGAGCAGCCCCGCAGGCCACAGGGGAGGTTTTCCAGGTGTTATTACCGGCCCGAGGCACCGTATTATTGCAAAGATCAACATTGCCCACGGCCAGCCGCAATCTGCAATATATGCGACTACCGCAGTGTCGAATAAAAGACTAACAACTTTTGGCTAAAGTCAATTAGGAGTAATTTTGATGATAACAATAACCAGACATATGATATTGATATGTTTGGTTATTGTCATATGTTATACGCTATATATATATATATATATATATATATACGGTATTTCAGTATGCTTTGGCTAGTCACAGTGTGTCCACGCGAGAGCCGAGGCTCGAGGTGCGCGACTTTTTGAGCCCCCTGGTCCTGCAGTTGTCACTCATTTCACTCGTTCCAGCACAACCGCGTCAATTATCACAACCCGCCTCAACCTGCAACCTGCTGTCGTTCCACAGACCAATATGTTATTTTTACTAAGATTAACGAGCATATCCATATAAACTGGTTTATTTTCAGCCTGTTAAAAATACATATTTCACCGTTTGTTCAAAAATAAATAAATAAATAAATCCTAATATACATTATTTGACCCGCCCCAGCCCAATAAAGTGAAAATGTCTCGACTCTCGGCTGTGAGTGGCTTCACATTTTGCTCATTTTTATTGGACAGTCGTAAACTCTACATTTAATTTGTGTGGTTTTATGTTTGTTTAATTTGATCTGACAGTGCACGGCTGTTGTTTTTTTTTGTTTAAATAAAGTTTGTGGGCTCATTATATCGGTGCTTGTAATTATTTTTACAATATTGCCTTTGCTAGTCAGAGCAGTTTTCTATGAAGACATCTAAACTGTGCTGTTACCGAACTGCGGTGGCATGCAAACTCTTTGTGGCACCATTTGGACAGAACGGCGCTCTTATCCAGGCTGCCATCTGACTGGTTTTTTGAATGTAAATTTCCGTCCACCGAGCAAAGTAGGGTGCTGTTGTTGTTGTCGTCCATCGTGTTCGTTGTTTGCATAGGCAACTTGTTAGCAAAACTACTATTTGGCCTTGCGCCTGTCTGACGTCCCTCAGTGCGTCTCTGCAATCCATATGCACTGAGAAACGTTCGATGTTGTCTAGAGTCTATATTGAAATACAACATATACACACACACACTTATATAGAGAGAGAATTTTTTTTTAACTCAGTGTTTTTTTTGTGTGCGCATTAAATATTGACTTAACGGCCCTAAAAGATACATGTTTAAAAGAGAAAATGCTGAAGTGCTGTTTAGTAGTCTTAACTTGAACTTGAAAGTGCCACCCAGCTGTCAAAAAGTAAAAACTAATAACAACACCGAATGACATCTGTTAAAAAAAATGCTGCCATGCCAGGATTGCATTCGCAGGAATCCTGCTGTCATCAAGACTGAAAGGATGCTGATTAATTCTTGCCCGAATATTTGAAAATAAGATGGAGCTTTGGAAATCTTGGGATCTCACTGGTCAAACCACACTGCAAGCCCTCCCTCCCACCCCCCGCCAAAAAAAAAAAAACAAACTTTATTTACACGGACAATACAATACACCTTTTGTAATTTGTAATTTTTCAAGATTTTTCTCTTCATTAGTTGGTTCAAAACTCTGTACTGTTCTGTTTCTTTTCAAGCTGCTGCAAATGCAAATTTCTCTTGGAGATTAATAAAGTATTCATCTATCTATCTATCTATCTATCTATCTATCTATCTATCTATCTATCAATCTATCTATCTATCTATCTATCTATCTATCTATCTATCTATATAATATCCAAAATAATGTCCGCTCGCTGCACGGTTAGCAGATGAGGTTCACGCGCTTCCATCTGCATGTGTCGGAACATTTTGTTCCCGATGTTCAACACGTGCGGCCAAAGATCAAACGGCCACATCATTCGATTGACGGCCGACCTGCTCCGCTGGCCGAGGCTGGGCGGGCCCTCACCGAGCTCCCATTTTCAACCTTGGTCAAGGCGTTCGGAATCCAATTAAATGGCTGCTGCGGCGAGCCGGGCCTCATCCTCTGCCCACAAGTGGATCTGCGGATCTCACTCGGGCACTGCAAAGAGGAATCCGGTGGGGTGGGGTGGGTGGGGGAGGGGAGGGAGGGGGGGTGAATGGGAGCAGGTGAGGCAGATGAATACTGGGGGGAATGAGGGGCTCTGGCTGAGCCACTGCTGCCCATAGTGCGAGGCAGGCAGGCAGCCAGCGGAAGGGGTGTGTGTGTGTGTGTGTGATGTTGTTGAGGGGTGAGTGGGGGGTGTGCCAATCCAATCAGATGTAATGGGGTCAAAGGTCACTGTTCACTCCTGCAAAAACCGCGATGGCCAACTGGCTGAGCGGGAGGCGCAGCTGTGGCCCATCGTGGCGGCGGGAAGCGTGCGCGGCGCCCGGAAGCGTGCGCTCGCCATCCCCGCACGGCCCTGGCGCACGCACGCCGAGTACAAGAGGGCAAACGGAGGGGAGAGAGGAGTTTTCGCGCTTCCGCTGGCGCGCAGGTCGATGGTGGAATTGACGAATGGACAACATCGGCGGTTGGGAATAGCGGCTTATCGAACTTTCCGCCACTGCGATACGGACGCGCGCACGTAAGGCAAACCATCCGACCGTCTCCTCGCGCACCGACTGACGTCACTGTCCTCTCTCACCACCTCTCTGCTCTTCCTCCAGACCTCCTGCCGGCAGGTTCCAGCTCCATCATCACTTCTGCTGATATTATTCACCATAACCATCTGAGTCTGGCCCGTCTGGCTTTACCTCCAGAACATCTATCTTGCTCCCGCTGGCCCTCAGATGAACTCCTTCCACATCCCGTCCACCCTGGCCACTCCCAGAGAGAAGCCACAACATTTAAACCTCCTCATGGTTGGCTAATTGGAAAGGTCTGCACATCACAAGATCAGCACAAACTGCGCAAGTGCTGATGGCTCGATGATGTCACGCGCTACCTCGCAACGTAGAAAGGCCAGGATTTAGGCAGATTCAAGAGAAAGTGAACGTCCAACAGGCAAGAGAACAAGATACGTGGTGTCAATCAATACCTTCAGTGTAGTGCTCACAGAATAATAAAGAGGCCATAGATGGTACTTATATGTTTACAGATGTTGGGGAAAGTCAAAAAAGCTCTCAGCAGTCACCATCTTTCATTGGCCTTTCACCTCGTGTTTGGGGTGAGACTGAGCGGAAGAGTCCTTAACAGATCAATTCAATCAATACTCAGCTAAAATTATATTAAAATAATAATAATAATATAAACAATCCTAGCTATTTCAGAGAAAAGTTTCAATATTATTTCGTTCATCATTCACAGTCACATCTAACAAAGTCATCTATTGTTTTTATGGGTAGTCCTAATTACAGTGCTAGTAAGAGTCCTTCTAACACTTTGAAATCCTTATTGAGGAATCCATGTCCTCACCTCATGGCTCTAGTGTAATTAGATTCAGGTCCCGTGTGTTTTGAGGTAAAGTGATTTGTTGTTGTGTTTTTTTTTTTTTTATTTGCAATTTCCTGCAGCTTTTCCCGGGCATTTGTTTGCAGCGCTGCCTAACGCGTCATACAGCGACTCGAAAGCAGCAGGCAGGAGGGAGCAGGAGAGGATATTACGGCATCATATAAGCCTAAATCGAATTTTACTTTGTTTATCAGCCCACGCTGCTGCCGGTAACGGGATTGTCTGTTGATTTGAACTTGAGGAAACAAAGCAAACACTGCGCGCAGAGCCAAACTAATGAGTGTACCTCACTCGATGAGCGACACCTTCATGTTGACTGGGAGCCTGCCCCAAGGATTATTATTAGGTAAAGGTACAGTCATTCAATCATTAGATCTGTTTGGTTGGTTTATTAAATGTTCTTTTTGAAATCAGAGACCCAAAAAGCAAGCAACCCGTTTTCCAAAACATTATTATCATTATTATTATTTTAGAACTTTTCATTTGGAATATTTTAGTGTCCAATGTCTAATTAAAAGTGATTGATAGGATGTGAAGTGTGCAGAATTCTGTGCTTACAAGAGCCTAAAATATCAACCCTGATGCTTTGATTACTCCTTCATGGTTTACTCAACACAGCTGAGTGTCATTAAAATACCAAGCTTTGTTTTAGAAATGTTTACATTTCTCACTAATTTAAAGCGTCCAGCTTTTGTAATGACGGCCGCATATTGCACACTTGACATTCATTCTCTAAAATCACATTCAATTAGACGTTCGAGGGAACAATTGTCAGTGCCATCCCATAATTTGTCCAGCAAGTGTCAACGTCACCAAAAATAACCTCAACTTTGACCGACACACCGCCGAGATTCCCAGGAGAAGCCACCAGAGACCATCTGCCATGCGTAAACTTAAAGGACTACACGTTGCACCTCATCTCCTCCTGCTGCGGTCTAAAAGCATCATCCAGCCCGTCCTACTGTGCAGTTCCACCGGCTTTTTCAACAACTTGCCTGTCAAAAACCGCTCCAAACTCACATCCATCTTGAAAGGCCAGCAAGATGACCTGTCTTCCCGCACCCAATCTCACAGACATAAACACAAAGGCCACTGCATGCATTGCATCCTCAATAGAAGAGGACATCACCCACCCTCTCAACCACCACCTCATCCCACTACCCTGGCTAGGGCCCGCCCAGCCAGGAGCCTGATCCCCTCAGCCACAGCGGCTCTGAACAACAGAGCCCGGAGGGAAAGGAGATGAACTGCGCTACACCCACGTCTATGTTAATATGTCTTGTCCTGTCTAAAGGTTGTATTTGTAATGATGTCTGATGCATGTTGGTCAAACTGTGCCGTGCGCTGTGAAAAAGAATTTCCCCTCGGGGACAATAAATAAATCTGATCCAATCTAATCTGATCTAAATCCTTGCTGATTTTCCTGCACTCGTAATGTTCTTAGAGCATTCCAGTAGATTACGTCATGAAGCTGGTTACAATGGGGTTCAATGCAGAAATGAGGGAGTGTATTTTAGTCGGATCCAGTGGAAGGTGACTTTTTTAAATCACAGGGAACCTTAAAAAAAAAACAAAAAAACTCTCAGTTATTTCAGAGCAGGATTCTGCCTCAATCTGCAGATCAGATACAGATCAGATATTTTCCTCTGCAGCTTTGCAGCCGTTTTTCTCCTTATCAACAAATCCACCCCCCCTGTGCTGCCAACCACCTCTGCTCTGTTAACGTCAGAGCGGCGGAATCACAGAGACTCTCTGTGATTTATCGGTCCATATAATTGGCTCTGGTGACGCACGTGGTGCACGCAGGGCCGGGGCGATGTGTAAAGGGCCTTTTAGAATAATACATGTGTTATAATCATTATCTTTTTCCCCTTGAGCCAAACTGCGTGGTAAAAATAACCCTGGTCGATCGTCCCCGGCCCTCCCCGCTGTATCCGCTCCCGTTCTAAACAAAGCGTCACGCCGCCCAGAGCGTCTGCTTGGCCTCTCGGGGTCCCGCAGTCAGAGGTGGCGGAGTAATTAGATGGCACACACTGCCGCGATGCGCGTCGCCCTCTATTATCTATTATCCATCCCGACGGCCTGATTAATGCGTTGGCGTCCGGCTCGCCTCGTTGCCGGCCTTGGCTACCAAAACTTTGCCGACTGGGCCGCCTTCTCTGCACACCAGGCGTGATGTGAATCCGCTTTATTGTTTTCTAATTAAAACAATGTGTTTGCATCCCCACGGCGAGCAGCAGGTGTCGGATTTGAGGCGCGCACTAAAGAGCAGGCAGGAGCTTTTCCTGTATAAGGGTGTCAATTTGACAGTGATTTAAAACTACTTTTTGGGTTAATGGGCAGAAAAGCACATTGAAAGGGGGTTTTTATGAGGCGCTCGCGGGGGGACAAACGGTCGTCTCTCTCCCAGCGGTCTTTATGGTCTTTTAGTGGGGGGGCAGTAAGTCCTTGAGGTGCTTCGCCAACGCGGACCTCCAGAGTGGACTCGAGAAGTCCCCTCGGTTGCATCTTCGGGAGGGAACTTCAATGTCAGCTGCGCCCATTGAAATAAGATTTTCAGAAAATCAAAAATCAATGGCAGGTGTAATTAATCCCCTTTTAGGAACCCCGATAAATGTAACTCCCTCCCAAAGTGAAAGTAGCGGCCCGACGCCGAGTGAGGAGCAGCAGTCGGGGTGAAAATCAATAGGTCTCCGCTTCTGTTATATGGAGAGATGGGAGGACTGAGGCGAGAAGGGAGACAGGTGAGACGTGACGCGGCCAGCTTGGCGAAACAGGAACGGCATGAGGAATGGAGGCGGATAAAGAACACGCGGTGTATTGTTATGCGATGAAGAGATTGGGTAGAGCAGCGGGGAAACAGATTTGTTGAACAACCCTTCAACCTCCGAAGCATTAAACAGAGATCAACCGCAGGGCTGTGCGCTCTTATCAAGATTGCAAGTACATAAAAGTAGCGGCAGATATACATGCATGTAGTCCCCTTTTTTGTAAATGGGCAAAAATACCGAAATTGGATTGGGTTGAACGTATGTTGGATGCCTGCAGGAAGGTGGAGAACAACGCTGTTAACGTTTAAATGATAGAAGAGAGCAGCCACTTTTTTTTTTACTCACAAAACAGCTCATTCAGGTAGGCCGTGTAAACTGCTCAACGTGTATTCAACTGTAATACCCCGTGTTATTGAAATAGTGAATAAAGTGTGTGTTAGAGTGGTAATGATAAAGCTTCTACTTCACAAAATGGACTCAATGGCTGCACTACAGCACGCAAGTGCAAGTAAATACAAAGCAAAAGCTGTAGTTACTAATTAGATGGTTGGTGTAAGAGCTCACGATTACTAATGAAGTCGAGTCGTAATTAACACAAATTATACAGAGCAGTAGTTCTACTGCTGCAACGGGTTGTGAGTTGTAAATTTCTACCCACTACAGAGAAAAGTTGGACGAATTCTAACTGACCCTGAGGCCATGGAAGGCACATAGCTTTGCCTCGGAGTCACACACCAATAACAGCGGCTGAACAGTTTTTCACAGTATGCAAGTCCGAGTTGGAAGAACTGTAGGATATAATGGAATAAAATGGGCGTATATAGACATATGTTGTACTGTTCACAGTATATCGTTATTTCCTTGGCTGTCGCAGGCCCGCAGATTTAAGACGGACATTTATAGTCCTTTTATATGAAGAGCAAACTATCATTTCACATTCAATTGGAGAAAATCAATTTGCCACTTAATGTGGTCGAATTGTTCTCCATCCAGCCAAAAGTAATTAAATTACTGACTGTGAGACAAGGTAGCAATCGGCTTGCTTTCAAAGCGTCAAGCGCCAGCCAGCTGTCGGAATTGTCCTCACAGTGGGGAAATACAGAGTTTCATATAGTGCTCAAAACAAAGTACAGAGGCAAACACATCTTGTTCAACTCCCGCTCATCAAAAATAACATAGCATAACACGTCAGAGTGGAGTCGAGATAACACTGCATCCTGTTTAACCATATTTGCCGTCATGTACAGAACTCGGCAGATGACCTCCAGCAACAGAGCCACCTGCCGAGTTCTGCACACCATTGCAAACTTGTTCTTTACAAGTTTTTGGGTTCTGATGTGACCAGCTCCTCCTTTAAATGAATAAATACTGGCATTTGGCAGCGCAAATTGATTTCCCGAGGAATCGTTGCTCTCCTGCGGCAGTGATGAGCGAGTCCAGAACGAATTGCTCAAAACTCGAAGGTCATCCGCTTGACTTGCGAGTCATGATTCCTCATCTCCATTATCTCGTTTGCTGACTCGTTTCTGCTACCCAAGTAAGTCATGTCAAGGACAATGACTCACTTGATCCCTCTGGGAGTGGGCAGAGCTTTTGTGGATATGGATTTCCCATTTGTATAAAAAGATGGACAAAGCCTGTTTTGTTTTTGTTTTTTTTTTCATTTTTGTTTTTTTTTTTCTTAAAGAGACCAACATTGAATTGCCAAAAAAATAGATAAATAAATAAACAAAAACAAATACAACCCTGGATGATGTTGTTTCGTCAGCAAGGACCGCCAAAAATGGTTGCAAAAAAGACTAAAAACGACACACTAAATGACTAAATTCAGACTTTTACAGTCGGGTTTAAATGTTTTATTTTAATGTCCATTTTTTTGTGTGTAATTTTCAGTATATGTGGCCAAGGTTGTGGTTGTGGCTACAGTACAGTAGCCAAGTGTAATCAGCTTACCAGCAGGTTGACAGATACTCAACACAAATCAACACATCCATATATGGAATTTTCTGATCCCAATCTTCATTTCTACAGGTACTTGCAAACCAGTGCGTGACGCCACAGTAACATTGTTCATCTCTATGTACAGACAGTGGAATTTCTACAAAGCCAGTGTGATTGACCCAGTGACTCAAATCCTCAAAAACTTGATTGTCCTCGGTGGTTGGCTCTTAGCTGCAGCAGTGCAACATCAGGGCATCTTGAATGACAAGCGAAACTTTGAAGCAAAAACACGTTGAAGGGATGAAAGATGAATCAGCCACTGTTCTTTTAACTCGTGTAGCCAGAGAGGCTTTAAAGTTCAAGAGCTTTAAAGTTCAAAATATCCAGATGGAAAGTAGGTTTTTTTTCTGTTTTTACTGAATCTGTTTCTTCTCTAAATATCAATTGTTAGTTATCCAAGACAGTTCCACATTGTGCATGAATTGTGTCTCGGCAGGCTTGCACGAGTCCACGGTCCACCGTGGCAGGTAGCAGACGGCTAGTCAGGTGGAAGCAGGTGTTTTGCAGTCACTGGAAGCGAACCTCATTTAAAATGCTTACAGCGTTGTTTCCGAGGCTCGAAACCCTGAACCTTCCTCGGGCTGAGATTCGGCTGCTTCATCGGGGGTTGTGCGTTTTTATCACCAACACCTCTCCTGATCTCTGCGCTTAACGACCATCAATGTTATGACACTGAGCTTCTCGCTTTCAGGACTATTTTGTGAGTCGATCATTTACATTGCATTGCGTATATTTGTTGGCATGGCGCCACGGGTTCTGTCGATTGCTCTGAATTTTCCCGACAAAGCAACGAAATCTCCAAATGTCGAGTTAAGCAGATGCAACTACATGGGGCAAAACGCTCGGTGCTTAAAAGTGGATTGCCTGATGACTTTTTATTGACTATTTTTTGTTGTCTGAGGGAGAAACCATGGAGACTTGGATGGGAAAACGGCTTGGCCAGGTTGACGTACTTTCCCCCCCCTATTACTGCCGGGAAGAAGCGGAGGGATAGTGACAGGAAATAGCCCATCTCCAGCGGAAGCGTTTATATAACCGACAAGATGTTTTCTGATTGAGTTTCTGCTGCTACTGGTTTGAAGTGCGTGTGTGTGTGTTTGGTGGGCAAATCATCAGATTCACTTATTGATTCAAACACGCTGCTGTGATGCCGAGAAAGCCTTGGACACTGCCACCTTGTCTAATCGTTGCGGGCGCACGCTGCTAGATTTTCCCCGTCGCGTCGGCCGCGGCTCTGAATCACCCGCTGAGCGAAACTGACGCTCACGGGGTTTACAAGCGCTTCTCGGCGAGCGGTCCAGTCATAAAGAGCTAGCTGCAACCTGCGCGCCGACGCCGCTCACTTGGAGGGAATGAAAACGGCCCATTTACATTTCTCTGAATGCGGACATAATTCCCGCGGTGCTGCGTTTCGCTCGGCTCGTTCGCGAGGCCGTTACGAATACAATCTTGTGTTTCTGTCACGCGAGCGCTGACACGTGCGCACGCAAACCATGCGGGTGTGAGATTGCGCGGCCACATACTGGCAACGCTTTATTCTCTTCATATGGGTTGTCATCAACATGGAAATTGGGTGGCTCCATCGACTCTCGTCCAACAAACGGTCGCTCAAAAGCGAATGCGGCCCAATCTTGTGCTTTTTAAAAAGCACGACAGCAGCCATCGCAATATTTGATCGACGCGTCCAGCAGTCTGGTCATCGGCGGCAGCCCCCTGGCAGTCCACGGCCTTCCTCAAGCAGGAGTGATACTCAGCGAAGCCACTGAAGTTGAAAGCACAAAAGCAGGAATCTACCAGAGGAGCTCTTGAACTCTTAATGCATTTTTTTTTCTTTCATAACAAACCTAAATTTTTCACTTGCTCTTAGATTTATAAGTTATGGATTCATCCCATCAGATGAACCATCTGAAAGGAATGGTTTCTTTTCTAAGGAGCCGGAGGGACTAACAGGCTGGAAGAGAATGACAAAGCAGAAAAGAGGGAGCAAAAGTGGTTTCATTTGCAATCTGGATGTTTCATTCTCAATGCTCAATGTGGTAAAAAAAAAAAAAAAAAATCACACCGGCGACGACAAGAATACTTGTCAGATGGGACTCTTTGAAAATGTTCTACCGCAACATACGACATTGTCCGAAAAATGATGGATTCAACAGCGATGAGCTTGTCCTCCAGTGCCTCACCTGGTCAAAAGCTGTATGATCTCATTTGGGAGCTGGATGCATACGATCTGGTCCAAAGGCGTATTATTACACACAACAACACAGTAATTACATTTTCAACACAAAATCATGTGTTGCTGGTTACATGATGAGGTTCGGAGGAGCTTTGATTCTTGAGGAAAGTTGCTTTTACACTGTACCATGACTAATGGGAAGCTCCTAATCACTAGGGGGGGAGGGGGCGAAACTTTTACCACTCTGATGTAGACGAAAAGTTTTTTTTTCAAAACATGAAAAATGATCTTCTTTCATCTCCTACTGACACGCCAGAAGTTACGCTTTTAAAATATCTACTTCACCGAGTGCGCTGTAAAAGGTTGAAAGGGCTCATGCACAAAGTAGAGGCATATATAATACTTGAATTTAATTGCACATAGTCGCGTAACGTTTGGGGATTTATGAGCGGTGCACTTTAGAGCCGTATAAAACACAGGGAGTTGCTTTGCCACTCTTGTCTCATTACCAACTCTATCCCCATCCGCATTGGCGAGCTGCGACGGTGAGGCTTCATCACACGTTGTCCTTCATCTGTTGTCTTTGTCCCCTGTAAAAACCGAGCAGGGTGGCAGTAAAGGCATCAAACATCCACCGTATACAAGCCTCACCCACTGGACGGACCTCAGCGGCACGATTTCGGTAAACAGAGCAAGATTTTTTCAGAGAAAATGTTTAGAGAATGGGGGGAACAACCTTGTAGATCCCATCAGAAATTCACAGCGTGCGTTACACACTGGCGTGCAACTGTGCCAGCTGTAACAATTAAACAAGCCTAAACAACACTGTCTCCCCAGCAGAGCAATATTTGGATAAATAGAAATATTAATCATTGACTGAAAAGCCAGCAGGAGATGCTCGGCAGCTGCTGTTGCAGCTCCTGCTTTACATTCTTCAACTCGTCTATCATCCTCAGCCAGGCTTCCGGAAGTCCAAACAAAGGAGCTAGGGCGGAATTTCTTTTTTTGCTTGCCGCTAAAAACGAGGAGCTGATCTGATGTCTCTCCCTCCGTCCTTTGGCAGCACTGTTTGCACAAACACCTCCATTCCAGCCAAAGGCGTGTGTACTGCTGTTTAGGTCCATTTGATTTTCCCGACGCGCTGGCGGAGGTGCGAACGAACAATCGAACTCTGATTGATCTGATCTGACTCTGATGTTCCTGTTTGGCTCAAGCAAAGCAAATGCAGCAATCGGGAGCAGCACTGTGGGAAAATACGACCTGAAACCAACCAGCGTGGCGCGTTTCCCTGAGTCAACCAGTAGAGGGGCCTGGTTTCTGGTGCTATTGTTAGTCTGGTCTTCTCTTTGGGTAACTCTTCAGGCAGTACTATTGCAGGTGAAGAGGCAACTATGTTATTCAAAAGGTTGGGTTCATTACTGACAGTTATGGCAAAAGTATTCCCATTCTGTACTGGAGTACAAATACTTGTGTCCAAGAAATACTTTGATAAAAGTAAAAGTAAGACTCAACTCCTTTACTCAAGTAAAAGGAAGAAAATACAGGTTCTGAAATGTGCAAAAAATATGAAAATGTTCATTATTGAACCAATATATTTGTTGATAATTTAATTTTGAGGATGAAAATGTTGTGACAGAATAATGTGGACTGAACTGACCAGAGTTCTAGCATGAGCATCTGGACCATTTTTAACAGCTTTGCGGATCTCAATACTGTATTTTCTATTATTTTTCAACTGTATCACAACCAAACTGTAATCAACAATAGTTATGACCAGTCAGTCATTATTGGATGTCTACACTTTATTCACAATAATCAATTATCATTTTCTACATTCTTTTTGTTGTCTGGACTGAAAATGTACTGATCAATCACCCCGAAGACGAGATAACAAAATATTCTCTGACTAAAATATTATCCACTTTTATATTGAACTACACAAAAGCATTGTTTAAATGGCTCCTCTTATAACAACAACTGTAATAAATAAGCGAATTACTTGGAACAAAATTTGTATCATTTAAGCACAACTGTAACAAGCATGTTTCTCCAATGTAAAGAGTAGAAACAACAGATATTTGCGTAGGGAGTAAGTAGTTGTCAGGCCTTTACTTCCTATAGGTCCTACACTCTGCCTGGGTGTGGATGGCATTGACGTGAAGTAGATAATGGACCGTCTGCTGGCAATTGTGACCTCTCACGGCCATGTCCTCCTCGCCTCAGCCATGCCCAGGGCTGATGGGTTGTAGCACACAGACAGACAGCAGGTTTTCCAGCCTGGAGCAAGGTTCAAGCTTTCCGTGTCCTCAGTTGACTGGGTTTTGCCGGCGTCTGTGGATCTCTGAGCTGCCCGGCTCCTTTAAGCAGACGTGACTGCCGGGGGAACCTCCTTCAACCCTGTTTATGATTTAAGTTTCTATCCTTTGATGTTATGGTCATTAGGAATGTGCCCAACCCACAATCTTGAGGACAAGGGATTGCATTCCATAAGTTGATTAATAGGGGAAGAAAGATAATACCAAAAACAATTCTGTTGCATTCTCACTATGGTCTCCAATTTCCTTATGTCGTTAGCCTAATAGCATAGTCGCCTAAGTCATATTTTAACGTTTTCGGAAAAAAAGAAAAAAAATTTTTTAGCACATTGCTATTTTTTTTCTTTTCAGATATCACGATTTGGCCAAAAAAATGACTTAGGCAATTAGGCTAACAATATGTGAAACCTGCAGTGGTGCAGCCTCAGGGGCAGCAAAGCCTGCTCTGCTGGCCTAAACATACTAAGGAAAGTAAATGTATGTATATATTTATTTATTTTGGGGGTAGAATTCAACTAGTTAGTGTTGTCGGGTTCGATGAAATCTGCCAGAGGCCCTGGAATCAACAGAGTCACACAGTCAGCTTTGATAGCCAATCAGGTCTCGAGTCTGCAGCCACACGGACAGCTAGAAGGTCTTACACTGAACTGGACATGCACGCGCCCTGTGATCCGAGAAGCACTCGCGAGAGCCTGAAAAAATCTGAACTAAATCTGGAAATGTGGACCAACAGCTCTGCGTTCTTCACATTCATGTGAAGCCAGCCATGCCTGTGCAGAGAATATTGAGCAACAGGCAAAAGTTTCAAAAACAAAGAAATAAGTGAAAATTTGCATTGTTCATAGAGAGCAGTGCCGAATCCTTGGTTCTGATTCCAACGTGGGTTGCCTGGCAGGATCAGACACAGTTCAAATCCTGGACTGCAGGATGTTTGAATGCCTTGCATCACGAAAGAGAGGATAACGCTTTGCAAGGCTGCCGAAACACTAACAGCCTCAAACGTTTATCGCGCAAGGTTCCAGTCAATCGGCCCGAGTAGCCAGCGACCACCCTGATGAAATGAGGGAGTGACTGCTGCAATCCACAAAAAAAGGCAAAGCAAGGCAAGCTTGCACGCAGAGCTCTTGCCAAAGACTTCGGACAGAAGGTCACCAGTTCGATCCCCAGGCCTGAGGAAGTGGTTAAAGAACGGATGGACAGATATTCCAGTAATAATTGTGTCACAAAGACATGTTCATAAATTGGCCTCATGAATCATACAATCCTCTTATGTGACATAATTCTCTGTCAGCCATATAATAATGATAAGAACGTTATTAGAATTTCTATGCCAGTGGTCGTCTATTGTCGTAATCGTTTTGTGCAAAATGATTAATATACCAAATGCCTTATGTTTTTTTTAATCCTGTTTGTTTATTTTTAAAAAAAAAAAAAAAAAAAAATCCTGAAAATACGATTAAATCCATCATTTTAGGTTGACGCAATGCAAGAAGCAAATCCCATGTATTCCGAAACAATTCCATCTGTCACTGTTTGGTTTTGTTCGCGAGACGGCGAAGCTTAAGCGGAGCAACACGCGCACACGCGGACGTCCGCGTTCGAAAGACGACACGCATCTGAATCTTTTTGTCCCTTCCTTATAATAGCAACCGCGACCACCGTGGAAGGCGGCGGGGGATTCCCCCCTCTGTGTGAGCAAACACGTACGCGCAATCTAAAACGAGCTGGCGCCTTCTTATTTCCACAGGAACCATCTATTATACGCGGGTTCGGGCTCTCGGAGGCGGCTAACGAGGGATTGATAGCCGAGAATAAAGCGGTCATTCTATCCTCGCCGCGCTCCCCGCCGCTGCCGACAAACAGCCCGAGTGACAGGCAGCCTTCCTAAGCTTCCCGGAGAGCTCACGCTGGCTCTATCCGTGTTCCCGGTGAACACGTGTGTCCGCCTTGCGGGGTTTTATGTCCTCCGAGGCTTCTCCTTTATCTGTTTGCACACGTCCCCCTGGCTCCGCTGCAACGCCGCGGCGGGTGGAAAAACAAGAGGTGGGGAGAGAGAGAGAGATGAGAGGAGGAGAAAAAAAAATCCTCGCCTTGCACCCATTCAAGCGTTCACATCAGCATTCTGTCCTCTCCCCTCCCGACACATCCGCCGGTGACCACCGCCGCGTGTCGCTGACATTTCTGGGGACGAGAACCCACACATCTCGCTGCTCGCTCTGGGGAAAGGTGAGTTGCTATTACCATTGTTTGTTTATTTATTCATCTATTTATTTGTACCTTTTGTCTCTCTGACACAGGCAGACCCAAAAAATCAAATAAAAACAACCCTTTTGTGCGGGCTGCCCAGCGGGATCGCACAAACACAGGCAAACTCTCGGGCCCGTTCAGATCCGTGGCAGACAAATCAGCTGGCGCCGGCGTCAAACTATGTTGGGCTGAGAAAGGTTTCCACGGCAACCGCCTTGGCGGCGCGGTGACATTTAAAATCAAGTTCGGCTTATTCATCACTCCTTGTGTTTTCATCGCGGGGGGGGGCAAATGCACGCGGGGACGGAACCTGCGTGCGGGTTTCAGCCACCGCGGGGTTCGTTAGCGCAATATCCGGATCCGTGGCTAATTCGTCAGGAGCAACGGGCCTGCCAGCGGGGTGGATGCTCCCGCTACCCATTCCGTCTCTGATTTCAACCCCATTTGCTTCTCAAAATCAGATGTTCACCTTGGGGGCTTGGCCTTTCAACCAAAAAAAAAAGAGAGGGGGAAAAAAACCAAAGAGACGGAAGAGGACTGATTGCTTTTTAAAAGCGGCAATCCAGAGAAAGTGGAAGTGTTTAAACAGTCCATTTGTCACAGCGCAACAATGTTGTTCACCTCGGCGCAAATATTGAAAAACTGCCTCACCGTATTGCTAAACAAGGTCGGGGCTGACTAACCTCGCACGGCCGGCTAGAGCCCTTCCACTTCGATTCTAAAATCCTCCTCATCCATCTTGCCAATGCCGAAGATGGAGTGTTTTTTTTATTTTCTTAGTTTGTTCAAGGGTTTTCAGAGACATTTAACTTCCTCTTGGTCGGAAAGGCAAGAGCACTAACTGAATATAAAGAAAAGGAGTGCTGAAGTGCCAAAATCCCGCATTCTACTGATTAGCCAGTAGGGGCCGTACAAAAAAAGGACAGAAAATTACATTTTGAAAAATTTACAAACAAATTACAATTATTATTATTTTTTTTAATTTTGTCCTATTTTGAATGAAACTTACATTCACATTATTAAGTCTGCGTACCAGAGGGTGGGCTGCCGCTGGGGCACACAATGCACTCGCATTCTAATTCATTGCCCACCTACGCATCCTATATATGGAATCTTCCAATTTCATAACGAACTGGAAACCTTAAGATGTTGCTAACCGTGAAAACCATCTTGCGGCTCGTCAATGAGCAGGAGGCACGAGGGTGGGAAACAACTCTTAGGATAAACTCTTAGCCAACTGGAGTTGGCTAAGCTACCGGCTGGCTAGCTACGGGGTATTTCTTTTAACTTCTTTCCCCAAAATGCTTTATTTTTTAATCCAAAGGATTTAGGAAACATTCCATCAGACGTGCCAGGGAAGACGTCAACAGCTGTGCGGTACACAGAGACCACACAGCCAAACACGGGACCCAGTTTTCTCATTCCCATTCTTCTCCTTCCAAATTTCTCCTAGCAACTTTTCCCTCATTCTCTCACGTCACTGTGATATAGTAGCAGGTAGAGGCTTTTTCTTCCCCAGTCCTGGCTGCTCTCCACTTTTGCCTCTGTGACTGGTGAGGAGAGCAATGAATGGGGAGGTTATCAGTATTGGGCTGAAATGAAACCATCTCCTCAGATTAAGATGTGCGCTAGTGTGCGCTGCGCGGTGAATGAGAAAATATTGTGAGTCTGAGTGGGTGGCAGATTTGAGACGGCGGTGGAGGTGTACAAGCTGTACTTAAGGGCAATACTGCTGCACTGACGGCGATGTATGCTACTCTATTCCTTTCAGACCAAAACACCTTTTTCTTTCACACAAATTTACGGGGCTGTTGAGCCAGAGATAAATATAGCTGGAGGAATTGCAAAGCTGAGCGGGCGCACACGCACAGGTTGGTGGGTCCAGTGACATTAAAATGGGACTCCGAAGTGGGATTTCATCAAGAAACAACACAGCGCAAGATTAAAGGTTCAGTTCATAAGATTAATTCATCATGTAGTCTCGTGACATTCTGGCTAGAGCTAAGAAAAGATAACTCACCGCCTGATTGGTCAGCTGACTGACCAAACCCTGCAGGCAGAAGTTGGCTTTCACCTCATCCTGCATCCATTTTTCCATCGTTGGCAAATTCCATTTGGGAAAGGCTTCTGCAGTTTTGATCTGCATGAGTCTGAAATACAACACTTGAACGGGGTTGTATGCTTGGCAACTGTCGCAGCGTAGCGACAATACCTTTGCAATGATGTAAATCAAGACACTAATTACTGGTCACATTATTTTTTTAAATTAGTGGCAACTTTATGCACTGGCACTTTACATCTTGCTAGTACTAAGCACCTAAGTAAAGTGTTTGGTCAGTGTACATGTAAACACGCTGCTTCACGGGTTGACCATGTTGTGCGTTTCGGAACTTCCCATTGGTCCGACAAAATAGACCACAAGTTGGACCCGTAGGATGTCGGACCAATGGGACGTCCCATTAGTTCCAACTGTCATCGCTACTTTCTGACAAGCGATCATTTCTCACAACTTCTCTGAGATCTGATGATATGTCTCTCCATTCAGGAACATACCATTAATAATAGAGATGTATGGCTCGAGTGAGTGGCGACGGGTGCGGGTGGAGGGGCGCTGAAAAGCTCGCAGCCGGAGCCTCGAGCCACCTTCGCCCCTGAGTCCTTCCAATCCAACCCGGAGCCAGTCGAGGGGATCCACCGTCGCCAGGCGGGGTTTTGAATTAATTTTGTTATTTAAAATGATTCTAAACTGTTTATATTACAGATGCATTGACAGAATTTGTGTATGGTGAACAGTAGGACTGGAGAGTTGGACTAATGCTAACTAGTCCAGTTCAAACTAATGAGAACATCCCATTACTCCGGTTGTCGGACTAATGGGACGCCGGACTATTGGGACGTCGGACCAATGCCATGCTCCCGTGCGTTCAGAGACACCATTCTTCGTAGCTAGCGCTTATTTGAACTCTGACCCCTGACATCAACAAGGCAGTTTCCTCAACACCACTGCCGCTCACTGATTTTTTTCTCTCTCTTTTTGTGACAATTATCCGAAAACCCCTGAGATGGTTAAAATGTGACAACAATCCCAGTAAATTACCAGTTTGTGAAACATTCACACAGACCTCGAGCGCGTTTGGCACCAGCAACCGTGTTCAAAGTCCCCAGCAGGTTTTCTTTGCCACGTCTGCATGCCTGAATGCATCGAATATCCGCCATGCCATTGGCCATCAAGCTATT
Source organism: Thamnaconus septentrionalis (assembly GCA_009823395.1). Lineage (NCBI taxonomy): Eukaryota > Metazoa > Chordata > Actinopteri > Tetraodontiformes > Monacanthidae > Thamnaconus > Thamnaconus septentrionalis. The sequence continues at coordinate 15,983,091 of CM020519.1, forward strand.
CGTGTGAACAAGCAATCAAACATGTTGTCTTATCCAGCGAGCGTGGAAAAGCATTTTTTTTTTTTTTGTTCCATTTTACACCCTGTCCTCCTGAGTGGCAGCAAAGCTAACCACTGCACCACAAAATTACACACAACTGACGCGTTTCACTTCTAATCGATTTGAGTCTTTCAAACCCAGCCGCGTGTGCAGCGCGTTGGTTAAACATGAAGTTTTAGACAGTAGTAATGGATCAAACTCCAGCAGATCAGCGGCTCAATCCTCCATGTCCTCTCTCGGTTGGGAATAACCGTGTCTTTCAACCATTTTGTGTGTAGGGTGTGCAATTCTGGTACCTGCCGAGTAGGCCTCGCCGCATGCCTTCCACATCTGGCACATCTGGCGGGAGGAGGAGCTCATCTGAAATGCACGACGCATCAAGAGGAGCTCCAGGATTCGCAGACGACCGCCACAGACCCAGCGACTGCTCGTTAACGGCGAAATCCTCTGCGAAAGCTCCTCCTGAGCTCATTCCGGCCGGTGGCAGCCATCAGCGTTTGCTTGAATAACAATCAGGCTGATATCGGGGACAGCCGCCTCCTCGTCAGGCTCGGCCACGGGGAAAAAAGACCAGTCAAAGTGCAAAAACCTGGTTAACGTGTCGAATGATTCATGGCACCTGGAAACGGGGGTTACTCTCTGACACGACGTGCCAACTGCCGAGGACCGGGTGACTGATGTAAACAGAAGCTGAAAATAACGGGCGGCGGGGGGGAAAAAAACAACTCTCACGCTCCCAATAAATCGCTTGCAAATGGATATGGACAATGTGCCACAGGGATTTATGATATTTGGGCACTCATTTGTCGGTGGCGGGGTGATATTACGGATGACATTAAATGCATCCGGCTACAGCTGCAGCTCACATTAATCACACTTTTCGAGAGTCGAGACCTGTCGGGCCAGATTAGGGAGGGAGCGGATACCGGCTTAATTACGGCTCCACCTCGCAACCGGGGTCAATCGAGGTGGAGGAGGAAAAGTCGAGCCTGGGAAGCGAGGCCGAAGTTTGTTTTGGGGGCGCAGGTGTTGTTCGTTGAGACCCCTTCGTCGGAAAAAACGCTTGGACGTCCGCCAGGGGGCGACCTTTACCCGCCTCTGTAAATTTCACAGGTACGTTGTTGGGTTTCGCAAAGACGATAAAGAAGCGAATAAAAAGTGCCGCCTCATAAATTTCCAAGCATCTGATAAAAGTCCTCGTCGGACATGTTTGATAACCGTATCCCTTATCAGGAGTCTGTTTATTCATTTATTTTGAAAAAATAAAAACGATAAAAAAAAAAAAAAATAGAGTCAGCGTGATTGACTGGAGGGGAAATAGAGGCTCTGGTCTGGCGGCTGCAGTGTACCGATACCGGGGTAGTGGTTCCTCTGCAACTAAATGTTTCCTTCAACTCCAAGATAAGAAGTTCTATTGCGCTTAAAAAAAAGGAGGGGAGCGAGTTGCCGGGACGTACGGATCGAAGAACTTTAAGATTGAACAGGAAGCCAGCAGACTCAGATCCAAGAGCCTCATTTCAAGGCAGACGTCCTCTAAAATTCATGATTTGAAGGAAGGAAAAAACGACATACAGAAATCATTACAACAATCAATGTGCATCCTTGAACATCAAATATCTCTGCGCGGCACCGGGGAAGCTGGAGGGGAGGGAGGCTGCATCTCCCTCTGTGTTGCCGCGGTGACTCAGCAGTGGGAGGTGACGGATTGGTGGAATAATGAACAGCGACGCGGCGGCTGACTTTGTCTCTATTTTTCTTGTGCTCCTCAAACGTCTTGGATCCTGGAGAGCAGTCGTCGCTCACGCACGGGAACTGCTCTGAGCGAGCGCGACTAAAACAAACAGGTTTGACTGGTTCGGCCCCTCCTAGCCCTCCCCCTTCCCTCCACTACCCCCGCCCCCGCCACCTCCACCACCCCCGAGTGACTTCCGCGCCTCCTTGTGATCCCGGAGCCTTTCTTGTTCCGTCACGCTTTTCTTTACTTATTAATCCGTCCGCCGTCTCACTGAGGCTTTGATGCCGGCGATGGCGCCGCCGCCGTCCCGATTCTGTCACCGTGGAACCTTGCGAAAGGTGCCATTGTTGACGGGCACGACGAAGGCCAGGGGGGGGGGGGTGAGAGCTTCGCCGTGACAAAGGCGAGAGGGACGTTTGCTGACAAATTCTGAAGTAGCGTCTCGGCTGGAGCACTGGGGCGAAGGTGTGAGACGGGTGTGAGTTTCCGATGTCGTCAGGTTCCAGTCACTGTGCCTCGGTGAGGTGTGTAAGTCTTTTTTTTTACCCTCTCCTCCGCATGAGGCCCTCTGTAATCCCTCTCCGAGGAAAAAAAAAACGAGCCTTCCCCTTTGTGATTCCCACAAGTGGGAGTCTGGCGGGATGGCAAACGTGTGAGGAACAGCTCAGCGGGGTTGGAGCCATAGGTGGCAAAAGCATTCACTTTCTGTACTGGAGTAAAAGTACAGACACTTTTACAAAATAATACCCTGGTAAAAGTTAAAGTACTTATTCAACACCTTTACTCAAGTAAAAGTAAGAAATTACAGGTTCTGAAATGTCATTAAGTAAAAAGTAAAATATAAATAATAAATAAAATAAAAATCTGCAATTAATGAAACATTAGACAGCTAATGTTGTTTTCTATGTTTTTACTGTACTGAAAACCTACTGAACAGCGACCCCAAAGCCGAAACACTCTAAAATATTATCTCTCTAAAACATGATTCACGGATTAGAAAGTACAGATATGTGTACAAATGTAGGGAGTAAAAGTAAAAAGTCGTCAGAAAAGGAAATACTTAAGTATGGATAACTGAAAAAAAATCTACTTAAGTACTGTATAGTAACAAAGTATTTGTATTTTGCATCTTAGCCGGCAGTGGCAACTCACACTGCGGTCGGCCTGTCAAAAGGCTCTTGTGTCGACACAGCGCCTCCCTCCAAACATGTCTGGTAATGGAGCAGTCAAATAACAGATGACAGCGTGATGTAAATGATTAATCGGGAATATTTGCTTTGTTTCACTCACGGTTGAGAGACCCGTATCCTCCAGCGACAGCGGATTTCTGCGTGTGTCATTTGATTCATCCGCCCAGACAAACTGGAGAGAGGCTATTTCAGAGATGGCGGCCATCCCAGTTGAAAATGACTTTGGATGGCAGTCAAGGGCGACGGCGAACACTCGCCGGTCTCGTGCACGCTAGCCGGCCAGAGACGCCGTCCAGCCATCCGTCGTCTCCAGCACGGCGCGGGATTGTGCTATTACGGAAAGTGCGGAGAGCCGGAATGACGACGTTTCGAAGGAATGGGCCGAACAGATGGTGGTCGCCATAGTTTCTCCCGGGCTGTGCTCAGGAACGCCATTGGGCGTTTTGATATTCCAAGTTTGAGACCCGAATGCCCTCTTAGCGGCTTCACTCCTCACACATCTGAGCCGCTATTCATAAACGACGCTGAGATTTGCAATTAATAGCTCTCCACAAGAGGTTAGCCGCGAGTAACAGAATCAAATCACAAGCTAATTTGGAGCCAAGTCTTGATGAAGTGAAGTGTCATCCAAGGAGGAACGATATGGATTGCTAAGCCATCGGATATTGACGCAGGAAGGTTACCCCGACTGGAACATTTAATCAAGCTTTCAGGGACCGTGCTCATGCTGTGCACTTTACCGTCGGGTGTGCAAAATGGCTGCGCGTTTGATTGAATAATGAAGGCTGAACCCTTGCCAGCCCACAACACTTTGCCATCAATCAACGACTTACATTTCAATTGTTGGACTTGAACATTTTACAGGTATTTCATGAGTTGTTACACATATTTATGACAACGGAGATAACAGAGAACAGAGAAGTAGCAATGAAATATTCAAATATTTTAGAAAGTAATATGATAAAAAGAAAAAAAAATACCACCATGAGCAAAACTTGGAAGTATACATTTTGGAATGTAAGATAAGAAATAAAGTAGTGGAATAATTTTTGGCACCAGAAAGAAAAAAGAGACTGCAGAAAAATGGAAATAAATTATGCTGGGGTGAGAAGCGGGACACAAGTTTTATCAGCAGAAATCAATAGCCTGTCATAGCATAAAGAGTTTGACTAGCACGCAATGAAAGGTTCCTAATAAGGTGATAGTCAAGAGTTTAAATAGTTAATATATGGAGCCAAAAGCAATCCTGGAAAATTATTGTGATAGAAGGCTAATGATCCATTTACATAAAGGGAAGAAATGGCAGAGCATGGTGACCTTTAGAAGAAAATATTCAGCTGCTCAGAAAAAAGTGACAATGAACATTATCGGGAATTGTGGAGAAACCCGAATTTATTTTAAGTGAACCTGCAAGCTTAGCTTTTCATGTTAACATTTGTTTGATTTTGTCCACATATTTAAGTACATTAAGTACCCCCCGTCCCCCGTTGTGAGGAGTTCATACCTGCTCTTACTTGATGACAATCACTGCTTTACCCCCGCTGGCCTTCCACAGCTTGCGGCATGAGAAATTCCTCTTGCACCTTGCATTCTTTTAGCCTGTTCAATCAGAATGCAAGTGCTGTGGATCCGCACCCGCCTCCCTCACATTCTTCCAGCTTGCAGCACTGTCATCATGTCGAGCCCAATGATTACAATGTGAGAGCAGAATATTCCAGTGGTAGTGCTCAACTAAAATAGCTACAGTTAGAGTACAGTAAAAATCAGGGATTGCATAATTTCCCAGAATACTCCAACTAAATATATCTGCATTAGCAAACGCAGTTACACCTGTATAATATATTTGAAGAGCCCTACAAATGGATGTTCTGTCAATTTTCAGAAGTTCTTCTTTTAAAATTAATTAAAACTCATATAAGAAAATTCAAAAAAATAGATTTATTGTTGATTTGCTACACGTTTGATTTGTGGTCCATTTAAAACAGAATAAAAAGTTAAAGCAAGGCTGCTGAAATACTGTCTAAACAGTTTATTCTACTTCTGAGCATCAAGCAGCTGATCTGCTGGCGTTTGATCTATTACTCCTGTCTAAAACTTCATTTTTAGACTTCATTCTAAAAAAGATGGCCAAACCAGTTTTGTACTTCCCCTTTTCTACCTCAGCTGCTGAATAGCAGCATTTTTTTTTCTTTGCAAATTTTTTTTCTAAGCATTTATATATATGAAGAAAGGGAACCTCTTCATATATCTTCTTATCTTCAATGTAAAAGCACTAAGCAACTTCTGCCCATATGCATTCATCTCAAAGAGGTAGTGCAATTCATTATTCCAAGCTGCATCTCTGTGGTTTGATGAAAAATAACCCAGGACAAACTGCTCTTGACAAATGCTGCTGCCATTTTAGTCATTTATTCATGATCATACTCATGAAGATTAAAGCAGCTTGAGTTCGCCGCGGCCGCCGAGACTGTAAGGTTTTATGTTTTCAGTGCTGAAATATTTTAGCGAGAGCAACTTTGGGGAAAATTGTGAAGGTGCTTTCTGCTGCCGAACGGCACTTATTCATTATAAATGAGACCAATGCAACATGGAGAACCGGAGGGTTTTGACAGTAAATCTAAATCCTAGGATTGATACACGTCATCCTTTGGCTGCGATTTGATTTGCGTTTCTTTTCCTGTCTCTTGATGCGGCACGGATCCGTCGGCGAGCGAGCGAGTATCTGAATGAATGCTTCTCTTCACTGCTAAAGAGAGATAGAGTTCTGCGGTGTTCAGTGGAGGGTCTAAATCTGAAAGACACGCAGTGTCTTCACTCTCCGATTCTGCTTGCATTTGTTCATCAGTAGCAATGTCAACATCTCATCTCGTCATAATAACTAGGTCACCATGTTTTGTTTGGCAACCATCATGTATTTGTTGTACCGGCCAACACAAAACCTGGGAGATGGCGGGACAGCGTGTCGTTTCATAGCTATTTCACTGCAAGCGTCGTAAAAATACATCAAATGCACAGTCAACAAATTTGACTCTGTTACTGCAAACTATATATGTCATATGTCAGATAGCAGAAAGCGGATATTAGAATTACACACAGTAGTTGACAAAAAAAATTTCAAAGACTTGTTTTTTTCATTTGACCTTTGTATGTATATTTAGGGGATTTCTTCTTTCTCCAGAGCAACCTGTCTGACTGACATGAAACAACAATTAGTAACAGACAGATGGATCAATACAATTAATAAAAACAATTAAGCAAGAGTGCCAAGTGGAAGCAGAGTAAATGGTCCATCCATTTTTCGATCATGGCTTATCCTGCACTCTGGGTGTTAGAGGTGCTGGAGCCCAGCTCAGCTAGCGTGGGGCGAAGGACAATTAGTCAATTGATTACATGGCTTCACAGATACAAATACAAATCCACATTCACACCTATGGATGATTTAAAGTTACTAATTATTTACACTGGCAGAAGTAGAACATGTAAACTTAACGCAGAAAGAGCCCGGTAATCAAACCCACAAACTTCTTGCAATGAGAAGGCAGTGCAGCACTATGGTAACACCCCATTAAATCTGATTAATGATGACTAGGTAAAAACCAGATTAAAAAAAAATATTCATTGCTTTACCCAGTGTAGCTAAAAATAATTTAAAATCCCCAATTGGAATTGCGTTTGACAGAGTGAGATCCTCTGATATATTTCAGTTCAAAGGGTCAAAAAGGGAGAATATTGGGGAAAGTTTCTGTGCAGACGAAATTTACTCTGAAGGTAATGGAGACCAGAGAGTCATGACTTTGTCTGCGCAGTTTGTAGTACTTTTATAAATGTATAAATACATAGGGACGGAAGGCAAGGATGGATTTGCAATTAAAGTTATACCAAAGTAGCTGTCTGTATGTGTATAATGAAGAAGAGTTGGCCAGAGACTGTAAAGGGCAGTGGTCCACCGCAATAAACAACATCCAGCATCTGCAAAGAGCTGCTGGCTGTATTCATGTAAACAAATCAGCCGTAAGTGCGAAGAAGTGTAAGTGTAAGTAAATGTTCACAGACATTGAATAAAAAGGAAAATTATTTTCTACAAAGAATCATTATTGTCACTTTACTCTACGGTAATCTACATAAAGATGCCATGCCAAGGTATTTATGAGAGGCCAAAAACCCTGTAGCGATGTCCTGGGCTGATATTATAGGTCTGCCTGCTCTTTCGTTTTTGTTGCAGGAGCAACATTCCCTCTGTCTTCTCCACATTTAACCACTGTTTGAGGTGGAACTGCTGGTAACTGGATTGCACTAAATGGTAACTGCAGCTGTTCCAAATTGTACCAAAAAAGAAAAGAAAAGAAAAAAAAAACAGAAAGGGGGACCGACCACTTCCTGCAACACATCAAGTGTAAAGGGAATTGGACCGAAGATTCGGCCCTGTGGGACACTGTTGAAGAGATTTGCATAAGTGGACTGGACACCAGTGTGCCGTGTACCGTTTGGCTAAATTCATTTTGGCCTCACCTACACTGTCGAAGACACTAGACCAGTCGATGAGAAGTTGCTTCGCATCCTGGTTGTTTATGTAAATCCTTTTGTAGATGCATAAACAATACTCTGGAAGGAGGATCAGTCTAAGCTGCCAAATACAAAAAGAAACACTCATTTTTTTTCTTTTACACTTGAGAAAATGCTCAAATTTGAAACAGGCTTTCCGAGAGATTACGACTGGTCACTCCAGACAGCATTCAGGTCAATCCCTGTGTGTGTTCCGGTATTTGATAACGGATTTTTATTGTGGACATACGATGTGCGGTGATAAGTGAGAACTGATGTGTGTTACCTTTGAGATACCGCAGGCTTAAAAGACTGTTATCTAATAACATCTTTATTGGTTCATAGCTCTGTGAACACTCACGTAGGGGGCCGGCGAGCGCTAAGCCTAGAAAAGCGAGGACTCACAAAAAGCACCATCAATAGAGGCTGTTAAAGGTTTATTTCCCCCCACCCCACACACACACACACATCCTATCGGGGAAAAACAACCCAGAGAAAATATGACACAATGTCACTTGCTATTTCTCTCTTGTACTTTGTGTGTACTGGTGGATGTGTCACTCTGTAAATCCAGAGGGGACCAATAGGGAGCAGCGTCCCCTTACCTCCAAAGCTGGCTGCGCTGACCAGCTGACAATGCCCCATCACATTTGGTGACCGTCCAGTCTTGGCTGCGCCCGCACTTTGTTTACTGCAGACTTGAAATTAAAACAAAGCCCACATCCGGAGGATGACTGCATGCCTCATCACAGTTCCTCATCTGGAAAAACAAACAGACAAGTTAGAAAAGAGTTGTCAGAGTCTCTTCGACTGTACTGGCACTATCTCCCAAAGACATTGTCATCATTGACTCAGATGCTGCACTTTGCAAAAACAACAGACCCGGAGCTCATATGGCTCTCTTTTGAGTTGGGGCACGGGGACGCTCAGCGTGGCAGAGACGACAGCTTGATTCATGCCAGTGGATGCCAAAGAAATTCGGGCAAGTTCAAAATCACTGCCCAGACAGACCATAAGGCTTGCAGCCTGATGCCAAGTTCCGGTCCACACTTCACAGAGAAATATGACCAGTTGCTCCTTTGGCTGGGCAGCAACTGCTGCTGCTGCTGCTGCTGCTGCGCTGTTTGCAATGCGAATGGACCCACAAAGACTTAGAATAAGAGCTCAATGTGATAAATGTATCTTTATATTTTCAATTTCCAAATACTCAAGTGGCACTAACCGAGAGGGTGAAAGAATTTTCCTTGTGCTGGGATTTTTTTTTTTTTTTTTTTTTTTATATCATCTTTTGCTGTCTTCACCACCTTGTCTAACAGGTTTGTTAAGAGGTTTTCTTACAAGGCAAAGTAGAAGGTCGAACACAAAATAACACTGAAGCAAAAGTCAGAGGACAACATTGAACCTAAACCAGTAACATTACAACTATTTAAACAAAAAGACAAAAAGTCATCATGAAAAGGAAGAGGATTGTCAACACAAGGAATTATATATTGACAAATGTCTGGTTTGAAATAACAGAAGTGAAACTACACAGGAAGAAAATAACACTTCAGGAATGATTGCGTTGTTCGATAGTTGTTACTTCTGGAATTGTTGTGTTGCTTCGCTAACATCACCAAGCTTTTCACAGAATCAATTGGGCAAGTGATGGTTTGCTTGCATATACATGGGTTTCTAGAAGTAGGTCCTAGATACATTAAAAGTATCATTTTTTTGCACCTTAAGGTGGTTTATGGTGTGACCACATGAGGCCAAAGTCACATCAGACTCAAAACCAATGTGAAGAGAATGAATAGTTCAAAAATGGAGAGCCATTTTATTCACTTGTGAGTCGTGACTCTTTTTCTCTCGACTATCTTCTCACTCCTACTGCAGGCGGCGTAACGGCAAAGACGAGACCAGACAACACGTCCGCTATTCAAAATCAATTTGGATTCCTAGACAGCAAAATATTGGTGAATCAATGTGGAAACCTGACACTGAAGTTATACAAAAAGCGAAAAACATGTTTGACATTCAAAAAGCATGAGTTTTTCAATAATTGATGACCTTTAATCAATGCTCATTTTTGTTTGAACATTTTGCATTGTTATCTGGACTACTTTCTCAGTCCGTTATCCTCAGCCTATTCGATATGACAGTAGTTTGTTTCTATTGTTTGTTTTACCTCCTGTATCAAATGTGTCCTCCAAAGGTTAATCAACTGCTGTTTCTGTGGGAAGCAGCAGATTGGTGCATAAAGAGGATGTCAATGTTTATTTTTTCCCTTTCAAGATGTCTTCAAGGCTACACTTACTTTTTTATTTCAGTTTTTTGGTCAACTCCGTTCAATGAGACACGGTTGGTGTATTGTGACGCATCTTCAGGTTCAATAAATCGGCACGCAGGCGGGGCTTTCATCACATCTCGGGGGTCTTCTTCCACTTCTGTCACAAAGAGAGCAGCCCTGGGAGGCGATATTATTTTCCAAAAGCTCACATGATTTATGCATTCTTTTTTTTTCCCTTGGCTTTGTCAGGCTAATATATTCAGGTGAGAGCGTTTACCAGGCGAGCGACGGTTGAAAAGCTTCGGGCGTGTGATTCTCTCCTAAACAGAAAAACTTATCTTTGAGACGTTTATTGAGATTTTCTTCTTCTTGATCGTCCCCTCCTCCTTTTGCTCCGTTCTCTTCAGGGGAGGCCAAAGCCAATCATCTGAATCCTCTTGTCTCGCACCAACTGACTTCATATCCTCTTATGCTACATTCAAATATCTACACTTTGGACCTTCTATGGGCCTGCTGGTGTCCAATGAGCAAAAGGATCTTGAAGACAGAGGCGTGTTATGGTCCAGGTATAGTACAAGCAGAGAGCAGCCTCACGGTATTCCTGCATCAAAGTGACATTTGAGTGATTCAATGTGCGTCTCAAACCCTCATTACCTTTTTCCCAGCCTTATTTCATTAGAAGAACTGTCATAATAATAATGATGTATTAATTGTAATGCTGGTGGAATCCTTTTGTGGTTCATGATTGAGCTTCATTTTTCACCAGGAGGCAAAACATCAACTACCAAGTTGAATTTTCCCATGATATAAATTAACATTATGATAATGGCTGTCGTCATTTTTTGCATTTGTTGCTATCAGAAGGCATTGTTTTTGCAATTTTACGGCATCTTCGTTTTGTGACTGTGGATTTAGCCACCCGAAACTACAGACAAAAGGCCCAAATGCCATTTCTGGAATTCTAATCTGGAAGGGGACTTTCACAACACAATCACAAGGGGGAGACTTCCACACCTTGGAACTCCTCCTCCAATCCGGGCTCTATTCCCCGCCACACTCTTGCATTTATATTTTGCTTGCCTCCCTCTGTCTCTCCGGTATACAAACAGGTTACAAAGAGGTTCCTCATGTTCCTCCTCCTCTCCTTTTTTTGTTTCTCCTTCTTGACAGTCACGGGAAAAGGCTGACATCTGCTTACCTAAAAGGAAGCACTTACACTGTTTCAAAGCCGGCACAGAGGCATCCTGAATAATGACTGACGCACATCCTCCCAGTGAAAGAGAGGGCTTGCCGCATCATCCGTCTCCTCATCCAGCCCTGCAGCTGGACACACAAAACGTCTCTTTGGGTTGTTTTTTTTTTTCCTTCCAGTTTCCCCTCAACCAGGTGACCGCCATCTGATTGCGGAGGCAACTAGCGGGCAGAACGGATTGTTTACACACTGCAGCCTCTTTCAAACTGGCACAATGGAGCGAGGAAGTGGTCCTTGACCCAGTTAATTAAAATACTGGTGGAGATGTTACACAATAATGCCTTTGAAGTGTAAAAACAAACAAAAAAAAAAATCCCCCCACAAAACACAAAGCCTATTGATGTTTTCATACAAGCGTTTCCTCCTCAATAGCACCGTTTGATTTCACTGAATCGCGGCAGAATGGAAAATTATGTTGCAGTGCACAAATAAAAGATGTACATAAGAATGAAACTGAATATATATATATACATATATATATATATTATGTCCACATAATATATTTTTAATGCATTGTTTTGTTTTGTTTTTTCAAACGTATTATGTGGCCAGAGTTGCATCATGGCTTAGCCCTTGTGCAAACCTTTGACACCACATCCATTCGGGATTCTATACTTTGGCCAGCAGGAACCGCCAAACCTGGTTGTAAAAATGACCATGTCCATGGAGAACGGAGCCCTAACGTCATGCCAATTCTGAAAAAAAAAAAAAAAAAAAAGTTGGTTGCACTTATTGGGAAAAAAATAAATAAATAATCGGAAAATGGGCTGTGATACATATGGTTGATCTAATTTTCAGTTAAAAGGGCCATAAAGTTGTGGATGCAGTTGGGTTGAGTGAGAAAACGTCCTCACAGCTTCTCCGCAAAGGATGCTGATTGGTCCAATCATTTTCAAAGGGTTAGGGTTAGGGCTGACTCTCAGTAATCCAGGTGAAGTACAAGGTCATCCTCTCAGCCAACTGTAAACCACCATCACACTCACCATAAAGATGTTTTTGGAGAGATTTTATTTTCTGTCCTGTTATTCCTTGTTTTTCTGTTGACTTTCCAGTTTTATGAATAAAACATGTGAGATGTGTTCTGGTATTCTTCAGCATTGAGCAGTTGTCTCTGGGGTGACGGGCTCATGACTGCCTCGTCCTCTCTGCCAGCAGCAAACCGACAGACCGAGTGGCTGCTGCTGCTGCTGCCGTTGCTCGGAGGCCAAATCACATCATGTGTTTCACATGTCACAGTGCGGTTGCACACACATTTGTAAAGGGAACACGCTCACACACACACACACACACACACACAGTGCACACAGCAAGTCTGAGGAAACCTGTTTCTGCACAGCATGCCACTTCATAGTTCCATAGTATCTCCTCCCAGACCTCAACGGGAAAGCCTGTCAAATTGTGGCAGCTTGTTTGTCACATTTGTGCTAATTAGCTTACATTGCGCAGTGGAAGCTAATTTCCAGAATCCACAGTGCACTGTATCTTTTGATCCCAGAGTCAACACTGGAGCACTTCAACTCACTCATCACGCAAAAAATCCCATCAAATATTTAATGTAATGTCGCCAAAAAAATTCTGCACGGTGTGTGTTTAGTTTTTACGAGCTTTTGAGAGATGTAAATGTGTTAATATGGACCAAAAGCTGATGTTTCCAGAACCTTGTTAAATCTTGGGAGCCACTATATCTGGCCACTTGCTCGTACTGGCTATCTAGGAGACTTCTTGGATGTGTCATGTGCTGAGATGAGGACAATGCATTCTTTTGCGGCAGCCAACTTTTTGGGTGATTTTTGATGGAAGCTGTCCAAATTCTAATTGGGTACGCTGTGTTGCACCAGCGCTAAATTGGATCGGGATTAATAAAGTAAAAATAAATATATGTTTGCCTTCTGCTGCCATATAACATAAATAGCACAGCACGCCAAACTAAGCAATTCACCTTTTTATTCATTTAATTGAATATTGTTTTTATGATCGCGGGTCGGATCTGTTGAATTTTCTAATTTGTGCCGCCTTCAAAAAAAAAAAAAAAGATCTATTAAAACATTGACTAAATACAAATTTCTTGCCTGACGGACATGGGGCATGCTTTCTCCCTTTTTATTTTTCTACTAGAAGTGAACAAATGAACTCAAAAGTTCTGTCTCTGGGCTCTTCGGGCAGCTTCTTCAACCTCATGATTCTCATTTTCTCTGACGTGCACTGTGAGCTGCAAGGTCTTACAGAGACAGGTGCGTGCCTTCCTTCATCAAGCTCAACCAATTTCATTCACTACAGCTGGTGTGGAACCGTCTTGAGGATGATCACAATAAATAGACAGCCAATTCAACATTAAAATCAAATTCAGTCCTGTGGCTTTTTTCCCCCCATTTTTTATTTTTGATCTGAGCCTAAAAATGAAACATAAGAAAGACAACTTATTTTTTTCTCTTCATTTTTTTGTAGCGCATTCAGAAACAAATACCAAAAAACAATCTGCCACTTTTTGCCACTCTTTTTTTCCATGGAAATTGAAAATGGAAAGAAGAAAATGATACACAGATTATACATGAGGCACCGTTTTCTTATTTGAATCAAATTGCAAAAATGAATACATTTTCGTGTTTTCCTGTAAAAATGGGGTGCTGTGTGTCCATAAATGAGGGGGAGAAAACTGAGTTTAAGCAAACGGCAATGACAAAAACAAAGAGGGAAAAACTTCAGAGGGTCTGAACACTTTCCGTGCCCGCACTAAATATGTGTCTTGAACATTTTCAAATAAGCGCTTTTTTCTTAATAAAGTGGCCGGCGAGAGTTCACTGCCTTGTGAAGAACTGAAGCAGTTCTAAAGGCACAAGGAAGTCCAAACTACTGGTGCGGGCGAGGTGCTGTACTCAATAAAGCGGCCGGCGAGCGTATATATTGCTCCACTCAATGGTTTATTTCTGGAGCTCACCTGCTGGGAACAAGCTGTTGAAACTATATATATATATATATATATATATATATATATATATATATATATATATATATATATATATATATATATATATATATCCACCTGCCACCCCTCCCCCTCCCCTGCATCTGCAGTGCAATGCTGATGGATCGTCCCCTGACAGACAGACAGACAGACAGACAGACAGACAGACAGAAAGAAGTCGGCCCCTCCGCCTCTCTTCCTCCAAGATAAACACTGGGTCGGAGGGATGAGTGGTGACAGCCGCGAGGCGCTGACTCTCACAGCCGCAGCCGGGAAAACACGGGAAACACGTACGCATGCAGGCCCGGGGGGGGCGGTCGGAGACACAGTCTCGCCTAAACAAGGTAAACTGCCATTGTTGAATTTGTTGAACCGTTGTCGTCTTCTCGAGCAAAATATACGGAGAAAATAAAGTTCCCTCTGCGACTGGGAAGGTAAAAGCAATTCCGCACTGGAGCGCTCGACTTGGCCTGCAAGTCACCGAGACGGACCTGTGAGATCTTATTCGGAGTTTCTGTCTTCTTCTTGCTCCAGTGTGACTTTGGAATGAAAGGCAACAGAGTTTGGAGTACCTTACAAAAAAAAGAAAAAGAAAAGAGGTTCTAATAATAAATGGCAGGCAGAGATATCTGGGTCGCGGTCTTTCAATTTATTTAAGGGCACATTTCCATTTCGCTGACCACACGGCAAGCCCGCCTCCACCTGGAGACTCAGAAAATAGCAGTCCTGTTTCCCTCCTTGCTTTTTTCTATCACCCATCATCCCAATTTTTTTATATCCAGGCAAAATTCTGTGACACGGCAAAATATTTTGGTACCCACCCTGGTAGGAAGCAAACAAAAGCCCGACGCGCCATTTCACATCGCTTGTTAAATGCCAGTCGTCAGCTAAAAACGTGCATGTCGTTGACTGACGCAGTCGGCGGCGCCAAGTCGCGCGCGGCGCGGAGCAGCGGGGGGGAGCAGAGTGTGTGTGCGGCAACGCGTGGAACGCTGGCAGATGGCGGTGGTCGTTAGACGCTGAAGGGTCAGGATCAGCTGAGACTA
Organism: Thamnaconus septentrionalis; assembly: GCA_009823395.1. Taxonomy (NCBI): domain Eukaryota; kingdom Metazoa; phylum Chordata; class Actinopteri; order Tetraodontiformes; family Monacanthidae; genus Thamnaconus; species Thamnaconus septentrionalis. The sequence continues at coordinate 15,998,126 of CM020519.1, forward strand.
ATTCACGAGTCATCGTCGACTGCATCCTGTCGGCACCGATCTCACAGCAGTGGCAGGCCTGCGATTGGCATTGATATTTTTGCATTCGCTCACCTCCAGTGACAGGCGCTTTGAAAGGCGCACTTCGTACACAGCAGGCTTACCAATGCATTTCATTTTAAATTTCCAACTGCTGTTTTGTCTTGGCTTAGCACGGTTTCAATAAATGATGGTTGCAGAAGCCAGTCGTGAAAGGCTGTTAATTAAGATAAAAATGTTCATTTGCTTGTTTGCTTATTAGCTGCATGGACTGAAAGTAAGCGGTTGGTGGGTTTTTGTAGAAACCTTCGCAAACACGTGCGGCGCGACGACTGTCGCACCTTTTTCAGTCGCTGCGTTCATTTAAATCAACAATTCCAGCGAGATGGGAGGCTTGAAAATGAGAAATTCAGCGTCTTTCTCTGCTCTTCCTGCATTAAATAAGTTCAAGCTCTTCCGCAGACTCACCCAGAACCACCTCCCCCCCCCGATATTCATAAGGGGCCGCGCTCGTATAAGAAACGGAGAGAAAAAAAACCTCTCTAATATCACACAACATTAAGCAAAAACCACATCGCCGGCCCCCGGGGCCGCGCCGCGCCGCCGTCCCCCGATGCAGGAATAAATCGTCCCTGGCAAACCTCGGCCAGCTCATCATCGCATTGTTCGCGAGTTAATGCGAAATGCTTCTCCCAAACTTCAGGGCGAATCCCGTGCTCCGTGTTTGACCTCTCCTGCAACGCTAAGCGCTCGATGAACCCCGGTGTGACAGCTCAATCCGCCGCGACACGATCCCGTCCCGCCTTATTGTCTCTGGCTTGCGTGTCGGGAGTGTGAAGGGCGTAAGTGAATTTAAAGGAGGGTCGCTGTTCATCATCAGCACAACCTTCCCATGATTGTTTCCTGAGTCGTCCTCAGTGGGGGCACAGGCTCTGCTGGGGCACTATATACACACATACACACGCGTACACACACACGTATGTATATATACAAGGGCTGTCGAAGTTAACGCGTTAATAACGCGTTAATAACGCGTTAATAACGCGTTAATTCAAACTCCTTTTAACAGCACTGTTTGTTTTTTTGTTTCTTTAACGTGCGATTAACGGCCGGTTCACACCGGAGGCGGAAGCGCCGCGAAGATTGTGCACGAGCCGCAGCCCTCCTGTTCAGGCCGGGTTCACACCGGCCACGGAAGCGCCGCGAACAGCCGCGGAACGGAGAACCGCTTCCTTTCAGCACCCTTGTTAACCACAGGCGTCGTTCACGCCAAACTCGAAGCGACGCGCGCCTCCGCGGCCGGCTAGCGCCGTGCAGCGATCGTTCGACCTGCGTGAAGTTGGCCCCCCACCCTCAATAAAACCTTTTCAAAATACCTTTAATCGTTTGTGCTTCGTTTGTGCAGGTTTGTGCTGCAAACATTTTCGTTTGTGCTGCTTTCGTTTTTGAGATATTAAACATTATTGCAAAGGTCAACTTGCGGTCAACCAGCCCCCCCAAATCGTCCAAATGGGCTCAAAATGGTCTCGTTCGTTTGTGCTGGTTTGTGCAGCAAAAAGTTTCGTTTGTGCTGGTTTTACTTTTTGAGATATTAATATATCCAAAACCAGTGACGTCACGCATCCCCCCAGCATCGTCCAATTGAGCTGGAATGTTCCAATGAAAATAAAAATAGAAGTTTTCCACAAAGGAATTACTATTGTCCTCTCCAGTTTTTTCCAAAAGTATAAGAAACACAATAAATATCTTGTTAAGTCACATTTAGAGTAGGGTAAAAAAAAAAAAAATGCAATTAATTTGCGATTAATCGCGAGTTAATTCAGGACACTATCCGATTAATCGCGATTAAAAATTTCAATCGACTGACATCCTTAATATATACATATCTTTGTATACACATATAAATTTTGCCCCAGGCTCTTGCAGGGTAAATTATGTTGAAATGTGGCTTCCAAGGCTGAGCAGTAATCACATTCATTCACTTCGCGGGCTGTTGACAACGCATGCACATTATGTACAGACGTGCCAGAGAACGGCAGCACGCGTGGTTGCGCGCGGGCTTTTCGCGCCGCCTCGAAACCCCTGCACCGGCCAGTCGCAGCAATTTTTGAGCGCTGCTTACATGCTGCTCACTGCATGGCAACACATGTATCCCTCCGTCCGCACATGCTCCCGCAGCCTCATCCTGAATAGGACGTTTGCTGCCTTAGCTCTCAGCACTTCCCTTTTGGATACACATGCTTAGGTGCAGTGTGTCCTGTTTCATGTCCATGTTTCTTTCTTCTTCTTCTTTTTTTTTCTTTGAACATCCTCTTCTTCTGGGAAGTCAAAAACTATTTTTCCCAGAGCATTTTCTAAATCTACAATCTCAAATACTGACAACTGTTTTATCGTCGTGGTTCAATGTTGTTTCAATGTATTATGGTGGATTATCATCTTACAACTCATGAAACTCACTCCAAAGATGCCAACCTTTGGGTTGCTCTCCAGAGCTACCGTTAGCTATTTCGCTAATGCTAATTCATGCTAATGTTGTTTTTCCATATCTTCCATATCTTAATTGTATTATCATGGCTTATGACAAAGACTGCCTTCAGTCGGCACAGGCGACATGTAAGAACTGATTATGATGTTAAATCTAATAAAAATAAAAAGCAGGCCAGGGATCTGCTGGTTTGAGTTTAACAGGTGAACAGAGAACAACATGACTCAAACATGATTAAAATCACCGCATTTTCATTAAGTGACAAATAACATATTTACAGACGGATAAATAAAGTCTGATATCATATTCTTTGCTGAATTATTAACATAACAGCTTTTTAATTTTTTTAAGGAGAACCTGTATTAAACGGACAATCTGTTTCAGTTTTTCCATCTCTTCCAGTGACCCTTTTCCTCTGGAGACCTTCAACCTCTCGAGACCCCCAACAGTGTTTTTCTGCAGGATAAAAAAGTTTTATCCCTCCAGCTTTGACCTTAGAGAAAACAATTTTTGTCATAATATTAAAGATGCACATTCCTATCAGGCTCTTTTTTTTTTTAAATACAAAAATTCATGTTCGCATTCAGAACATGTTCAAACCGTAGTGGAGGCCACAACGTCCTTGAACTGTCCCAGAGGCGCCCCGGTGCTCTGTTGCGCATCAGATCTGTTTTCAAGCATCGTCCCTCCAGTTCGCTTCAGCCTCCCAAACAAGAAAGTCAACCGTAGGCAGCATCTGTTCGAGATCAAAATAATGCAGTGAATACGGTGCAATTTCTAACAACGTCCTCTAATTCGCAGTGTGGTCTACATACGCATGACTTGAGTCATGCGTATGAGTTGCTTTTAATCGTTTTCAGATAGAGGGAGCGTATTACCTCCCAACACTGGCAATTATGTGCTTACAAATGGCTTTGGTTCAATTTCTAAGAGTGTCCTTGAATGGATTTTATTCCTCTGTAGGCATTATTACACCAGAGCTTCCCCCATTGCAAGGCCCAAGACTGATTGAGCAACAGGGGAGAACGGTTACTGACACTTGAGAAAGTGACACTAATGGGGAAGCGGGGGTCCAGTAGGGCAGCGTGGAGAACGTCGCCTGTTGGAGCACTAAGTGGTCTTATTGGCAGGCTGCAGTCATTCAGCGGGACCGGGAGCAGTTTAAACACACTGCTGCGGTGGGTGGGCGTGGGGGGACGGCCGTGTCGCAGTCACTCACCATCTGATCCCCGGGACCTGGTTCAGGAGAGAGTCCGACTGAGAGTCACTTATGAAGTGTCGGTGATAACGGGGAGCCGGCTGCCTCTGGAGGAGGGAGGGAGAGGCTCTTTCCAGGAGCTCAGCTGGGAAAAACAGTTCCCTTTTTTTTTTGAGGATGGTGCGGCAGAGGAAGGTTGAGACGATGCACTGCGGTGGAGAGAACACTTTGAAACACTTTGGGGGAATATTTGGGTCAGGTGAGATTCCACCAAAAAAAAAAAAAAAAAGAAAGAAAAAGGGTGAATTCCAATTCCTCCCTTAACCCTCAATCTCAACCCTCAATTTTCTTAGTTAATAAAGACATAAATATTACGAACCCATTTTATTGTCTTAGTTTAAGACTTTTTTATGGATTATTGACATCGTTGTTGCATAACATTTATCTATTTTTTTTACTTTACGATGTTTGTCATTTTATTGTCTTAGTTTAAGCGGATTATTGCATCACGTTGTTGCATAACATTTGTATACCTCGTTGTGTAGCGACGGAGGACTTCTTCTTTTTCGTCGTCTCTTCTTTTTTCTTCTTCTTCTTCTTCGTCGTCGTCGTCGTCTTCTTGACGGACTGGACGTAGCTTTGGCGTAAGGCCGCCCCCCACAGTCTGAAGACGTAACTGCACTTAAGGTGTGTCCCATTTCTAAGTCACAAGATAGCCCTTACACTTATTTTTGAGGGCCAAGATTGAGGGCCAAAGATTGAGGGTTAAGGGCGAGGGTTGAGATTGAGGAGTTAAGGGAGGAATTGGAATTGGCCCAAAGTCCTGGCTCATTTTGAGCCACCGCAACAACAACAACAAAAGATCTTTTCTGCAGCCAACAGGGTATCTTCTACGACTGGCTTTGATCAGATGCTAGCACACTTTAACAATGTAAAGGTTCTTGTCTTTAAATCAGTCCTTGATCAGATATTCCATCTCAAACAGGATTGACTGTTCAGCTGCTAATTCACGCTAAAAAGTGAGGCAAGGATTTTAATTCTCATCTGCTTTGGTCCTGTAATGAAACAACACAAGCTTTCAAAAATGTTACTGATGTATTGCAGCTGAGCTAAAAGGAACTTCTTTTTTGTAAAATGATTGACACCCCTTTTGCATCGTCGTGTTTTATGTGCAAATCTCGTGGTACTGTATCATCCCTGATCTGGAAGCTGTACACCACAACCAATTAAATGCTCCCCCAGGGCTGAACCGTGGCGCCGTCTGCGACTTTCTCCCAGCACTTCAGAGAAACCCAATATGTTACAGAGAAACAGTTGCTTGGACGAATGTTTCTCGACAACAACATCCCATTGTACTCTCGGGACGCACGGCTGTAATAGCCCGTGCACACGTTTTTTCCCCTGCAAAGCGTAACAATAAAAAAAAAAAAAACTAAATCAATCACTGCCTACAGAGATTAGCACCACCAGGATTACCTGCAGTTTCCCCCCCATTACAGCCTCGTATTATTCAGTGCCGAAAAACTTTGTGCCATCTGACCTGAATATGCCATTCCCCCCCCTCTGAGAGAGCTGTGGGAGAAGAAATACAAGGAATGGTAAATAAATGGGAGTCTGCGACGGATGTGACTGAAATGTTGATTCCGCGTGGAAGTCGGGGACGGAAAGGAGGACAGGCAGAGACGAGGGCTACGAGGAGAAGAGACGCGTCAGTCTCGGAAACTCTTGCATCACGGTCGAGGTCCATGACAGCCGGGGAGATGAAGCTTTTTCTTTTCTTTTCTTTTTTTCAATGTTTTTATTTATTTTTTTTAGCTCAAAATCGTCGGAGATGCACAGGGGCCAAGCGATAAAACGGGACGAGAGCAAGGAGATAAACGCAGATAGAACGCCAGCATGTAAATAGGTTTACAGTTTAAAGTTTAAACACTGTCAGCCCAACTCTGCAGGTATCCATCTGGGAAAGAACATTTTTTATAAGCACCTGGAATAGGGGAACCAATTCCACCGACACTTTGAAGCGGTGACATAAGCCACCGGTTCTGTTTAGCGTAGGCCGGTACAAAATTGGATGGGCCGTGTTTTCCCAGGAATAAAAAATTGACTTTCAAACTAATGTAGGAAACCAACACCAAATCACTGCCTGCACATCATGTTCAGGCTACAGAACGAGCACAACCGACCAAAACCTGCACATCACACACTATTTAGGGTAAAATATTCTCCGCGGGTATATTTCAGGCACTGCTAACCCCTTTGTCGACAGCTCACCGCACATTGAGACGTCAGGGATTGTGCTAATATCCGACTTTGTCCAGCTGTTGCGCTCGCGTCACATTCTGAGTGACCAATTCTCCCGCGCTGCTATGGTTGCTAACGCAGAACACCGGCCATTCGAAGGACGGGCTCAGCGCAGACTCAGCTGTGTTCTGAAGGATTCCCTGAACTTCTTCTGTCAGTTTTAATCAAGATGACAAGCAGGACAATTGAATTGGGCGGGCCAGTGACTAGCGTGGGCGGCACTGACCCTCCCTTCGGAAGGAGATGAAGCAGATCTTACGTTGGTCGCCCAAAGCACACAATGAGATTTTTCTTCAGCCAGTTGATCAAGGTAGCAGCAGTAGCAGTTATCCTATTGATGCAAGCAACAACATAAATCACGCATGATCCGATACCTAGTGAAACCAAAGGTGATATTGCTCATATCGATACGTTTTCTTACAAAAATTTAAGAGAAGGGAATTTTAAACATGGAGTTTTTCAATGACACTAAAACACTGATTATCTTTCTTATTCTTTAATGAAAGATCCATGGCAAAAAAAAAAAAAACCCACTGAAAATATGGTCCAACTAAAAACAATAATAGTCCCAGTAACTGGCGCAGAATAAGTCATTTAAACAGCAAAAACAATGCTTCTAAACTCAAAATTAGTGCAGACTTGGTAAAAGTAAGAATCGATCCTAAACGGACACGTTTAGTAATACTTTAGCATTGATTCGCACATCACTACCGCCTACTGCCAAGCTGACACTGAAGGCTTTTCCAAAAACGTATGTAATAAATGCTGTGCTGGAATGGTCTAATTTCATTCCATTTTAGTTGTGACAGACTGGAAATCGTGTGGGCACTTCAGCATCTTGTTAATGGCAATATCTGCAGATATTGCCATGAACTATATGCCTTTTTCCAAAAAGTAGAGCGTGGATTCAACCACAGTGTTCAAGATGGAAATGCAAGGAAATCAGAAAAAACAAACTTCCAAGCTTCAGTTTTCATTGACTGGTCTCACATGTTAACTATCTGTGTTAACATCTTTTGCTTCCTCTGTGGCCACTTGCAGCAGTTCACTCCCTGCATTCGTCCAAACGAGAAGGGATCCGATGGGTTAGCCAATTGCAATGAGACTATAAAGGATTCAGATTGGAAGGAGCGAGATATCAGAACGGATATCTCACTCCAATCTGGCTACGTTACAGTGAGAGATGCAGCTGCACCGTATTGGGGCGCCAGCCTTGCTTTTGAGCGTGCAGGCCAGCTGGCAGTTACCTCTTTATGCCTGGGATTTCTCTGTCGGTGGCTGCGAGTGTCGTATTTTTCGCCCGCTGCGGCCCCCTGCTGTTTCCCCGACAGGGAATACACTTCCACGCAGGGTTCCTGAACATTACAGGGTGTGAAAAGAAACAAGCTTGAGAGAACTTTCAAGGTTCTGTAAACGAGCATTTAGGAAAGAACTTCCAAGGCACGGAAAAGACAGAGAGTGGTGCAGGGGTGTTGGGAGGGGACGGGGGGGACTTCCACCGCTGAACGTCGCTCATCCTGACGTAACACTGTGTTAAACCTTGTCAGGTGCTCGTCCGAGCATCTCTAGGGTCGTGACTGGACTGCTGGGGCGAAGCCGCTTTCCACAGCTCCGTTTAGGAAACACTTAAGACTCTCCCTCTGCTAATTGCTTAGCCGTAATTATCTCGGGGGGTGGGCAGAATGCAAGTAAACGCTTTAATTGTCTATTGACGTGATGCAATGACCTTCGACGTCCCCCACCCTGCCGAAAACGCACACTCAGTGGCGGCGGCTGGTGTTTCGAAGAGGGGAAGCTCAATTTGTTCATTTGTTTTTGGGTCTATTGTCTGTCATTATGTGCAGCTTGCTAGCTGCCTTGTTGCTGACCTGTCCTACCGTATGAACAAACAATCGACACAAATGTGTTCAATTCAAACTGTTGTAAACAAGTTTGACTACTGAAGCGAGAGGGTGATGGTTGTGCTTTATTTGCAGTGTAATCATCGTAATCGAAAAGCAAATCGCGCTAAATGAGCAACCGTTCTTCTCTCACTGAATCCAGAGCGGAACTACTGCACTCGAAGCCGATCCGCCGCCGTGCGTGTATTTCCTGCAAACTGTCAATCAAAAGGCGTTTCGGACTGTCCAATCATAACGTGGAATTCCAGCGTCCAGGTCCACGCCCTCCTCCACTGACTCCCGGAGAAGCTGAGCATCTGGGGGGGCGGGACTAAATGCGGCATTTACCCAATGACCGTCTAGTTTCACTGCAGTAAAAAATAAGAATAAAAAATGACACGTCCACTGAAGCTCAACTTCAATGGACTTCACTAGACAGAGACGCCACGGATACACAAGAAGAAAATTTCAAAATGTCTTCGATAAGTTTCTCATTCTGAACAAACTCGTCTGAACACATTAAAACACTCTTTTAGGCAACGAAATGTCAATGTGCACAACAGCGCACATTGACCATTTATTTCTTTTCGACATTGCAGGGGATGGTGAGCTTCCCTTGCAGGCTTGGAGGAACCGGCCCTGCGCTCACAGGAAGTTCAAAGCGCCAGTCGTCAGGGGGGTTTCGAAGCAGCTGCGAAAAAAGGGGAATGCGGCGGCGGCGGCTCGGGGTCGGTATTCCAATCATGACTTTTTAAAGTCAGCCCCAAGATGTGAGAGACTCCAGTCTGTCAGAGTCGCGGCGGAAATGTCGTCCCGTCCCCTTTTGCTGCACTCATCGAAATCCAATGAGCGAGGGTCGGGGGGGAGACTCGGCGAAGAAGCAAAGTGATGAGACGGGGTTAACGAACGATGCGGAGTCGCCTAAGAATGAGATCCCCAGATTGGTGTTGCCCGCCGTTGTTTATTTTTCTTTCAAGGGTGTTTTTCAAGACTCGGCACACAAGAAAAGAAGAAAAAGAATTAGAAAGAAAGGCAGACAATTGATTTCTGCTTGCGTCCTCGCGTCTGCCCCCAGCGGAACATTTGAAGGCTCTCAGAACGGTCATCATCTCTCCGGGGCGCAGGGCGGCAAACACGCTCATGGTGGAAACTCCTTTGATGTTTGTAAACAAATGGAGAGGACTTTGGAGATGGAGAGGGGGTCAATGGCGGGGGTTCCATTCGCCGCTCAAGGCCTCACAGTAACAATGCATTTCGAATTTCGGGATTTTGGACTGTTTTTTTGTTGTTGTTGTTGTTGTTTCGGTCGAGGCGCCACGTCCTCGTCGCACAGGATTCCATCGCCATCGCCGCAACCGCCATGTGTCTTCCAGCTCGCTTTCCTGCCGAGATGCGATCGCCTCTTTAGCTGACACGTTTGAGCGTTTGGCGCCTTTGATCGCAGCTTGTGTTGCACTCTCATGTTTATCGCGGTGAAAATCTAAATCATCCTGAGCCAGAGATGCAAAAGAGAGCGGGAAAAAAAAATGGCTCCAAGCACCGACGCAGACTCTCTACCGTTTCCACCCTGCACGCGAACGAGCCTCGGATCGCCACGGGCGCACGCCACGTGCGTGCGCTCCGTCGCGTGAGGCAAAAAAACTCAAAATGGAACCAAAGGAAAATAAGAGGAAGAAGCGGAGGAAAGTGAGGCGCTTCCCGAACGCCATTAAATGTGACAAATGTGAGTTCGAAATACCGTCGGAATTTACAGCGAATTTACTGGCGCCAATTTTCGCCACTGAAAACGTGGCACAGAGACACCCAGCAAGTGCCTCGAATAGTTGTGAAATATTTAAAACTCATGTGCCTTGCCCCCTTACCTGTTTGGCATGATTGTTGAACGGGGTGCAAATTGTCTGGGAGTCCCCCCCTGCTCTTCACACCAATCCTCAAAGGGAAAAAAACGCCACTTCCGTCAAAGCCGTCCACGGACGTCGAAGGATTAACAACTTCTTCTCCTCCAAAGGATAAAGAGGACTTTCCGGAAAGTCAAACCACTCTGCTAAATAATTTGGACCAACCCCAACTCATCTCCCTTTGGCCCTGCTTTTACATTTGGAGTGCCCTCTGTCTGAAAGTGGCCCTTCTCAACAGCGATGTGAGGGAAAGGGCTTAAAATCCTCGCCATAAAAGTGGAAGACTTCCTGATGTGTGCAGGTAGAAAAAAAAAAGAAAAATAGTGATGGCATTATTGTACCGAGCATATGAAGTTTTTGATGGGTTTTATTTCCAACTGAACGGTCAATGTCAGAAAGTTTGATTGGTGGAAAAGTTTAATAATGAATTAAAATGTGTTCCTGGGTCTTGTTTAAAGACTCTCTGCATGATTATTGTCTTAAAAATGTTTATAAATTGAAAGCATGCTTTCACTTTTACTGATGATCAGAAACAACACCCTGCATCAAATAGCATGCATGCTTACGAAGCAGAGAGGCTGAGCCAAGTCGGAGAATTTTATTCTTTCTTTAATAAATGATCAGCCACTTGTATCCCGAACGTAAGAGTAGGACAAATGGCCATATAAATTTTTACTAGTTTGAGCACAGACTGCAAAGATGTAATAATACTCGTAAAAAAAGTTTTCCTGAAGACATCTGTTAGGCTTCTGGGAATGACTCGCCATTAAGGCAGCGTATTTAATCTTATATTACCTGAATTTTAAGCAGAATGTCAGCATTTGATGGGCCTACAGCAGCAAATATGAGAGAGGATGTCTGATATAATAAGAGCTAGCATTCGGCTCAGGCTGACTGTTGGGAATATTTCAGCAGCAGCAGCAGCAGCAGCAGAAGCGGCAGGAGCAGATAAAGCAACACTATAGTTAGCTCATGAATAATTCTCAGTGGCAAAAAAAAAGCTGTAAATACAGAACCAGTTAAAAGCAACAAGAAGTAATCATCATCACAACATGGCACCTATACTCTAATCCCCGCTCTTTGGATGTGCCATGGTTTGGATGAAGAGAGTTCAGAGCTGCTCATTAGTGCATTTCTCTTTCTATTTGTTGGTGTGGCATATTTCAGCCAGCAATGTGGCAATGCCTTATATTTCATTCCTAATACCGCGGGCCTCGAATGAGAATCAAGCGCTGTCATGCCCTGCACAGGGGCAACAGCAAAAGATAACGTTTCATTAGGCCAAAGCACGATTCTCAATTTATTTTTCTGCTTTCAGTGCTTTCAAATAATTTACTGTGGCAACGACTCAAATGGGAACATGGTCAGAACAAAGATTGAAAATTAGCTATTGGCATTTGAAATAAAGTCACCTTGTTCGCCCCAGGGTACTGAAAGCAGTGTGTGCGTGTGTGTACGCTGGCTAGCTGTTATCTCCTGGGGCCAAAACAAAACCTCTTCAAAAATACAAACACAGCAGCTCTGCGGAACCCAGAGGAGAGTTTAATCCCTGCAGGTGTTTGTCATGTGTTAAAGGTGTTGAGGGTTCTTCGTTCGTTCGTGTCGACCAGCGTGAACGCGTGCGTGCGTGCCTGTGAAGTCCGTGCGCTCATGCAAAATGTGTTCAGGTAGAAGAAGCTGTGCAGGATTCCTCGTCCCAGTGTGTGTCTGCAGAGGCTACCGAGCCGCAGGTGCTCTGTCCCACTTTGTCGGCCTGCACAGATGTCACCCAACCCTCCCCCGCCCCCCAAGCTCCGGCGGGAAGCGCTGGCCATCTTGCGCTTCTTGGACCTGACAGCCCTCCTTTGATATCCCGCACTAACTCCTTTGCATACAAGAGCACTAAGGGGAACTTCGACGACGACGAGAGGTGTAATAAGCTCAGACATGTGACCTTAAGCCCTTAAGTTTTTTTTTTTTTATTATTGAATAGCTTGTATGTCCACACTAATACAAATTCTGAGGGATAATAGTGTCCCTGAATATATACATATATAAGAAATACTCTCTCTCTCTCTCTTTCTCAGCAGATAATCACATTGAAGATACCAGGACCCAAATTAACAATGGATCTGTTGAAATGAATTAATCAAAGAAAAGTATCCTGGGGAGGCACTAGGATAATGTTCATGTGAACTAACTTCTCAGCAAAAGACACAAAACGGTTTCCTGCCAATACGCAGAGATCTGTAATGAAATCTGTAAGATCCATCTAGACAAACCTTTGGCGTGAAGCATTTATCAGTTGGCCAGAACACAAGCAGACCAATCAGTGTTCTTTGAGGAGATGAAAAAGGTGGCTGAAGACCTGAGAGGGTCCTGCTGAGAGCAAAGAGCCACCATTAAGAAGTGCAGTGCATGACAAGCGTGCTCTGCTTGGAGTGAAGCAATTTGGACGCGTGTGAGAGCCGTAGGACACCAGTGGGGTGCGCTGTTGGTAGGACTGCATCAGGGATCAGCTCGTTTGCTATGGTGACGGACAGGGTAGCAGATGAAGTTAGAAAGGAAAATCAATGGACTATGATGTTTGCAGACGACATCTGTGATCTGTCGTGAGACATCTAGGCAGGTGGAGGTATGACTTGGGAAGAAGAGGAATGAAGATGAAGAAGTTGAAGGACTTTAAGTTTTGGGGGTCAACATTGCAGAGCAACAGAGAGTTTAGAAAATCGGTGTAGATGCACATGTTTGGAAAAGGGTGCCAAAAATATGCGTAATGAGACCATCATGAAGAATGAAAAGAAATGTGTCCAAAAACGATGGTGAGAGCTTTGATGTCGTCTGGTTTAAAAACAGTTGTGTTGTGGAAAAGACAGGAGGTAGAGCTGCAGGGACCAAAGGTTAAAATGTTTAGCTTCTCTAACCAAGATGGATTGGATCAGGGATGAGTTACATCAGAGGGACAGTCTAAGCATGTCAGATGTTTTGAGGATAGAGCCAGTGAGATCAGACGATCAGAGATGATTATAAAGAATATATGATAGCAGTGAATAATGCTGGGGTTTGAACTACTAGGTTTGAAGCAAGAGAAAGACTGGTTGTGGACTTTCGTCTCTTTACACTTGCAAGGAAATGCTCATCCCGACGCACGTTACGGAAAGACATCCAAAGAAATCCACCTACAACTGAAGCTTGGCTCGATTCAGGTCACTGAATCGTCGTTAACTTTACACTTCTTATAGAAAAACGCAACTTTGGCTGGTGTATTTATTCCAGAGAGCCTCAGATTTTCTGCTGCTACCCCTGTGTGTGCGGCATACAAGCCTCCCCCTTCCCTAACTGTGGCATGAATTCAAAGAACTAAGCTGTGAGAGGAGTCTCAAGACTCAATTTAAACCATCCTTTTCCTGCCAAACACCGTCTCGCACATGTAATTACTGCTTAAAAACTAAGTGAACATTCACCGCTGGTAGAGGCTGAGCTGATTTTCACACCCGTGAACACCGCAAACGAGAGATGTCGCGCGCTTTTGCGGTGACGGCACGGGCGTTTCTTTCTTCTGTTTTTTTTTTTCAGAAGGAAAGGTATGCGGCCGAGTTAATCTGCCCAATATTAGCAGCGGGTACGGCAGCTGCATGGTAGAGGGGTTGCCATGGTGACTGGGCACAGTTAGCTCAGCCTCTCGCCTCCTCGTTATTTCTTTTTTTTATTTTTTTTTGTCATACCAGAGGACGGCTCCGTATCTGTGCGCCGCCCCCCCCCCCCAACGTCGGATGTGGCCGACGAGAAACGACGGTGCAGGACATTCTCCCCGCCACAAAAGAACACCGCCGCGTTTTTCATTAACAAACGTTGGGGACGGCGCCTTCATGGCGTTCCAGTCGCGCGCGGGGACGCATCAGGGTTCTGTCACAGCTCCGGCGTCTTGCCTTCACATCTCTGCTTCTTTTTCTCTCCCTCAGAACACCATAATTGGAGGGGTTAGGGAGCGGGGGGAGTAAGGCCAGAGGAGATAATCACAACCTGACAAAAGAAAATGATCGTGTTTTGTGGTGGAGCGGGACAGTCGCATGTCCCTGACACAGATGTCACAAGGCTTTCTGCCCCCTCGCCTCGCGTGCCGGGGTCACGTGTCTCCGTGTTAATTACTTTGCCACGGACTTGCCATGATAGCGCAGGACCCCATGTGACAGAAACCCTCCTGAGAACGTGGCAGCTTTTATTCTCTCAGAGACTCTCCCAACCCCCTCGAGCGAGGACCTTCACTGCTGAGTTCACACTGCAGAATTTATTCAACAGCTTTCTTTGCATCTCTCAGATTCCGTCTCTGATATTCAAATTTGTCGTACGCCAGGATCAGACTACATAATTTTTTTATTTTTTTTTCAACAGCCGCTATGTCAGATTACACAGACACGGTGTCATAGATTTGTTCTGTGTTTTGTACCGCCGAGTGGCCACGCTGCAAGCACGGTGTGCTTTTTAATGTAAGGATGCCGCTTCACGCAGAGAGCCGCTTCAGAGGCACCAACCACTACGCCACTGTATCGCCTACAAAAAAACATGTGGACATCCATATGTTTAGGTTTTGGAGTTCTGCTGGTTTTCGGCATTTTTAAAACCTCCAGCAGTGGCAGGTCGCTCAGACAGGGCCTCATCTGGACTTCACACCTCCAGCCCAGCGAGCTGTGAGAAAAGATGGCTCGCCTCTGCCACGCCTCTGATTCTGCCTCTGTGGCCTGCTAGTTAGCCATATCAACTCGTGCACCCCGCCCCCAACCTGCCTAGGTTGTATTCAAACGGAACAGTAAGGTGGATGAAATGGGTATGGAAGCACAAAGTGGCACGGCGCACAGAGCGGCGATCATTGGTCGCACCAGCCTCGGGTAGGCAGCGTCTTTAATTGGAAGAAGGGGCCAAAAAGTACGTTACAAAGAACGGCTGCTCTCAAAGAGATTAGCGGATGCTGCCATGGCGAGGTTGGTTGTTTTTCTTTTTCTTTTTACCAGTAATGGACACTGAAAGAAGAACAAAAAAAGGGCACTAAAAGCTTTCCAAATTGATCCCGACTGGCCTTGGTGGGAGTTATGTTAAACATCGCTGCATTCCCACCGGGTAGGGGAGGTCGCTGCTGCCGGTATACTCAGGCAGTCAAAACTATGAGGAGGTCCGCTGGCATGTGCTGCTCTAATCGCCTCTTTACCAAAACCATCCATCCATTTTCTATACCCACTTCCTCCTGCACTCAGAGTCACCGGGGTCTGCAGTAGCCTATCGCACCCTGGACAAGTCGGCAGTTCAGCTCAGGGCCCAAAACCATCCGCTGACCCTTAAGAAGATGGACGTATCAGACTGATCCGTGCTCTATCCACAGGTCTGGCACCGATCTTGCCCTGGCCGCCGCTTGTTAACACATCGGGTCGGCCCAGGGGAGCGAGGACAGGCTGGGGGGTTGCGGCAGAGCCAACGGCCAAACATTAACTGTCTTCTGTCGGCAGCGTGAGGCTGTAATGAGGTCGTGGGAGCACAGGAAAGAGGAGCTGCTGCTCGTGACGGGAGTCTCGTGTAGCGAGTCGACGGCTTCTTTGTCTCGCCAAGTCTTGTTCGCTCGCGCACGCGCACACTCGCAGGGGCACTCAGCCGCATGCGGCGGTTTTCATTTTCACTCACGATGAGTTCATGAGCCGCGGCTCCCAGACTGGCACTCAAAGGGAAGATGACAAACAAAATTATTTAGCGAGCGAGCGAGCACACACACGCACACACACGCCCAAAAAAGCGCATTGCGCACGCACACACACACACACACACACACACACACTTTCAAGCACGAGCCGTATTGTGCACTGCTCCCTTACAACATCAAATTACCTCAAGTCACATAATCTCCGTGGCTTTTTTTTTTTTTTTTTTTCACCGCCTCTTCTCAAGAAGGGCACAAAGTGCTAAGAGAGCTATTTTTTTCCTTTTTCTTTTGCAAATGAGGCTGTAGCCCGAGCTGGAGACAACGAGCAAGAGAGAGAACGGAAAGGGAAGAGGGCCCCTGCCACAGTGAGAATTTGCAGAGAGGATTTGCACACAGCCACCCTGGGCTCACTGCACAGAGTGTACCAAGACAGTTCGAGGCGTCGTTCGCACCCTCAGGTCCTTCCACATGACAAGTTTTTTTTCAAAAAAATGTGAGAAAAATCAGCTAAGGTTGAAAACCTGCGAGAGGATTAGCGTCAAGTGTTTTCATCAGACGTCGGATTAGGATTTTGCAGGAAAAAAACCCAAAAAAATAAAAAACCCAACAACAACAGCCTTAAGCATCAGCAGCCAAGTGAGAATTGGGTGCCTATTACAATCTAGTTGCTGATGCAAATTTGTACATTTTTGTGTTTGTTTGTTTGTCTTTTGGGGCATTCCAGTAGTTTTAAAAGCTTTTGTAGGTCTCAGCCAGAACATTTTGTCACCTTCGGGCTAATTCAGAGAGTTGCTAATGAGCGAATATCTTAGAATTTGCAGTCAATAGAAATACCAAACTAAATATGTCCAGTTTCACACACAAATCCAAATTCACCTCACTTGCATGTTTTTGTACTGTGGGGTAGCAGGACGCCTAAGTATTTGGAGAGAACATGCAAACTCCACACTGAAAAGCTCCGGCGATCGAACCCACAACCAATGATGGGACAGCAAAATTTGTTTTAACCACATTTTATCATTCCCCTTACGAAGACAGGATTCATTTTCCTCATTTTCTCCTACATCCTCAAGCATAACGGAGGGCACCGAGTTGAACTTGCATTAATGAAAAGAAAATCTCCTCCTCAAAAGTTTGTATGGTCTTGAAAGATAAACTCTGACTTCATGATAGCAGTAAAACTCTGGAACAAGTGATGATTTCAGCAATTATAGGAATAAAGCTTCAAAAAGGCTTTGTCCTTACCGCTGTTTTGTGTGATACTGAGTCACTCGGACCTGGAATCTGTATTAACGCAAATCCAACGATGAAGGACAGTACAAATCTAAACAACAATTGGGTCACTCAACAAGACCTGAAAAACCTCACGCAATCCACACCGCAATGAGTGCCAAGATTTCACCACTACAAACTGTTTCTACAAACTCTATTGTTTTTTTCTGACTCAATTTCAGTCATTGGGTGAGCACCCACAATGTGCGATTTCGATATGTGCACGCAGGCACCACCCACTCCCACTGTGTTCATTTAAAATTTCAGACATTTTTAATTGCTATATTATATTTGATGATGTTGAAATTGTTCCCCAAGTTGTATCCCCCAAGCTAACATAAACAAAAGTAACATTGCTTGTTTTTTTTTTTTTTTTTTTAAATAAAGCCCCAAATCACATCCAGAGGCATCTTGAAGTGCTTTGTTCAATCAAAAAGAGAAAGCAACAGATCTCTCCAGGGCAAGGGGACAGTGGCAGGGAAAAACTTCCCAGTGGGAAGGAACCTCGGGCAGACCCGAACTCTGGAGGGCTGGCCCATCTGTTTTGGCTGGTTTGAGCGAATAGCAAACACAAACAATGCCGAAGTAGAGACAGAGGGACAGACAAGACAAGGAGAGACGCAGTGGGAATATATACAATGATCTACAAAGTTTTCACTTTATAAAAATGTATACATACTGTAGATAAATCAGTTGGCGGCCATATATTTCACACCAATAGGCCTTTAGTGATGTCACACTTGGTCCTACCTAGATTATTACACCTCATAATACCATCAATATGACACCATGGCTCAATGATCCTGAAACAATCACACTTACAAGTGTGAGTCAAGCAACAATATTTTCGGAGCATTTCAAATCAATAAGATGGCGCTTAACAACTAAGATTAGGAAATTATGATACCGTCATGGATGCTGTCTAAACGCAGAAATAAAAGGCAATTTTTCAACAGAGTTTTAATACGCCCATCAAAAGCGCACTTTGTGGGTTTAAGCAAGTCCACCTACACCTACAAGAAACAGATTGTTTGTATTTGATTTTTGAGAATACATAACATTATATATGTGTGTGTGTATCTGTGTATGTATATAGTTGATTAACAAATAAGGTGTAAACAGCCTATGCAACTAAAGCATTGCTAATCCTAATGCTAACACGAAACCTAAACAATATATTGACATTGTCATGGAATTGAATAACTAATGTTAACGTGTTCAGAAAAAAAATGTTTATGTTTTAGACACTACAGCCAGTTACTTTGGACTTTGAGTCATTTTTTTCCCCCTTTTGTCACCATTTGAGAGACCCGCTCTACAAATGCTAATATAAGCTTGGTTCATCCTTGTTTGTCCTGCAAACACTTAAGACGGATTGACTAACATCCAAAAACAACAAAAACAGGATTTTTTTTTTGTTTGTTTTTTCTGGGACATGAGCATTTGGAGATGCCAATCTGTCCGTCTGTGTTCAGTGCAGCGAGCTCCAAACATTTCTCCATTCCTTTCCGTGAAGGTGGTTCTCTTGCCGCTTGCTGTATGCCAGTGAAGTTTAGGGCTTTTGTGCTTTGGGGCTGGAAACAATTCCACACTGGGATCTATCTGGAGCTGATTCGCTCACCAACCCAAATGGCACAAAACACAGTATTCTCACAAGGCTTTGGGCAATCTCGTCTCGTTATTTTGCTCTTTCCTCTGTTTGCTTTAAATATCCCTGGTATTATGAGGCTCATGTGATTGGCTTCTGCTCCTACAATGCCGATGCCATATCCCCGTTATGTCCAAAGCTGTGACAAAAAGAAAGACACTGCCGATTTTGGATGCAATTCAATTGAGTGTTTTATTATTCCATAATATTTGATGTGCTTTTTTTTTGGTTTTGTTTTTTTAGTTGTGTGTTTTTCCTTTTTGAAAAGGCTTAGAATTGTCTGATTTGATCAAATCTCTGACGTTATCTCAAAACCGCCGATGCCGTGGGGTTGAGAGGGAAACTGGAAGGAGAAAAGCAGCAAAAGTCTGGAGACTTTGCATTGTGACATGCATAGGCATGGTTCAATAACCGAAGGTTGAGTAGGGAAAAAAGTGACCTGGCATCTGACACATCCGAGTGATATGAATGGTTCTGTTGTGATCGTGCCATCGGCGTTAAGAGGCTGTCTGTTTTCAACCAGGAGAGAAAAACTCTTGTCCTTCTTGGTCATTTTTCAAGGCCTGGAGGTTCTTGGTGGAAACACACATCAAAGTTGCAGCCAGCAGCAGCACACAGCCGCATAGTGTCATATTTCATATTCTTGTCATGCACTCGCTGTTTATATCTCAATGCTCTTCTTGTATGTCAGTGCATATCATTCTCCTCGAACATTCTTGCCTACCTCCGTCAGTCGGGATTGTTTTTAACCCCCGAGCAGAAATTAATTCTCGTTTTGCTCCTCCGTAGCCTGACGACAGCGACTGCTAAGAAAAACGCCTATTTTGGTTGCATTTGCCGTTTGTTTTGACAAAAGAACTTCTACCTTTCCCCACCAAAAAAAAAAAAAAAGGAATTCCTGCTCCATGGCCTCTGCTCATGGAGATGAAGAAGTCTTCTGTTAACCTCTAGAAAGGTTGCTGCAATTTTAACAAAATCCTGAAAAGCTGCCACTATGATTGTGTACCAATGGTCGAAATCAGAAGCATTTAGAGAAGGAAGAATAAAAGGGAAAAAGCGAGAGTTCTGTTATTTGGTGCGACACATCCCAACTCACCAAGGTTAGTCAGTGACGCTCAGTGAAGTGGTCATTTGGAGAGTCACAAGTGAATTAAGTTATAATTAATGACCAAAGGGCCTTCAATTGTTCCAAACATTTTGTAGAAGCTCTTCCCCACATGGATATGGAAATTAAATCCAACTGTTTTGGCAATAATTCCAACTGGAAGATCATGTTACCAACCCAGATGCTCCCAGTGACATTTTTCTACAGCTGTTCAATTGTGAAATATATAATTACCATTTTATGACATCATGCCATATTTGAAGTTCATGTTTAGGTAAGTTGTTTCATTCTACTGTCTAATAATTATCCAACTGACTTACAGATTCTTTTTTTACACTTGGTCCAATTAAACAAGAATAGGGGCCAAAAGAAAGGGGACTGGGTTCTTTTTTTATTCACATTGTTAGTTCACCTAAATAGGACTCAGTTCTCTTTCCGGTCCACTTTAGCTCTGATCACTCGCCAGGTTGAAGTGAACGACACCCTGGCTGGACATGGAGCCAACCGAGCCAAGACCACCTTTGCTCGGTTTGGTTCACTCTAAACTGTTCTAAGGCTGTTTCAAGTGTGCACATACGTGCTTCAACTGATCCCCGAGCGCTCTTCGGGGACTGAAACGGCCCAGGTGTGAAAACACCCTCTGGCACTGAATCCCAAACCACCGAAACAGGGAGGATGGATACCGAACGGTGAACAGCAGGTAGAATAACACTCCACTCCGGTTGATGTCCCGCGAATGTGAATTTGTCCCGCGTCTGCTCTGAACCTGGAGGTTATACCGATGCGGCAATGCCTGCTGAGAGAGCGCAATTTGCCTCGCCGCTAGCCTCCACCTCCTGGAGCCTCTCCAGCCGAGTGGCGCTTGTTCTGGGAAAGCGTTCACACGCAAGGCGCCACCTCGCCAAATTTGCCGCCGAACCGTGGGCGGCGGCCACGGCCGGTAAAGGAGGACAGCGAGGACACGGAGGGGAACAAAGGGAAAGGAGCGACAGAAGGTCTGGTATCAAAGGGCCAATTTCGCTGGAAATTTATACGGCCGGCGATGTCCTGGGAGGCGGGCAGATTTCTTGGATATGACCCCCTCCCCGTCTCCCTCCCCCCCACTTTAGTCTCAGCGGGACGTATTATCAAGGATAAGGCTGAACCTGCCTGCTTCCATAGCCGCCACGCGGAGAGAGCACTGAGCAGCAAGTGGATCTCTCCTCAATTTCTCTTGTGTAGCTCCTCCTTTTTCCTACCAAATGGAACTACGTGCCAGTTATGTACTGGTGTTAGTGACAGTTCACTGTCAGCTCAACATGTGTGGGAGCCAACAACCGATTTTGTTTTTTTCCCATGCTAGACATCCACAACTGTAGCTCCCAGTTTTACAAGGCTTCGCTGGTCTCAACGATCTCTTATCCCGACAACCCGTAACTGTGTTTTGCCAAACAAAGTCTGACAAGTCCAAAAATTGTATGACAGACTGCGGCGAGGCCAGCTCATTATGCCTGATGGCGCAACAGACAGAGTGTTCAGTCTCTCAGCAGTATTAGTCAAAATTCCAAGAAAATTCGCCTTCAGTTCAACCTCTTCACTTGAAAAGTTGCAGGCAACCAGACTTTTCTGAATAATAACACAAAGCCATTTTTAATGTCAATATGAATGATGAATGATGACAGTGTGACAGACAGTGTAATGAAAGCTGTGTTATTCAGCTGTGTGTGTGTGTGTGTGTGTGTATATCTCTGTGTGTGATAATTGACCTTTATATAATAAGACACTTTGTTGAAAAATTCTCCTGTTTTCCCCAAATATAATATGATAATTAAGTCACTGATTCTCTCTAACGCAGTGTTTCTGTCTTTCAAAAAATGTGATTTTTTTTTTTTTTTTGAGCATTTTCACTCATGATTTTCAGTCCCTCGAGCTCAGACTGAAGCAAAAAATTTGGCTCGCAGGCTTTCTGGCTGAGAGTCACTTCTGTCTTTTTCTGCAACAAGAGAAAGTGAATTAAAACTAGGCCCCAGTGTTCAACTCGGACCCTGCCTTCGTCGGTAGCGAGATAATAATGAGGATCCAATTCGTTCTTTGACATCAATTAATCAGTCATTACCTTTATGTAACCAGTAAAACCAGGAAGAACTGGCCAGGAGGCAGAAAAGGAGTTGCACATTGATGGCTGCGGCATCAATGTGCAACTACTACTAATTTCGCATCATGTCTTTCACGGCTTTGCAAATGCGTCGAGAACATTGAAACGTGAAGCAAAACAAAAAACGTCACTTTGAAGTCTTTAAGTGGTAATTAAAGAAGATGCAATTCGAAAGAAAATAAAAGCTGTCTGAATTAATTGCATGAGAAACAAACAACAACCGTTACAAGAAACGGAGGCTATTATTACACCAGGCGTACCAAGTTATCATACAGCAATAAATAACAATGGAAAAACAACATGGGGAAGAAAAGACTGCAACAGGAGCAGACACTGTAAAGTGCGTCACTAATCTTTCCTCTGAAACTCCTAAATGAGATTGAGGAAGCCGGTGTCAGACGGGTCTGGATATCGTTCCACGGCCGAGGGCCAAAACAAAATGGGCTCACCTCTGCCATCCACTGTGTTCGCAAATGGGCACAATGCAACACGACCATGACCTCAATCTGAGGGAAACATTCACAGACGGGAAGGACATTCCATCACCCCCCGAGCCATTAAAGCCTTCCTTCACCGGGTATATCAAGTTTCTGACAATCTTATCACTTGCGGTATTTGTCAATGTCCCGGCCCAAGGAGGTTGAAAACTGCCCTATTAAAAATTCATACAAAAAAAAGAAGGTCTTTCCTCCAAACTTTGGAGTCTTATTTGCTGTCTGAGGCTGCTACTTTAAGCAGGCTTTGATTGGCAGATGGGCTGATAACCCCTCCGCCTCTCTTACCAGCAACTGTCAATCAACGTGAAGCCGCTGAGCCGGGAGAGGGGAAAAAAAAAAAAAAAAGACACACAGAGCCAGAAGGGAAGTGGCACACAGAGACACACAACACACAAGTCAAAATATAAACCCTGCTTTGGATCCATTAGAGGTCCGGCAGGCGACACACTGGCTGAATTCAGTCGAAAGTCTGCTTCAGCATTCCTGGTCATTAAACTAATGCCCGGAGTTAGAGATGGACTCCGCTCCCTGTTGTCCCCATTAATCCATTTGTGTTTATTGACTGGTCCAGTTTCTTGCTCAGATATAATCGTGTTTCCCCAGAGCATCCCATTTACTCTTGCCTCCCTTTGCTGATTTGACAGAGCAGCTCGTTGCTGAGACAGATTATCCCACACTGTCA
The DNA here is from genome assembly GCA_009823395.1 of Thamnaconus septentrionalis. Classification (NCBI taxonomy): domain Eukaryota; kingdom Metazoa; phylum Chordata; class Actinopteri; order Tetraodontiformes; family Monacanthidae; genus Thamnaconus; species Thamnaconus septentrionalis. Next base: position 16,020,909 of record CM020519.1, read on the forward strand.
AACGCGGTCTTTTCATTTTCTGCTCCAGCCTCCGCATGTCTGAACCCAAAACACTGTCGGTGAGCTTGCCCCGCTCAGAAAAGAGGATTTGACAAGTGCAACCTGTGTGGGTTAATTGCAATTAAAATTTGTTGCTTTTTGGGGCGTCTATTTGTATTAGTGTCTGTAGAACTAATGAAACAAATCTGTTTAATCATTTTGAACAGGAAGGGCACAGATGTAGAAGTGTCAAACGTTACATTTATAACACAGCAATTAAAGCACGTCTGTCTTGGCAGCTCATCTTTCCAGTGAGTCCGCTGCATCGTGCGGGAGCAGGGCCATGGCTTATTTTGCTCCTGGCGACAGTCAATTCTTGTTCCGGGACCAATATCCCCTGAACCCTTTCCAGCAGTCGTGAATCAACAAACTAGAACTTCACTTCCGTCTTAAGGAACTGCAGCTTATATTTACTGTGAAACTTCATTTTTCCACTGCTGCTGCCAGCCTGTGCAAACTCCTCTTCACCTCCTGCCCTTTCTCTGATAGTTTCCATTTAAAGGCATAGTTCAAAATTCTGTGAAATTTCCTATTGCCATAAACCCAATAGCCATATCATCAGGTACCTTTTCTTTAATTATCAGCATATGTTGCTCTGAGATCTAGGGGGCACGGGTGGACGGTTCAGGTGTACCTCCCTTAAAAACCCATCAAATACACAATCAAACAACTCCAAAATGCCTTGGTAGAGATGTTGTAAGCTGCACATTCACCATACATTCATTAAAATGCCTTGGTAGAGATGTTGTAAGCTGCACCTCCACCATTCATCCATTAAAATGCCTTGGTAGAGATGTTGTAAGCTGCACATTCACCATACATTCATTAAAATGCCTTGGTAGAGATGTTGTAAGCTGCACATTCACCATACATTCATTAAAATGCCTTGGTAGAGATGTTGTAAGCTGCACCTCCACCATTCATCCATTAAAATGCCTTAGTAGAGATGTTGTAAGCTGCACATCCACCATTCATCCATTAAAATGCCTTGGTAGAAATGTTGTAAGCTGCACATTCACCATACATTCATTAAAATGCCTTGGTAGAGATGTTGTAAGCTGCACCTCCACCATTCATCCATTAAAATGCCTTAGTAGAGATGTTGTACGCTGCACATCCACCATTCATCCATTAAAATGCCTTGGTAGAGATGTTGTAAGCTGCACATTCACCATACATTCATTAAAATGCCTTGGTAGAGACGTTGTAAGCTGCACCTCCACCATTCATCCATTAAAATGCCTTAGTAGAGATGTTGTAAGCTGCACATCCACCATTCATCCATTAAAATGCCTTGGTAGAGATGTTGTAAGCTGCACATTCACCATACATTCATTAAAATGCCTTGGTAGAGATGTTGTAAGCTGCACATTCACCATACATTCATTAAAATGCCTTGGTAGAGATGTTGTAAGCTGCACCTCCACCATTCATCCATTAAAATGCCTTAGTAGAGATGTTGTAAACTGCACATCCACCATTCATCCATTAAAATGCCTTGGTAGAGATGTTGTAAGCTGCACATCAACCTTTCATCCATTAATTCCGCTCAAGGGGTAGAAGTACGATCTCCACGCAATGTATGAACTGAGGCAATGTAAGCAACCGCTGTGTTAAGAAAAAAAAGCAGCACAATTACTTTGGAAAGTTTTCATATCTATATATTAGTGTTTTTATGGCAATTCAGCTATTTTATTTGTACTATTTCTCTGATAGTGTGCATGAAAACTAGTAGCTTTGAAAACTAGCCCCTTGCCTCACACAAGTCACTAATACCTCATTGGTACTTTTCTCAGGTTAGTGATACACCCTCACGCCAGCTGTTCATTCCCTCAGGCCTAGTTTTAATTCCACTCCAAACTTGTGGAAGATCAGACAACAGTTCAGCTTTGAAGGAAGTTCAAATTAAACATTTTTTAAAAGGCTGTAAGCAGATGGTTATGTGGGTTTTTTTTTAAAATACACATATGTATACATATATAGTGTATGTGTGTGTGTGTATACGTATATATACAGTATACACAAACACACACATATATGTATGTATATATGTATATATATACACATGTATGTATGTATATATATATATATACATATATATATATATATATATATACATATATATATATATATATACATATGTATATATATATACACTTTTTTTTGTTTGTTTTTTTCTCCTTGAACACCTGAGTCACACTCCTTCCAGATTTGCAGGTTCTTTCACCTTGGGACAATCGATCTGTGGCCTCAAGTGCTTCTCTCTCCATCTCTGTGTATGGCAGAGTGAAGCTACAGAGATAAAACTCAACATTTTTGCTCAACACATTGGAAAGTTTTTAGCCATTAGAGCATTTTGCTTTTTCCGTGAGCTCAAGGAAAACATCAGAAATTCACTGCGCGGTCTCTTAAGTGCTGCCACATTGGCCTAATTTCAAACTATCACACCACTGTAATGAAGTGGCACTTGTTGAACTTCAGCTGGTAAATTTAATGGCGCCACCCAACTGGAAACTTCCTGAGCAACGCTAACCTTTAAGGGAATGACAGGAAGCAGGCTGAGCACGATGAAAGAGGTGGTCGTGTCAGCGAATGTATGGTTGTGACATTCAGATTTCACGCAAATCATGTCCATGAAATAAGAGATGACGCCGGGGGAGATTTAGTGCAAATATCCATTCGATGCACATGTTGCGGGAAAACGGGAAGAAGCTACAGCGTAACCTTCAAGAATTGTAACCCCATCCCAGTAAATATCTGTTTTAAGAGTAAATGTGTTGAATTATTCATTTCTGCTCGACCTTTATTTTAACTGTGAAGCCATGCTGAGGTAGGAGCGTCTCCAGAAGCAGGTTAGCGGCCGCTCAAAAATAAATAAAGGAAACGCGAATTTTTAGACAAAACGTCACAACAAAGCACGACCATCCAGTTTCACCCAGCAACTTCCCAGAGAACGCACGCAGCCCCTTCTGCTGTCATCAATTCAAGGGGAGGATAAACTTTCTTTCATTTTCTTTTTTTAGCAGCACAAACCGCCGCTGCAGACGACGATTTCAGCAAATTAATGGTTCGCCTTCCTGATGCCTGTCCCCTTCATCAAACTCTAATGACAGGATTGTGGAGCGGGGGTGGAGGGTGGCGGTGTGGTGGTGGTGGTGGTGGGGGGGGTGGTGGTGTTGCAGACAGGATTACACAAACAAAGGATGGAGGTGTGATTAGGTGTCACGACGAAGAGAAATGACTGCCGACATGCAGCCACACATCCACCTGTAATTATGCAACGATACACTTGCTGGTACACAATCCCTAATTACACTCGTGCATATGCCTACCTGTGCTGCATCATGTTAAATTCATGTGCACGTTTATTTGTATGGATTTATATATTTTGCAAAATATTCATGGGAAGGGATGTTTCTCTGAGTGGGTGTGTGTGTGTGTGTGTGTGCGCGCGTTTGCCAGCGCGTGTTTGCGCACACTTGCACAACAGTGATGAACGTCGTCAGGTAGACGGAAGGAGGAGGCTGCGAGGAGCGATGGATCGTCTGCGTGCCGCAGATGGAGTCTTTGGGGAGGGGACACGGCTACAACCTCCTGGGGGAGGGACAACTTAGAGTAATTGGGTCACCGGCGCTGGGAGGAGACTTTCCACCCAGACAAGATTTTAAGCGAGAGAGCGACACGGAAGGCAAGTGGGATGGAGAAGAGCGGCAAAGTGGGAAGTTGGGAAGGGTGTTAAATAATGAGAAGGTGGTTTATGTCGAGAGGCCTGCGGGAGGGGAGAGGGGAAGTGGGGAGGTGGCGCGAGAGGGACTGTTCAGGGCAGTGTTTTTTTTTTTAAGTGGGGGTCCACCAGGGGGCACTAGGGGTGGCTGCAGAAAATTGGTGATGGGATAAGAGAAAAAGATAATCATCATCAAATATAATCATGTGATTGGCAGCTGGTCAAAAACATTTTTCGTGATGTTGTGTGTGTGTGTGATGTGCTGATTTGCACCATTCACTGAGGTGATTTGCTTCTCAAGCTAGCCTAGGTAGAGCGGAATTAACGTTTTGGTGACACAGGGACCGGAGGAACAGACAAACAGCCCAGATGTGAAAGGTTGCTGCAAAAAAAACGTAAGTATCGGACAACTAAAGTAAGAAAACATGAGTTAGCATACGTTAAGAAGAATGGCCATGATTATCAACATTTCAGTTGATGGTTTTCTTATTTCAAAAAAATGTAACAATTACTGAATATCAAATAAAAGTAAAAAAAAAAAAAAAACACTTTAAAAGTTGGGGTTTCTTTGCATATTTTGTAGCATTTTGTGTTGGTTTGCGCATTGGGTCCCCAGCCAGAAGCTTCTGCTGTTTGGGGGGCCCAGGCGTGGAAGAGTTTGGGAACCCCTGTTTTAGGGGCAGGTGAGTGGGGGAGGGATGTCATCATGGCAACCAATGATGAGCAGCCATTTGGCTGACTAACTCTATGAGGAAGGATCGACCAAATGAAAATAGATGAGGGGAGAAGAAACACACTGAGGTGACCCTCTTGGTGTCGTCGCCGTCGTCCTCTGTTCCAGTGGGGCTCAGCGGCGACGTCAGATCAAACACTTCTTTGATGAACAGCGGAGCCGCGCAAAAAAGACCCATCAGCGGTGGAAGAAAGACAAGTTCTCAAGAGCCACTTATTACCTCTGAAGAAGGGGAGAGCGGAGGGTTTGAGGAGGGGCAGGCAGACGCTGGAGGAGAGTCGGCGGTGGATGGGGGCGGAGGAATGTGGGCGTCCTCGGCTGCTTGGCAAGAATGAAAGGTCGGAGATTGACTGTTGTGTAAATCCATCACTACGACGCCAGAGGGCTGATACATCAGAGCTGGCTGGCCACCTCGCTCCCAGTCTCCTCCTCTGGCCTTGGCCGGCGACCAGCGGAAGCAGGTCTGTCTGTTTTGTTCCGCTCGCCTGCTTTTGTTCCGCAAGGCCTTATATCTCCAGGTGTGTCTGTCTTTTATCGCTAATGGCGCGCTTAAATCCGGAATGTCTCTGAAAATGTCGGACCAACATGAAGATGAGGGCATCCTGGGATATACTGCAGCTGGGCAACGTCCTCAAATTATCCAAGGCTGGTACTACTTTTTAGAAACACCGTTCTCTAACATCTTACCTAAATGACTAAAGCGGAGTTGTCAACCAGTTGACTGGGGCCAGGGAGGTCTGGGCATCTCTGCTGAGGCTGCTGCCCCCGCGACCCAACCCCGGATAATGCGGATGAAGAAGAAGAAGAAGAAGAAGAAGAAGAAGAAGAAGAAGAAGAAGAAGAGTTGTCAACGCTGTGGCATCACAGCAAGAAAGTCCCAGTGCGTAAGGCCTTCCTGTGTGAAGTTTGGGTCGGGTGCGCCGACTTGCATCTGAGGCGAGGTGGCAAGTGCGAATGGTTCTTTTCCTCTTTCTGGTCCTGCAATAAACTGGGCCACTTGTCCACAGTGTAAGCCCGCCTTCCCCAAAGACTATGAGATAGTATCGACCACGACCCCAACGACCCTGAGTGCAGGAGAAGTGGTTATAGAGAATGAATGACTACAGAATTTAATATAACAAGGCAGAAAAGTTGAGAGTAATTCAGAATTTGGAATGGATGACTACAAATTCAACGTGAAAAGGTAGAAAAGTTGAGAGTCTTAGTCTTTTAATTTAGTTAGGGTCGCTAACAGTAGCCATCTGTTAACGAGCCTATGTCAAGGTCCCTAAAAAAACACACAAAACAGCCAACCACGATCAAAGCAGACCGAACAATTCTTCACTGCCGGTTGAGCTGGCTCACAACAGTCAGAGGCTCCTTATTGGTGCAACAATGTCTTGCCAAAGTCGGGAGTAAAGCCAAATCGCCAATTCCAGCGAGAAAAACTCTTCAGCGCCGTTCTTTGTCCCTCCCTCAGTGTGAAAATGTCGCCCATGTTCTGATGGAGCGCCGGCTTTCGCAGCATCCGAGCTAATCTTCCGCTTCGTCTCTTCCCCCTTTGTTTAGTTGTGCGGGTTGCAGGGCAGCTCCCCGCTGTTACTTTCCACTTTTGTAGGAGCTAAAAGGAAGCTGATTGGCTACAGAATCCGATAACCAGATGTAAAGAGGGATTGGACCGGTGCTTAGCAAGATGGATGTGTGAGATTTTGGAATTGAATTAGGTTTTCTGTTGTTTTTTTTGTTAGAGCAATTTTTTTTAAATCTCTGCCTTTTCAGTGAAGAAAATGTATGCGTTTCTGGTGGGGGGGGGGGGCATACTCCATCAAAATGGTTGTTTTTTTTTTCTTTTTAGACCCTAGACTAGTGGAAAATCATCACACTTTTTTATGCGGCCGCATTTGTTCACAACGCAGAGGTTCATTCTATTTCCCTGAGTGAATCTTCGACGTTATCAAACCGCGGCAGGAGCGACTCAGTGTAGGGAGAATGAGGCGAGGAGGAGGGGAAGACGAGAAGGTCGGAACCTTCTTTCTAACCAGCAAAATGAATTGAAAACGGAAAACCCTTCATTCCTGAGCGTCGGCAGTCATTTCCGGGCCCCGCCTGTCTCGTCCTCCATCTCGCTGTCTGAGCTTCTTGTCTTACGTAAACTAGCCACTCGTGCCCAAGCCCTAAAGTTTATCACCGTTAATGCAGAAGCGGAATAAAGCATGATTTTACCTGGTGGGATGTCTTATCCAATTATTCGTCCTGGCATCTGTTTTTTTTTTTTGTTTGCTTGTTTTTTCGCAGAGCAAAAACACACTGAACAGCAAAAACGGTTACGAGACCAACTGCTGGCGTTTAAACTGGCAAGAGGAATTTCTTTTAAATAGCGGCACAGAAAACCCATAGAGCACGAAAGTTTAATTCCTTAATCAGACTGAGACGGTTACATTTTCAGCCAAAGAGACAGGATAAACTTAGGAATTGCTGCAAAAACATGCCAGGATTTAACGCGACCTCATTAAGCGCTTCTCCAAGTGTCGAACCAAGGCAACGTCACGGTTCTGCGGCTCCTTTCACACTCCATGATTTATGATCAGCCAAGCAAATGTAGGCTGCCTGGTCAATAAAATTCATTAAGCCTTGACTTGTGGATATAAATTGACTTTGTGTCAAGAAAAAAAAGGAAAAGAAAAACTAGCTGCCAAAGTTAAAAAGGTTTGAGTTTTGGAAATAAAATAAGGCAAGAGATCCAATGAAGTTCTGACCCCACCCCACCCCCACTCCCACTCCCACTCTCAGCCAGATATATAGATTTATACCTTGCATATATGTGTCTTGTTGTGAACTCCTTTGTGAACTCTTGTATCACCTTCTGTTCAATTGCACACCTAAGAACAAAAACATAACCCCAACACTAACGCTAACGTAATTGCAATTCATGCCTTACCTCTAAAGTCCTCTCCCTAAAAAATACATCATAAAGTTAGCAGGAAAAGTGATACATTTGGAAGAAATGTTTTACATTTTGAAGAAATCTCCTCACTCTGTTGTAAAAAAAAAAAAAAGAAGTATTCTGGTCATATTTAGAAGCATACGCACGCACACAAACATGCGCGCACGCACACACACACACACACACACACACACACACGCAGCAAAACAAACAGCAAATGAATAAATGCTTCATTAATTGTTTGGTTATCAGTCGCAGTGGTTATCAGAGTCCAATTACTTATCTCTGCTTACTGAATTCAGGCAGTGCCGTGCAGGCAAACCACCACACTAATAGGATTTAACTAAAAGTAAAGCTGGTGTCACGGCTATGTAGCCTCTACACTATGCAATCTCCAGTTTAATACACATGTGATTGTGTTCATTTTGAACATTGAACACACAACTCCCCGCACACATTCTGCGCCGAGACAAAAAGATGACGGCGTAAACACAAGTTCAAACGGAGAAAAGCAGAATTGAGCACTGCGCGGGTGACACTGTTAATTAGCATGCGGCATAACTTCGGCCGCCTTTGTTAGCCGTGTTTGCAGTAGTAATTAAGTTCCTTTTAAGCTTAAAGGATTAATGTCTCTGTAGTTTTGTTACTGCAAACAAAATGAAGAGACCAAAACCCAAACACGGTTTTCTTCTTAATGACCATTGTCTGCGTAATTCAAAAGACTGGCGGAGTTTGTTCTTTTTGTGTTGCAGAACTGCAACTGCTGTCCAAAAAAAAATAAAAAATAAAAATCTTCAAAGACATGCCAGCGAGCCGTAGTGCTCATTTGGACGAATCTGTCTTAATTTTTCTGATGTCATCTGTTGTCTTTCTTCTTTACTTCAGCCATGAAGCCTGCTGCAATACATTTAATGATGAAACGATGTTCTCAAATGTTCTCTTGAATAACACATCAATCGTGGTTCAGTTTCCATCAGGTCTCACTTTCAGCTTTTCAGTAAAATGCGAGACAGGTATTGTCAAGACACTGCATTTGTGATGAGGTCGCAAATGTCGGTCTTTACCATTCAATTAATAATCTTTTCATGTGAAAACACTTGCAGCGGTTAGCACTCACAGCAAGAGGGTTGCCAGCTCAGTCCCTGGGCCTGGGGTCTTTCCACTGCAGAGTTTGCGTCGGGTACTCCAACTTCCTCCCACGGTCCTAAAATGCAAATTCGTTTGTGAGTTGAGGAACTCTAAGGTCCTGTCCACACGGGAATGTTTTTTGGTGGAAACGGTAAAGTATTTAACCGTTACGGCGTTTCGTCCATACGGCAACGGCGTTTTGGGTCCCCCGAAACAGTATTTTTTGAAAACGGGTCCCAGAGTGGAAAAATCTGACAATGCCGTTTTGTCGTTGTCACATCGTTGCCGTCTGGACAGTGAAAACGGCTTTTCCTTGTAAAACGATGACGTCATCGCACCGTCACTGTCATGTGACCGGAAAAAACAAGGCACGCAATGCGGCAGCAGCGGCACAAAAACAACGATGGCGGCGAGCGGAGTCGTCTTTGTATTGCAGGCGCTTCGAGATTTTTTGGCAATATTACTACAAAACCTCACAAAACCTCACACTCACTTTTTGCCCACTACTCGCCATTTTTGTTTTCTGTGTGTTTAGTGTGTGGCGGAAATACCCGCTTTCTAAATCTTGGGTCCGGTGGCTGTGTCAGCGTCTGTTAACAGCGCCACGTTTCGGCGTGGCATACACATTACACCGTTTTCACCCGCCGTTCCGTTTCCATCTGCCAGAGTGTGGACGCAACTTTTTTCTACCCCGGGAAAGAAAAAAAACGGTAACGTTCCCGTGTGGACAGGGCCTAAATTGACGGTGTGTAAGTAAGGAGTCACCACGTGTGCAAATGGTTGTTTGTCTTTCTATATGGCTGTGTGATAAACTGGCAACTTGTCTGGGGTGTAACCCCATCTTCAGCGAACGACAGCTTGGATAGGCTCCAGCAACCCCCCACTCGACCCTGACTGCAGGAGACGCGGGTGCAGAATATGAATGAAGACCGACCGCCTTTACAGTCACTTGCTCTTGTCTCAAACAACTGGACATCCAAAAGATTCTCTCTCTGTCAAAAGCAACGTTATTGCCTTGCACAGCTGCTGGGTCGCCCAGATTTCAACCGTGAAACCCAGCTCATCCGTCTTGCCAACTTCTCGCAGACAGCGTTTCTCGATTGCTCTTAAAATTGGATTGATTGGATTTATTGACAAGGTAGCAACTGCTGATAGCTGCCATTAAACTCTTCAGGAGGGGCAAAGTAGAAATGCAGGAAGTAGCTGCAACCCTTGTGGAAAGTAAGGGCATTATTTTGGACACAGTGTGGCAAGCACTGCGGCGTGATGCTAATGTCACGACTGGCTTAATCTTCTCCAGCTTCCTTCTCTCCCTTCCAAACCTTTTGCTTCTGCTCTCTTCCAGGTGGATGCATCGCATCAAACCAAAAATTTAGAAAAATGTTTCAGTTCGCCTATTGGGTTGGGAATGAAAGAAGGTTGGGATAAGCATGTCATAAAGGTTTAGGGAGAGGGACGGTAAAACCCAAATAAAGGCATTGTTTCACTCTCTTTCCAATGAATGACTTTTTGTTTCTCCCCTCCAGGTGATATTTTTAGTATTATTTTTTCAGTCCATCGTCTGTGTCTGTCCTGTGGAGATAGAAGGCAAAGAAGGGGCTCGCTGAGGCAGAGCAGCCGCTCTTTTCACTGCTCCCGACATCCCATTTTCTGTGCGAGATTCCTTTCACACGACCCAATCCGGCTCCATCGACATCCATCAGCATCGCTTTTAATCGGACAGCCGCCTTCTCTCTCCTCAGCAACTTGTTTCAGAACGCGCTGATGGCGGGTCGGGTAATGAGGCACAAACAGATGACGGGGCCAGTACCGCGATCGAGCTGCGAGCGAGGCTGGAAAGCCGCCGTCTCGCCCTGATTGACCTGTGACCGGGCCTGCGATAATCTCCGAAAACCGCAGCTCACCTGGCAGCTCGCCTCTCAGGGCAATACTCTTTTCTCTTTCACTCTGTCTGCTAATCCTCCGTCGCCAGCCAGCCAGCCAACCACCACCACCACCCACCCATCCACCGCCACCCCCCTCCTTTTCTCGCCCTCGCTTTCATCCTACACGTCCATCCAATTCTACCCCTCAATTCAATTTCATCTGCGATATTACGAGCGGGGCAGGAAATGCTGATCTTGTATATAGGAGAGAGAGAGAAAAAAAAAAAAAAAACAAGCAAGGCAAAACATATGAGCGAGAGGAATTCGGTCAGCAAAGTTGTGCGACAGTTGATTCATATTCATCGAACCGTTTGCAATGTAAACAATGTCACTTTTTTTTTTTTTCAATTAGCTGTGATCAAACACAAACGATATGCAGCCGATTTATTTAAGGAGCTTATGTTGACAAAAGACAAAACTTAAAAAAACAAAAACATCCCACTCCTCTTGTCTAGTTTTATCTTGGAGCAGCTCCCACTGTTTCCTGACAGTGTTTGCCAGGGAGGCATTAAATGCACTTCACCACCTCTGTTCACAGAAGGGTGCGCTCAAACACACACAGAGGGGACACGAGGAAAGCCGCCTAGTTGGCTTACAAATGCCTGCATAATAAATGCAGGTGGGGGTTGTGTATTAACCATTTACGATATATAAAGATGGATGGGGCTTCTGGTTTTAAAAGCGAGGCCAACGCGGGAGTGCCAGAAACCTGCATTCTATCGTTTGGCTAGAAAGGACCGACAAAAATGGTTGCAAAAAGACTAGAAATGACCGGCTGAAAAATGTAAAAACGGCTACAAAGTTCTGGGTGGGATAACAGTTTAGTAGTTAGGTGTAGTCAGCCTACAAGTGGGTGGATGGGCATTAGCGTCCAATCACTGCTCACCTCCAGTACTTCCAGAGGTGTCAAAAGTATTTACATTTTATACTTAAGTAAATGTATGTGGAAAAAAAAAACACCCTGGTAAAAGTAAAAACACTGATTCAAGTCATTTACTCAAGTAAAGTACAGGTTCTGTACTTAAGAAATGTATTTTTTTTTGTTTGTTTTTTTGTTTGCTATTAATGATGACCGAATGACCACGGTGATCAGCAGTGGTACAATAAAATCACATTGCTCCAAAATATGATCCACTTTAATCTGTAACTAGCCAACGCGTTCTTTACTTTTAATATAATTTGTATCTTTGAAACACTTTTAAACACAAAAGTAACGAGTATGTTTTTCCCATTTAAGAAGTAGAAACTACAGATATTTGTGTGCAGATGTAAGTAGTAAAAGTAAAAAGTTGTCTCAAAAAGAAATACTCAAGTAAAGTACAGATACCTGAAAATGGATTTGTACTTTGCACACATCCAAATACGGAATGATCCGGTTTCAAAACGAACTGCAACATTAAGATTGCGCTGAAAGTCAAACTAATCCCGAGGCTTCAAAACGGGTATTTGCAAACCAGTGGGTGACCTCGCGGTGACCCTGTGCACACTCAGTGTTCTTGAGATAGATGTAATGACACATCACCTTATTTTCCGGAGACCCTGCCGCCTCCTGTAAACCTTTGTCCCCAGGCAGATCTCACGCTGCCTCTGTGTCCGCATACTGTGGTGGCTCCAGGTTGCACAACCTGCGCGCTCTGGTCCAAGACTGCCATTTCTTTGTCCGGTGTTGCTCTAATCTTGCAGATGGACGGTACCGGAGCTGTGGGGGAAGGGCGAAGGGTACTCCAGGTATCGGCTTTGAAATGGTAAGGAGCTCTGTTTATAGTGCGCCGCAGATGAAAGTGAGCAGTGTGTAAGACGCACAAGGCTGAGGGGCGGGGGGTGGGGGGGTTGGTCGGCTGGTTGGGTGGGTGCAGAGATGATGCGTTTGTGGTAAGGAGATGGTGGCGGGGCGACGGGAAAGTGGAGGTTTGCTTCCGGCACATCGTACCTCACCTACACTTTCACCCGCCAGGGATTTTTTTTTTCTTTTGTTGCCTCCTTATCTTTGGTCCCGCGCCGCTCTTTTGATCGAGGACGGGAGATAAAAACGGAACAGGTTCCCGTGGAGGTCGAAATAAATTGTGGGGAAAAAAAGAAATATGCACAAGTTTCCAAACAGAGGATGCGATGAGTGGAAAATCTATATTCTCCGCCTCTTATCTGCACATAATTATATGCATTAGAACGCGTGTATCCGCGCACTTCTTCGAGGTCCACGAGAAGGCGGAAAAGCAAGAGCGTGGCGGCCAACTTTCTTCTGCTCGCTCTGCAATCCCACACCTCGCTCTGCTGCACTACCTGATCCCCCAGGGTATCATTAAAGTATCATTTTTTTGTATTTTATTAGGCAGCCTTACTCGCTTAGAGGGCTCAACATATTGATTCCAAAGAGCCTAAAGGTAAGGATCCCATGCATTTTTTAAGGATTCAAGGGAGCTTTTAGGGATTCTCTCCATTGAGTAGAGCCTGTTTTCTTTTTAAGTATTTACTTGGACGCTGCACTTAATTTGTATAAATGTTGCAGAAACCTGGAATAATAGGCTGCTGATGGATATTTTAAGATGCAGAGTGTAAAATTCTGCCATCTCGTGGTTTGACTTGAGATTGCCGTGCTGTCATTCGCCCTCCCTCTCCCAAGCTAGACAGTGAACTACAGTGGCCTGCACACACAAACCCGGATATCTGAACCACCTTCTTCTTTGTTGTTGATGTATATTCATATATATAAATATATATATATATATACACACACACACACATATATATATACATATATCTCTTAGGGCTGCCGAAGTTAACGCGCTAATAACGCATTAACTCAAACTACTTTTCAAGACACAAAATTTTTTAACGCGCATTTAACATCTGGTTCACACCAGAGGCAGAGGTGAGCCCTCCTGTTCAGGCCGGGTTCATTCTGGCGAAGCGCTGCAAATAGCCCACTTCCTTTCGGCACCCTTGTTAACCAGTGACGTTGTTTGCCAAAATGAATGATGATTAAAAATGTATCGACTGAAAGCCCTATATGTATATATATACATTATACATTTATATCGAAGACATTTTTATTAATGTATTTATGGGGAGTCTATTAAGCTTTTACCAATGTAAAAATCATAAATCAACGCAAATTTTACACACTGGACCTTGAAGGGGGACCGAATTCAAAGCGCTGTAATGAAGTCACTAAATCCCACCTCACCTGGTCCAGACAGCTGGGCTGGGCCATTCCAGTGACATCAAAGCGCTGCTCAGCGCAAATAAAGGAGGGGAAGCTGAGGGAAAATAAAGGCTTAACACAGGGGGAAAAAAATCCTAAAAGCGAGAGAAAAAAGAGATTGTGTGTGTGTGTGTGTGTGTGTGTGTCGAGAAAACATGAATAATGGATAGCCAGTAGAAATCATGCAGATGAGAGCAAGTGGCAGAGTCCCAATAAGAGCCGCTTTCAAGCAGACAATATGAGATAGATAACTGAAGGTTTTTTTTGTTGTTGTTGTGTATGTGTGTGTGTGTGTGTGTGTGTGTGTGTGTGTGTGTGTGTGTGTGTGCGCGCGCGCACGCGCGCAATAAACGCACAGCGTCCATCGAGTGCCAGGACATCTGATGTGTTTGACAGTAATGAGACAGAGGCAGATTGCCGCATTTCAGCTGCGAGCGGCACAACTGGCACAGCACTGGCATGTCCAATCAGCCTTATGTGGGACAAAATCATTATGTCACAGCGGACTAATCTGGCTGCCGCAAAGCGCAATTGGTCTTTTGGCAAAAACACGGGTCACTGGCAGATGGGGAGAGAAGGCTTGGAAGTGTCGCAAGTCGCTCACTGGCCGCGCAAAATGCAGCGACTGAAACACTAACCTCATTTTCAGAGCACGCTCAGCTCCCTAAAGGGGGTAGGGGAGGAGGGGGGAGGCACAAAAGTTCTTTGCCCTGAGTAAATTCAGGCCACGCCAGGAGAGACCTCCGAGGCCTCCGGTCAGCCAGAGGGTCGCCAGCAGCTTTTGCACAACTAGGGGATGTCGGACGAGGAAACTGCGCATGGCCTAAAGCCTTCACATTTTCATGGTGCAGACACACAAGTGGAAATTAAAGCTGCAAGCAGCGTTTGCGGGACTGAGCCTATGTGGCGGCCACCTGCCGACGACGTCCGCCAACTGCTGACGCCCCCTCACGCCTGCCGATTCCCCCCGACACCTGCCGATGCCCCCATGTTGAGCCATTTTTGGGTGATTTTGCGTGTACTGTGACTTTAAAGGCCTGTAACATGAAAACAGTTGCGATCTCAAAAAGTTTCTCGATCAACTTTTTTCATGAAGGTCTTGTCTGTGTCATACTCCATTTTCAAGCCAAATGGGAAGGGGGTGAAAAAGGGGCTCAAAGTTGCCTAGTGGTCGATTTTGAGTGTACTGGGACTTTACAAGGCCGTAAAATGAAAATGGTTGGGATCTCAAAAGTTTCCTTGATAACTGTAGGTCATGAAGGTCTCGTCTACGGAAACAACACAGAAACACAAAGGGGAAGATGGTGGGTGCAAAGGGTAAAATTCTTCAGTTCAGTGCTTCTGATCTTGCTGTGCAACATTTGGCACAGAATGGAAAATGAATACAACATGTTTTTTGTTGTTGTTGGTTTAAGATACAGAATAATAATAGTTGTTTTTTCCAATGTGCATTTAACTTTGCGCAACAAAGCAGGATCAGAATTGAGAGCTGCCCAGGCTCTTGTGTTTTTACTTTTTACTGGCATCACAGCTGCTGATCAAGATCTAGTCGGGCATTCAGTAACATAGATTAACATTCCTGATGCAAAGTGAAAATAAAACACAACAAAAGCAATTTGCAAACCTCCTGTTTCACTATTTATTTATTTTCTTTTGGGTCAGCGGACCGGGATGTTGAGGCAGGAAACCTAAATGACAAAAAAGTTAGTAAACTTTTTCTGGCATGACTCCCAGTCAACCTTAACATGGACCTTTTCAGGCTTTGTGTTCTAAAATAACTCAAAGCAGAAGTTTAACTCTGTCGTTTATCCACACCGTCTTCTCACCAGCAATCTTTCTTTCTGTTCACAGTGGTGCTCACGTTGTTAGCGAGCTGGTGCTTCTTTAAACAAGGCGTGTTTCAAGTGTTCTTCTCCTTCTTCCGCCTTCAGGGAGTAAACTTGTGGCGCCACACCAGGCCTGACACAGGTACTACATCGTTTTCAGTTGTTTCCAGTGTCTCCGTGTAAATGGGAACATTTTTGAAGACAGCCGAGAGGGTTTTTGAAAATGCGTGGTTTCAAAAAATCTGTTTCCGTGTGAACAGCCTCTAAATCTTGTATACTTCTTTAAATCTCTTCAGAATTCTGCATTCATTGCCACGCAACAAATATTTCATTTACCCAAAAACTTCTAAAAAACTTCAAATAATGTGTCTCAAGATTTATTTTTTATTTTTTTATAAAACCATTAAAGTTCCGTCAGGGTTAAACAATTTAAAATGATCTGGAGGGGAATGGGGGGCTCCAGAATTGAAAATGAATTTTAGTCCTTGCCTATTTATTTTGGTTCTGTTCCATTAAGTTGGTTGTAAATACCATGCCATCCCATTCACAATCAATAATGGGCAAATTTAGAGGTAGAGGAAATGGAAAATTGAAACCGCTGGTTCTGCTAAAATGTATCGACTCGATTACAGTCCTAACTGAAGAGTGAGTTTTGTTCTGTTGTTTAGGCAACGCTGCCTTTGAAAAGAAAAGCTCTCTCTGATTGGAGTTTTAATATGTCAAAAGGAAGACTTAAATGTGGTGTCTGAATAGGTGCTATGAATCTAATTAATCAAAACCTGCCGCTTCAAAACGCCTGGCAGGTTTAGAATGGCTCGGCGCTCCCAGTTCTGAGGCAAATGAGAAAACAACAAAATTAACTATTCAATTCGTGACATTTTCATTGTGAAACACGGAACATTTTGCTTTCTGATGTTCAGATAAACAGACTGCAGGCAGTCAGCAGCTCTGCATTGCCGAGGACGTTCCTCTAAAGTGAACCGTAAAAGTTATTTTATTTTCAATGAGTCAGACACCGCACAGCATTTTTGAAGATGATAAGGAGGTTTAGGGAATATTTTCTAATATTTTGATCACAATCTACTGACTGAGTGTGTTTTAAAGGGGAAAAATGTTGCAGACATTTACCGCACCAAAGCCTATTTTGACACTGTTATCCGCGTTCGCGTATTGGGACGGGTAAATCTTGTGGGGTTTATTTCACTTTTCATGTAAGAATTTGGCTTATGAACTGAAGAAAATGCATCAGCACACAAAATCTAAAACATTTTTTATGTATAGTTACCACTACAAGAACAATATCGAAGAAATTCCTGTAAGCTAGCTTCAGCACAAAAAAATGGTACATCAATCATAAGGAGGATGACTGTCAAAGGTATCACCACAACCTGGCATCCATCCATCCATCCATCCATCCATCCATTTTCAATAACCGCTTCTTCCCAAGCTCAGGGTCACGGGGGCCTGCTAGAGCCTCTCCCAGCTGTCATAGGGCGAAGGCAGGGTGACACCCTGGACAAGTCACCAGTTTATCGCAGGGCCACATAGAGACAAACAACCATTCACACTCACATACACACCTACGGACAATTTAGAGTTTCCAATTCACCTCACATGCATGTTTTTGTTTTTTACTATGGGGCGAAGCCAGAGAGAACCCACGCAGACACAGGGAGAACATGCAAACTCCACACAGAAAGGTCCCAGGCCCGGAATCGAACCCTCAACCGACTTGCTGTGAGGCGGCAGCGCTAACCACTGCGCCATCGTGTCGAGAACCTGGCATGCCACTTCTAGACAATAGAAGTTTAGGCCTTTCTGAGGAAAAGCCTTCCCTTTTCTTTTCTGGCATTTTCTCAATATGTGAACCTGTCAAGATCAGACCTGTGAACGCTCGAGTCCTGTCTTGGAAGTCAGCCTGTCAAACTGGTCAGTCCGTCGGGTACAGGAGAACACATCTCGCTTATTTTACAACTGGAACGGCCCTGACCTTGATGCCCAGACAGTACAAATTTACATCACAAAAAAGAGAAAAAAAAAAAAAAAAAAAAGCGACATAGTCCATAGTCCAATCTCAGTAGGCTTTATTTTGATAAAACGACCATCGACTTCTCAGTCGCAACTGGCTGGTGCGAAATGCATTTCAGTTTAGTTTAGTGTACTTTAGTATGATCAATACAAACACAAATTCCCCTACCCCGTATGTAATCTGCCCTCTGTGCCATGGCCTTTCTCAAGGCTGCCAAAGTCTGTGTCATCAGTTCAGTTCAGACAAGTTTGCATATTGATAAACCAGAAAACAACTCAACAAATAATTTCAACAATAAAACTCTATTAAATTCAGATGCCTTGCAAAGTCAATAGTGTTTATATGGAGTATTCCAAAATGACAGTGTTCACCTTTCACTTGGTATTTGGTGTCTCCCATGCAAAAGAAAAAGCCAATAAAAAAGGTTTCATGGCTAACAGACACCCATCACATAAAAATGTTACAAAATCTACACTCTCAATGTAGCGCTTTGTCTGTGAAGTACGCTGCTGACCTTTTTTTAATCCCACTGAAGTCATTGTGAATGAACATGGCTGAGTGTTCCTTATCAACCATAGTGCTAAAAAATTTCATATTTCCTCTTAAAAAAAAATTGTGATTCAATGAGCCGACAAAGGCATTAAAAATGAATATGGTAAAATATCGGTATTGGGAAAAAATATTATAAAAATATGACTTTTTTAAAATTTCTCCCGAATTTAGTAGTCATGCCAAAGAATTCCTCGAATGTCCTAGTATTACTAAATAGTGAAAAACATTACTTTACTTTCCTCGTCTCTACTACGCTTGATGATGTCATCAGACCGCATCAAAGCATAACAGCAAGTGACGTGCGTGTTTCAGCAGAGTGGTTTGAGTGGTGGCTGGCTGCAAACAAAAAAAGTCAATGTGGGACATCACTATTTCTGAATATTACTATAACACATACAAAGATCTCTTGTAGATAATAAAATTTACATTGCAACACTGCACCCGCTTTCATTTATAAATGTTTCAATGTGGCTTTTTGAATTTTCTTTCACTCACAGGTAGTCTGCAGAGCTTCGTCGCTCTATGATATAAGCGTATAACGTATCAGGCACTCTACTCTCCTGTCTCAGTTGCACAAACAGGAAAATTCTTCACAATTTGACACACACGCCCTGAAATATTGTTACATAACTCCAGAGCAAAGATCTAACAGGGGCAGGACTAGGGGATCCCTCAATATTTAACACCGTCCATCCTTCATTCACTTTAAGCCAGACCGAGGGGGTAACCTTCTGATCTCCCTCCTCAGAGCTTGCTCGCATTCACCTCGCACCATCCCTCCCCTATCCCAACCATTTACAGATCTAATCGCCGCTGATTGGCTCATGAAAATCCTAATAATTTAGAATTACCTTCAATGCGACGGCGGGTTCCATGTGGCCCCTGACTAACTTCAGAGCGGTGAGCACAGGAGGCTTTTCTGTGCCTACTTGATTTGAAGTAGCTGTGCTCAGTCACTCCATACAGATGTGGTTTTGAAAGCTAATGAGAGCAGAGTGCTCTTGTCTGTGGGAAAGGGGCAGCCGGATCCCTGACTGGAAAAAAAGAAGAAGAGAAAAAACACCACAGTATTTCTTAATGGGGAAGGACACAGCCAGCCTACAGAGCCCTTATCATGTCTTACCCGTGACTTTGAAGTAGGCTTGAATATCGTACTTCATCTTCTCTGGTATCTGTGGTATATATGACTCTTTGCCCTGTGTCCCTGTCAGCTGATCATTTTTCCTTTCCCAGTATCAGATAAGATAACTAGTTATAGAGCATGAAACACACCGCTCCCACCTCATGACCTTATGTTACATGAGAAGCATTGCGATGTCTCAAGGTACCGTGTGGTCTCGGCTATTTTTCCACAGCACTGTGTTTTATATTTGGCAGTTCGAAAGGTGGCCTGAGGAAATTTGTCATGCCTACTTTGGGCACTATGGATTTTCAGCTAAAATGTTTGAAAAAAACATACTTTGGAGGAGGGGGAGCATTGAGGTTTGAGCAAATGTTTTTTGTTCTTTATGTGTTGTGTTGAAATGCAGAGATATTAACAATGTTACATTGTTTAAGTAGTAGTTAAAAGAGTCTATGTATATGTATATACACAAGATAATATATATGTATATATATATATATATATATGCATATATATATATATATATATATATACAATATATACATATATATATATGTATACATATATACATATATATATATATATATATATATATATATATATATATATATATATATATATATATATACGTAGAGAGAGAGAGATATATATATATGTAACCACATATAGGATATCCCTTGGCCAAGTTATTAGTGTGTTAGTGTGTGTGTGTGTGTGTGTGTGTATATATATATATATACATACATAAGTAAATGTGTGTGTGACACACACACAGTGGTATGCAAACGTTTCGGCACCCCTCTGAGATTTCATGATAATTTGGTCTAACTTTATAAGAGAAGATTGCAGCCACAATATTTGTTTTCCTACAGAGATGTAGACATTTCATTGTTTTCCAGACTGAAATTCTTTCAGTAGCATGACATAGTTTTATTGTAATAAAATAAAATGTAAAAAAAAAAAAAAAAAATGGGATGTGTAAAAGTTTGGGCACCTTTTAAATCACGTTCATTTCAATACCTGTAGGGATTTATAGTTGACAGGCTGTAGCACAAAATTGCTTTAATTAGCTTGTTAGGACATCAGTTACAAAGACAGGTGGAACCAATCATGAAAAAGTCTATTTTACACAGGTAGTTGCTGGCTGTATTTGTCCTAGGTTCTTTCTGAGAGAGTGGCAACGTGGGGGCCTCTAAACAACTACCCACTAACCTAAAAAAAAAAGATAAATCATCATTATAAATTAGGAGAAGGGTACAAGAAGTTCTCTGGAAGGTTTGGACTGTCTGTCTCCACATGCAGAAATGGAAGGCTACAGGAACAGTCATTGTGAAGGAAAGATGTGGTAGGCTGAAAAAATACAGGAAAGGCACAGACGAATGTTGGTTTGGTTCCTTTATCTAATATCGTGCTACCAAACCGCGTGTTCGCTTAATGAAGAAAAGAAGACAAGGAAAATCTTGATAAGTTTTAGTGAAAAGAAGAACAAGATATTTGTTACAGAGATCTCCTTCTCAAGTGTCGTCCTCTGATTGGCTGTCCATTCTTCCCCCTTCGGTTGCTGGGTGTTAATGTCATTGTTTGTGAATCAGGAAGCAGGTCCTTATTTGGCCGTGAGCCAAATGGTCCATCCTTCCTTCCGGTGTGATCTGTTGAAACCATTTTGTGGCAAGACGAGCTCAGGTCATAAGTTCATCCCTGTGACTGGATGGGTCGCAAACTTTATGAGGGTCGCAAAGGCACTTCCTTCAGCTGACCACTCTCTGGTCACCCCAGGTCACTGATCATGATCATCAAATATACACCAAAGCACTACATATAGTAACATTCAATACATTTATACATTCAACTCAATGTAATAACTCCAACATATAAATGTAATGTTACAAATATAATAGCACAATATGCAGTGTTGCATGATGTTAAATATCTGATTCCAACACGAAGGATGGTTAGAATGGTCACAGACAAGCCACAGACCACCTCCTGAGAACTACAAGAACATCTGGCTGCTGATGGTGTAGTTGTTCATGAGTCGGTCACAAAGTTGAAGCTACGCCGGGATTGGATTTTACAGCAGGACAATGATCCTAAGCACTGTTCAAAATCCACCAAGGAATTCATGCAGAGGCACAAGTACAATGTTCTGGAATGGTCATGCCAGTCCCCAGACCTTAACATCATTGAAAACGCATGGATTGATTTGAAGCAAGCTGTCTACGCACAGGAGCCAAGAAACCTGACTGAACTTGAGGCATTTTGTACGGAGGAATGGCCCAAAATGCCACCTGCCAGACGTCAGGGACTTGTCTGTGGCTAGAGGAGGCGACTGCAGGCTGTTATTGCAGCAAAAGGAGGCTCTACTAAATATTAATGGACTTATTTCTTTGGGGTGCCCACATGTATGCACATGCCTATTAACGTTTAAATGCACATACGTTTGACCAATAAAGATGGTTTCACTACTGAGGTGTTTCTGTTTCCATAAGGTACAACATATGATAAAATGAAGTTGCTGCTTTAAAAGCTTAGCAAGGGACAAATGGATGCAGTGATTTTTCTAAGTGTTGCCCAAACTTTTGCATACCATTGTATACAAGTTGTGGGTTTGCAGGTTCTCCCTGTAACTGCGTGGCTTCTTTCCAGGTTCTCCAGCTTCCTCCCACAGTCCAAAAACATGCATGTGAGGTGAATTGCAAACTCTAAATTGTATGTCGGTGTGTGTGAGTGTGAATGTTTGCTTGTGTCTATGTGGCCCTGCGATGAACTGGTGACTTGTCCAGGGTGTCACCCTGCCTTCGCCCCATGGCAGCTGGGAGAGGCTCCAGCAGACCCCAGTGACCCTGAACTCGGGAATAAGTGGGTATTGAAAATAGATGGATTGATGGATGTACGCGATATAATTGTAGACCTCATTAATTGTGAAAAGAAAGAGAAGACGCAGTTATTTTTCATTTACTTTTCAATTTTGTAGTAATTACGTAGGGCTTACATTGCTACTCTCCTTGACCCCGAACAGGCACAACCAGTGTGCCGATGACAGATGAGTCTGAGCTCAAGTTCAGCGGGTAGCAGATCACTTAGGACTAACCAGTCCGTCCTCACATCAGTTAATGAAGGCAAACCATGGCACTGTAAGCCGAGACTGAGCCGACAACTTAGCCCATGTTTTGCCCTGCCATTTGGCGTGTCCAATGTCTATACAGCCCATGTTAGTGTGTCTGTCTGTAGAGTGATTCCCTCCAGTTACGTCACAGCCTTGGCACTGAGATTTTGACGGTAGGCTCATAAAGAAAAGAAAATCACAGAAGTTGCAGCTAGTTTCAGTACTTATTTCCAAATAAATATGAAATTTACATTTTGAATTCATTAACGCCCCTACTATATTCCTCAAAACATTAAAAGTACACTCTTTGTGGCTAATATACTCATTGTGGCTGTCGTTGTAAATTCATTTTGATGTTTATTGTATTCTTTATTTCTAAACCTTTGTTTGTTTCATCTGTACTCTCTCCACATTCTTTTTGTCCTTACTCTGCACTCTCCAGACATTCCCCACTTAATACAAAGAATCACTGCTCTCTAAATAATTTAAAAGCAATAGAAAAATTGTTCAGAGTAATAACTGATGCACTAACAAGTTGAATGGTTTTGCAATAGCCTGTCTACTGCCAGGAGACATTGTTAAATTCGCTGGACTTCTAATAGCAGGTTGATACAATTAGATGTTCTCCTCCAGTGTCCTAGATCAGAACTACATTCATCAGTCTGCAAATCGGTAATGAACTCCGACCTAGAATTCTGGTCTTTACTCAACATGACCGTGAAATAGACTTCGTTATAAACGATTTATATATCAAGAATGTACTGCGCTTTGAAACAGCTCAAATCATCAGTTCCAGGATTAGGATCTTTTTGTGCTGCTGCACTGCAATAAATTAGCAGAGCCTCATAGAATCAACTATCTATCTATCTATCTTCCTCTGTACATGGCTCTTTGGATCCATCGCTTCTACTCTTATGTAATTCATGGCAGTCAAATCACTGAGGCACAATCAACAAGCTTTCAAAAATGTTGGAACTCTAATGAACCACAAAATATGATTTTTTTGGAATATGCATAAATACAAAGAGAAGTTTAAGTGTTTACTATAAAAAATGCCATTATATTGTGTTGGGTGAAACATGCCATTTTTAAGGAATTATATTAATGTTCAAATAATAGTAATGTATGTAGAGAAATAAATCCCAATTAGTATTGCTTTTTATATATATAGGAATATGTTTGTCTTTAGGTGTAGGGTTTAATTTAAATACTGCCATTCAGATCCTTACAGAAGATGGCAGCGACCCAAATCAATTATTGCAGTGGTTGTCACAACTACATTAATGTCATTAGATTTGCATACGTAGCCGGGTATATTATGGAAACTCAGCAAAACAAAACCAAAAACAAGTATTGCTGCTCCACTCAAAACAAAAGATAAACTGGTGCCGAACGATGGGTCAGATGGTTCCCAAAACAGATGGCTGCTCCCTACACAGAACTTAATCGACAGTGAATTGAATTAAGCTCAATTCAATTTAAACTATTTGTGCCTGTGCATAAGACAGATTGACAGAAATTCAGTGCCGTGTTGATATTGTACAGCTCGTGTGCACAGGGGACTACTCGAAATTAAAAAAAGAAAAGAAAAGAAAAAGAAAGAAATGTTTCTTTATCTCTTCACAGCCAATAAAAGCTAATGCTAAATGGGTTTTATTTAACCACTGGCAGTCATTTGCCGCTGCCTATTGTCGGATTCCCTGTTGTCAGTGTCAGTGCAACATATTTAAATTGAACGGTGGCTGATAGAGAGGAGCGAGAGAGAGGGGAAAGGAGGGAGGGAGGGAGGGTGTATGAGAGAGAGAGAGAGAGAGAGAGAGAGAGAGAGGGTCGAGTCCAACCAGAGGAAGAAGCAACCAGCGAAGAGGCATCAGCAGTTGCACTTGCCAAAGCGGCTCCACATAGACGGGAAGGCGCTGCTCCGTGACTCTCTGATTTAGATTGTTTGCGCTTGACGTAAATATTAAAAGAGAAAAAGACTCTCTGTGTGCCTGTTTACCCGCACCGAGTCGGACACGCTGTCGGGAATGGGATTTTGTCACACCTAACTTATCGGCGGCGGCGGCAGCAGCAGCAGTTGTTGGACCGGCGTTCCGGGCGCCTCGCAGCGGATTTAAAAAAAAAAAAAAGAGAGAGAGAGAGAGAAGAAAGAAAGCAAGAGAGAAAAAATCCTCTCCGGAGCCTTGCGATGAGATTCAGCACCTTGGACAGAGACTGAGCGTTTCGGCACCCTGGACAGAGAGCGACGGTCCCCCTGCTAAGAGGTGAGCCAGTCGGAGTTTAATGGCGCTGTACTTTGTCACGGGCGAGTCGGGCAACAGCCCGTTAAAAATGCAGAGGAAAGACTCTTCCCGTTTTGCCGAAACGTGCGTCGGCAGAGAGGCTCGTTACACAAGCCGGATTCAACAAATGGTAACAGCCTTTCGGCGGGGATAAAACATTTTTTTTTTTCAGTACATTTGCCAGCGCGTTTTTGACGAGTGCTTCACCGGCTCGTAAAATTAAATGTTAACAGTTTTTGTTTTTTTTCTTTCTTATGCGATGACTTTTTCCGTCCCGTGTTCGGCGTTAAAAACCTTTACATCTGGCACTTTGCGTTAGCCGTTTATGAATGTATGCGGTGCGATGTGGGGGAAAAAACAAACAAACAAACAAAAAAAAAAACACCACCGAGCTCAAGTCATCCCCGAACTGCAGCGTTATTCCATTATCGTTAGCGCCGCGTTGCCTCGCGCCCTCGTCAGTTTAATTAGGAGCAGCTGTTAAATTTGAGGAGACGGCGCGTGCACAGGAAGCGGTGGCTCGTGCCTCCCCAGCCGGCGCGTAAAAATCAGCCCATCCACCACTAAGACACACGCACACACACACACACACACACACACACACCGCACGCGCACACGCACACCGCTAGGAGGAAGTCATAAGAATCACGTCAGACTCCAACAAGCCACGTGTTGTTTTAAAACCCATTAACACGCGCATTTAAGACAGACTAGATGCGATATTGAACATGACAGACGCTTTTTAACTGTTTAGTGCCCCAAGCCTCTTTTTTAATGATGATTAATTTACTTTATTTTTCAGCCAAATTACTCTCACAAAGCTGCAACATAGCCGAGCAAAGTCATGACATAATGAAATAATTTATTTGTATTTGACAGTGTAAATTTGACAAGTTAAGAATTTAATATATTTTTCATTATTCTATCTAGCATTTTTCTCACTTCTGACTTGACACTTGAGAAAATAATACCCAATGTTTTTTTGTTTTTTTCTTAATATTAACTCAAAGTGACTTATTATCAAATGTCAATGTGGTTGGGTCTTGTTGCTGTTCTTGTCTTTGTTGTTGTTAGGCCCGACACTTTGGCATTTTGAAAAAAAACAATCAACACCTTAATCCTTGATGAAAATAATTACTAGGCTGAACCCTAATTACTCGAGTGTCGGTTAATGCTGTCACATCCAAGGACTCACTCAGTCGACACCCATGTAATCCCAGCGGCACTCTCGCTGTTGCTGGATTTAACGTGTGACCTTTTGGCTAGCATGCGGGTGCTCGATGTTGATGTGGCCACCCGTGCTTCGCCCTTCCCATTTTGTGCCGCACGTCACTTGAAAGTGTCCACGGCAGCGAATTTGCACGGCAAAATTAAATTTCTCAAAACTTAAAGTGGAATTGTCCATGTCAGAATATACACACACACACACACACACACAAAAGCACAGTGATGTAATCCTTAACGTTTAAAGCAACGATTAAATTGACATTCATTAGGATTTTGATTGCACCGAATGTGTGATAGCTGGCGGCTCGGCGTTGAGTGACTCTGATAGGTCGCTCTCAGACTGAGTGACAAGAATTTAGTGGGCGGAAGCAAAAAAAAAAAAAAAAAAAGTGTGAATGGCGGTGGCTGTGTCAGCGCAGGGCTCCATTCCAGCAGCCTTGGAAGGAGGAGGACCCACTTTGATATGCGAGTTTCGCCGCCAGGTTATTAAACTCTGGCCACCACTGTATAGGAATTGACACACTATATCGTCGGGGGTGATATGATATGAGATAAAATGCAAATGAATCCTTCATGCTCAATTTATTATCCAATAAACAGGCTGTGAATTGTGGAACCGCTTTGTAGCAGCCCTACAGAGCGAAGGGCACGTCGTTGCTTCTCCTCTGATGGCCTTTTGTCTCTTTTGAAAATTAAACTCCCGGTGTTTCAGGGCTCGTGCCGCACTTGATTCAGAGCAACATATCTGGAAGCCTATCACACTCTACAGAAGCCCAAGCCGATGTTTGCCAGCCCCGGAGGGGCTTTTCTTCTCTGCTGGTGTGCTGGTTTTTCAAAAATGGTGACTCATTGAGAAAACAAGGCACGACGTTCGTCCACAGGGTTGGCGGGTCGAAAGGAACCACTGGCAACCGCTGGCAACCGGGGCCAGCGGGCCGGCTGGCACGCTCCCGTCTAGATTTCCATCTGCATTACGCACATCGCACAGACTGAGCGGTTTTTCATGAGTGTGCACTTTTGCGACGTTCATTGCACGGCGGACCGTGTCACTGCATGCTTGGAATTCCATTTATTGGTCCTCTTAAAATTCCCGGCCGACTGCTGGTAACACAATTAGATTCGATATGGGACCAGGCCGAAGGCAATAAACGCCCACGCGGTCCTTCACTCACCCCACACTTTTAAATCATTCGAGAGAGGAAGACGAAACCCCCCACCACCCACCACCACAATCACAACGCGGTGAATTGTGGTCAGTTTGAAGGATCAGCCAATGACGCCTTGGCAGGCAATGGTTGTCCTGAAGAATATTGGGCCATATATATATATATATATATATATATATATATATATATATATATATATATATATATATATATATATATATATATATATATATATATATATATATATATATATTTAAAAGAACTGAGTCTGAAATAGTGTGATTTTATGCCTGTGTGTGTCTTATGGTCTTTTTGGTACGGATAAATACATGTAATCCAGGCCACTGTACCCTGGTCGTGCTTGCCTCTCTCCTCGGACCGAAGGTTTTTACCAGGCTGTGTCAGGCTCTGCGCTGCGTTTTCCCGCCCATGTCATTAGCTGAAACGCAGCTGCTCTTGCATCAGACGCGGGAAGCACTCAGCTGGGCTCATCTCGTCTGTTCCCAGCCACTGGTTTTCCACTTCAGAGTCGCAGTGCTTTGGCAGGCTATAATCTCACCGACATAATGGCGTCCACTTCAATCAATACCCCCAATGGCACGGCAAATCGATAGCTACCATACTGTACAATAAAGTGGGCCCGGTCAGAGGTGGGCCGGGGAAGGGGAGGGGCGGGAGCGGGTAAGAGGCCTGCGGCCATCATGTGCTGAACTCTGGAAACTCTTTGAAACAGCACTCCTTAATTATGGATCAAAAAATTCCAACCCTGTTAACGAGCCATGTATAATGGATGGCTGCATGATCTATGCTAATGTAAGCACAGCAGTTGGATGCGGGGAGGGTGGGGCGTGAGGGGTGTGTGTGAGCTGGTGCGACTTTGCTTGCTTGCATCTCTCTCTAATCACTTTTTGCACATGCAGACACAGACACCAAAACACACACATATATATGCACGCACAGAGTTGCGCACTCAGAAATACAAAAGTAAGCGCCAAATTTATGCAACCGACTGATTAAAAACAGTTTGACTCTTTCAAGAGGAGAGAAACTTTGTTTAAAAATTCTTTATTGTCGCTTTCCCCTTTCTTTTTGACACACTTTTTTTGGTGGCGGAAATCGAGCGGAAGCTCATTTAAAATCGCGCTCTCGTAAAAGGAAACTTATTCAATTAACAGTCTGTCCGTGTACCCAGAGGAGCCAGAAAGCAGGGGGGAAAAAATCTACCGCCTTTTCAAGTGCGAGTCAAGCTTTCATCCAAGCCCAGCTTTAAAAAGTCTGGGATTAAACGGTCATTTTGAATATAAGAAGGCGGCGGTGAAAACATTTGTGCAGTAGAACTCTCGGAGGAAAAACAGCGTTAGCGTCCCAGAAGGAAGGTCCTTCTGTTATCCAGCTTTGCCTGCAGTTTTTCCAAAGATTTGTCCAAGTCCAATGACTCACAGGACAATGAAATGAACATTGTTTTTGTTGTTGTTGTTGTTGTTTGGCAAGAATACATATTTGAATGGTAACCAGATAAAGGTCAAAGCTGAAGCGCAGCAACTGCTGTTTTTCCCCAACAGAAAAGCAATTTGCCCCAACTGCGAAATGGAAAGTTTACGGCACACAGTAAAAATTGATGTATGGTTAGACCATGCCCTCAAAAAGTGTTGACGCCCAAAATGGCAGAGTCTCTTTTTTTGGGAGGGGGTTGGGGCAGTTTACAATCAGCTCTTATGAGAACAAAGGCACCAGCAGCTAGCCCACACTTTTAGAGATCAAATACGTCAGATCTTGCATTGTGCAAGAGGGAAATAAAGGCAGACAGCAACTGTTTCCTAAGACGGGAACGTATCATGAACTACTGCCAATCTGCAATGCTGCATAAAGCTTTTTTTCCTTATCGCTGTTTTGGATTGCGAGGCTTCCTCCTGCCAAAAGCTTAGCTGGTGCTGCACCACAGTGGGGATTGTTGGCAGGAAAGAATAGCAAGTGGAACGTGAGGCCTCTTCCTGTTCTGTAAACATACGGAAACGTTATGGATGCGTGTGTCCACAAATGCCACCTTACAGTGAGCTGCTAGCATAGCATCCCTGTCTGTCTGTCTGTCTGTCTGTCTGTCTAACGCAGCAGAATCACCCAGAACCCCACCCAGACCTTCCACACACTCATTCAGGTGGAGGCTTTAGAACTGCGCCGCTCTGTAGCGGTGAAATATTGGAGCCTTTGCAGCCCTCCAGGCACGCAGTTATCAGGGATACGGAATTGATGGGAAATCAATCAGCTCAAGTGGAGTGGCCTGGCTCGTGCTGGGGGAGAGGAGCCTTGCCGGGGTTTTTTTTTTTCTTTTGTCGGTTTGTTTTTCCTTTATCAGAGCCATACGGCTTCATGTCTGCCGTTTGCCATTCTCACGGGGCCACAGCTGTCTCTGTGAATAAAGTAAATGTGCATTTTAAATTGCGGCAACCCCGGCAGACCGTTCTGTCACAAGCGTCCACGATTTCTTTTTTTTTTTTCCTTGCCGCGCTTTTTCAAAGGGCAGGCGGCCTGCGGCATTAGCTCTAAACGCTGCCCCCGGTGAGAAGAATTAAATTGTCCAAGTGGCTAATCCTGCCTGGGACTGGTGGACTTCGGGGGTGATGCTGCCCTGGAGGCCAAACACTTGCAAAGATGCCCTCCGTGGTGACTGATTATATACATTCCCCTGAGGATTCTCTATTAGCAGGAACACAGTCAAGCAAAACTTGTATATAAGTCTAGACACTGCAGTCATAGTTTTCTCAGAAGGCTTCCTTTGGCCAAAATTCCCCAACCCTACCAGTTTACCTACCCATCCATCCATCTATCCATCAATCCATCCATCCATCAACCTAACTGTCCATTTACCTTTATACCAACAAATCAATGAACCTATACCTTTTTACCTATTTACCGAAGCACCTACCTACCAAGCACACCAACCAAACTACAGTACCTGTAAATCTATCCACCTACCACCCTACCAACCTACCTATATACCTACCTACCTACAAACCAATCTATCTACCTTCTACTTTCCTATACTACCTACCTATATACTCTCTTTAAGTGTTTGCCGAGCTCACTGTGAAACAGGCACCGCAACACTCAGCAAACATTGCGCAGAACTGTAATATTTCTAAGTCACCCTCATATCTAATTCATGCACTTTATTGTTGCTCGGCAGCCGCCTTTACGTGTCGTGAGGTGTAACAATTGCAGCTGTTTCCAATGCCGGGAAACATAACGCAGAGTAAACAAGGTAGAGAAGAAAATGTGGCCAAGAGCAGGCATAGAGACGCAGGGCAACTTCAGCGTTGGATTCAATTCCGTTCAATGCATTTATTTGGCGAGGACAGTGCATTCTGATGAACGGCAACAAAGGTAAAGCGTAAACGCGGCGGATTATGGCTTCAAGCTAATTTGCATTCACAGTGTCGGATGAAAAAAGCGTACAAATCGAAATACAAACACGACGACACAGCCAGAGAAAAATAGGTATGAAGATGCGTTCGAGATCCGACAAAAGACGCATACTAAACAGGTGGCCACATGGATCTGCGCAGCAGAGTGCCAGTCCCCCGAGCTCCCAGCCACAAAATACGAAAGTGCTCAGGCAGGAAATACACAGCAACGCGACAGTCCCAAGGTCACGAGTAAAAGTGCAGAGCGTCACATTTCCATCAACCCGGCTGATTTTAAACAGCGGCTTAAGGCCCGTTTCCATGCGGACCTGCGGACGGCTTCATCTCCAGGTGGGGACGAGGCGCGAGTGTGTCTGTGCTCCAATTTACATTTTCTCATTTCGCCGAAGCTCGTGGGGAACGGCTTACGACAAGAATAACCTAACCGGCTTAAACGCCCGCACAGCCTGCATCAGAGCAGCCGCGCTCTCTTGCATTCTCCACCGACCGGCGTGTTTGCGCGGCAATTCACGTGCACGTGTGCAGCAGGTATATTCTCTCATGCGCACCGAGGGCGTCTCACTTCTGCTGCAGCATGTAATGGCAGGGAAAATAAAGCGCGCGTCATATGTTTTTGCTTCTGCATTTTATTTTTATACCTCTGGTGCCTGGCCGCTGTTGGGTCGTGCACCTACCCGGTTGGTGCGCTCCACTAAAATCTACAAAA
The DNA here is from genome assembly GCA_009823395.1 of Thamnaconus septentrionalis. NCBI lineage: Eukaryota > Metazoa > Chordata > Actinopteri > Tetraodontiformes > Monacanthidae > Thamnaconus > Thamnaconus septentrionalis. Next base: position 16,052,022 of record CM020519.1, read on the forward strand.
GCATGTAATTGTGGGAATAGTTTTGGCCTGCGCTGGCGAGATGCCAGAAAGCAACTTATCTCTGGCAGAGAGATGTCAAGGAGATAATTGACAACTTCAGGCCGTTTTCAGGTTTTTTTTGAAAAAAATTAAAAAAAAGAAATGTTTTTCATTCAGCAGTTAAAAATAAAATTATCTTGCTTTCCATCCACATCAGCAGGCTGTCCAGCAAAGTTAAGACCATGATGGCAAATCAGAAGCCAGGGAAAAAAGGATAAAGCATAAAGCAAATAAAACATCGCAATTCATACAATTGCACACATTTGCACGGCCCCACAGGTCGTCATGTATGACGACTGACAATGGCGTCACATTTTGATGTAAAATAACCTTGATGTAAAATAACTTTGATGTAAAATAACTAAAGTTATAGTCGTGGGAGAAGTGGTTTCATGTGATCACACGCAAAAAGTAAACTCTCCAGCTAAAAGCAGGGTCCATCAAAAGGAACAGCCATAGAATAAATTATATAAATAAATAAAAATCTGTGGACACGGCCTAAGATCCAAATTTTACTTTGTAAAATATTATTTCCAATGGAATTCCAATGAAATCCAAAGAATTATAAACTGGGCTGTATCTTTTTAAATGTTGTCAATATTTTGAATAATTCCATTTTTTCAAACTCTGGTTTTGACTCTCAATTTTGAGGGGGTGTTAGTACAAGCTTATCATTTTCTGAACGGATTCCAATGGTGCAAACGTTTTGAACCGCTGTGTCTGTTGCATTTTTCGAGCCACCACTGGTATCAATGATTTTGACTGATTAGATTTGATTATTTTTAATGCCGTTTCCTTGCCACAACTCTGTACAGCGAAATTCAATTCTCGCTTCTTGTCAGAATGTAACTGACTCATGTGTAAGTCAGGAACCATTCTTGACTCAGACCCCGTGCTGCACCAAACCAGAAGCAAAATGGATGTGGGAGAGCACGCTGAGCTGAAAGTCTGCCAGGAAGTGTCTCCCCTCTGATGGCCTGCAGGGCTGCCTGGAGGGCTGCCAGAGAAAACCTGAGATTTTCCTTTTTTCCTGCCAAGAATAACACCAAATATGTAATCATTCTTTGGTAGAGAAATTATGACGGGCTTCCGCTTCCACTGTGAATCCTTTCCGTCGTGTGTTTGCGCTGTCGTTAGGAGGAGTCATGGGCGATTGATGTTGTAATGTGACGTCTGCGGGTTCCATGCAGCAAAGAGATCGCCTGAAAAAGTATGAATATAATGATAATATTAATGAGAACATTAACGTGTTAAATGTGTAACACTAACCGGATAGCATAACTTGCTCTGCTATTCAGCAACAGTCAGCAGGACAGAGGTAATTGTAGTGTCAGGAATTCAAAGCTAATTTAAGTTTATTGAGCTGAGTTTAATTACGTTATTTTGCAGTTAGTTCCATAAATGAAAGTAAATAAAAAAATTTAAAATTTAAAACCCACCCAAACGCTTTTACAGTCAGTCTGCACCATAAACCTGCATCTGGCCATGTTTGTTCAAAGTCTGTGTCTTCAGATGTGTGTGTGTGTGTGTGTGTGTGTGTGTGTGTGTGTGTGTGTGGGTGTGCAGCTTAAACCGATTACCTTGTGGTCCAGTTAATCAAATAAGAGTCTATGCACATACAGTATGCGATCAATTTCGCCCAGCTGGAACATAAATCCGTCATCATAACATGTGCAGCGCGTGTACCGATTGCATCCTGCAAGCTTGTTTATCGTAGCCGACAAGAGCAAACCAGAGTGAAGGTTACAGCAGCTTAGACACGGCCTCAGTTTTGCGTGTGACGGCAGATTACAATAAGGAGGCGCTGCTGGGTCGTCCTTTGCGTGCACTTATTAGAGAGCGATCATGTAGAAAATATTGTTTGAACGTTTGTCAGACTTGGCGGGGCAGCGCAGGTGCGGTTGTGTGTAATTACAGCACGTTTGTTTGCTTGTAATAGAGTGCGGCCCTCAGAATTAGTGGCGAGTAAAAACCGTAGGCAGCACTCCACGAAGTGAGATTTAATTACCGCGCTAGCGCCTGCGCAGAGTACGGCGAGCCAGCAGACCGTAGCCGCGTCACACCGCGGCATAATTGCATTTGCTTACAGCATTTCAGGCCAGGGACATTTTCTCCCTCTGATGCTACTTTTTTGGATTGTGAAAAGCAAACCGATGCTCGAAACGAGGAAGGCATTCGAGCACGCAACTAACGAGAGCTAGCATGAGCTAGCAGGCTAACGAACCCAAAGGGACGGTATCACCGCAATGCAATACATTTTTGGCAGCTTCTCTGGAGGAAGGAGATATTATTTGCACATTATTTCAGTTGCACCTCATGTCTCATATTCAGTGTTGGGGAGTTACTTGATACGCCATAACGTCATTTAAGTACAAAATAAAGATATTGCAATCAGTTACATTACTGGAAAACGCTTTGTTAAATTACAGTGACTAGTGGAATCAATAATTACATTTTTTTTGACCAACAGGCTTGGCTTTATGTTGAACAATTTTATTTTTGTTGCTTTGCATGTTTTTCTCGTGCACTGGCTCGTTGGCACAAGACGCCGTCCTTTTCTGTTCCCCTCCACCAACGTTTGAAAGTTCGATACTATTCTGATGCTTTGGATTGTTTCTCCTGTCAAGTTCGTAACTGCAATCGCCTGCCAGGTGAATTGTCTCTCTGTTTAGGTTGCTGCAGAAAGCTCAACACTGCCAGGTCTGAACAGTTGAGAACATGTATTCAAAGGAATCAAAATGTAATTAGTTACATTACTTTGGTAAAGTAATTGAAATAGTTACACTACTATTACATTTTCAATAGGGCTACTTGCAACCGTAACCAAGTAATCTCCCCAACACTGCTCACATTCACGTATTAGCCTCAGCTAGCAGGGCTAGCAAGTTCACCTTAGGTTGCCACCTGCTAGCTCCCGTCAGCCTCCCAACAAAGCCCTGCTGTCAAGCGAGATGCAGTCGGGGCGGCGATCTCGGCAGGCGGTATTGACCCCACTGTGTCGGGGGCACCTGACCCGCCCGCCGAGGCAATACTGCCCGCGCAGTCGTCTGTTTCTGGGGCCGAGGGCGTCAGCGTCGAAAAACAGATCACACCTGACAAGGCGAAAAGCCAGAGCCTCGGGTCTGGTGCCGCAGCCAATGCCGGCGGGGGTGGACCCTGATTGGTCCGCGGTGGCTGCTGGTAGCTGCTGCTGGTGAGGGTCGGGGGTTTGGAGTGTTGTGCTCTGCATAAATGTGATTGTGACTCCGCGGAGCAGAAACAGCTGCTGTGTCACTGAGCCCGGGGCTCTGGCTGGGCGGGGGAGGGGGAGGGGATGTCGGATACGGACCCTGTTGTTCCTCGTCTCTCCCAACCTCAGCCGTCTGTTAGTCCCTCTTTTCCTCGGCACATTGCCCCCGATCTTCTTCCAGACGGGCAGAAGATAACGCAAGGACACAAACGCCCCGCAGTGATGACGCCCTCTCACACACACTTCTGTGTTTCTAATGCCGTGTGCGCTCAAATGAAGAAGAAAGAAAGAAAGAAAAAAAAAATACAGCCTGTCTATTTTATCCGGGCCTGTTGTCTTCACTCCTGTGTGTGTGTGTGTGTGTGTAAGAAAACACACAAGCTGTGCATCGCACAAAAAACAAAACAGAAATGAATTATTCCCCATATAAATTCGTAAGCACAGGTTTTTCTTTATCACCCCACCAGCCTGCCTCACATCCCAGCACGGCACTAATAGGCACTGTGCGAGTCGCTCTGCTCTGTAATTAGCTGAAAACCACCGGCAAAAATATTGATAAACAAAGACGAAACAGAAACCGGTCGAAGTCAAACGCCATTATTATCGAGGCGAGGAGGTGGAAATCCCACTTGGCCAAAAAAAAAAAAAAAAACATACGGCGGTGGCGGCCACCCTTGAAAAAGCGTCAAACTGAAGCAGATGCAAGCGACACCGTTTGTTTGAAACGCAGCTCGAAAGTCGACGTGGGTGTCGCTGCTGGAACGGGAGCCACGGCAGCGGCGGCCGCTTCAATCTCTGTCCGCACACGGGCGCTCTGGCAGCGGGGGCCGCGGTTTCATGTCCGAGCCAGACACAGGGACTGCAGCCACCAGCCTAGGCTGGCGGGATAGAAAAAAAAAAAAAAGGCGCAGAGCGTCCAGCAGAACACACTCATCTCTCCTGAGCTGCTGGTGGGGGTTAAAGCAAAGGAATTGTTCCCTTTTTTCTTTCCTCATTGGCTTTCTGTCTCCCCCTGCTCATCTCCAATTCCCTGGATTTCTCTCATTGCGGGAAGTGGGTTGACAGTGTTTACGCTTAATGAAACCCGACCAGTCGACTCCCACAAGCGCCGCCTTTGAACGTTATTCTCGGGCCTCAGCAGATCAATATCGCTTTCGCGTTCCCTCGCCGTCTGCTCGCCATCGCTGGAAACTTTGTAGTAACGTTTTTTTGGTTTTTTTTCTTTCTTCAACTTCAAAATAAAAAAAAAAAGTCTCTCTGGGCTGTCTGATGAAACCAAGCAGCATCCAGGTCCTCCAGCTGGTCTTTTTTTTTTTTTTTTTTCTTCCATCTACCCATAGCTGTCAGACTTAATAATATCTCCTATGTTTCTTGGATCTCTTAATCTCTCGCCAAATAATTGGTAAATATAAAAAAAAAAAAAAAAAAAACAGCCTTGCGATGATGCAAGATAATAGAAATGGAACGCCGGGGTTGGCGATGTTACATCACGGCGGAGGCTCATTGTGCCGGCCGTGCCCCGACTCCAGGCTTGCATTACAGCCGGTCAGCCGGAGTCAGAGGGGTGAATCCGAGGCCGACCGAAGTCTCGCCTCAGCGGACTGCCGCCGTATTTACAAGGGCTCGGTCAATAGCGGCGACAATCTACGAGCCGCACGCCTTTGCACTCTTGGCTGCGCCGGGAAAACCCCGCGTCGTGCCAAACACTCGCAGGGCTTCCACTCAAGTTGTAAAAAAAAAAAGCACACAAACATAAAGCGGTGAGGTAGTGAAGAGCATTAAATATGTTTATTGTGAGGGACGAGAGTGAATAATGGATGAGCTTAAAATACCTTTAAAACCAAAGATTGAATCAGCAGCACTCAGGACTTTCTGTGCGTGACTAGAAAGACAAAAAATCTGTGTTTTTAAAGTTTGGATTAGATTCGATTTTAATAAGATTTTTCTTTTAGTTCTATTTTTTTATATTTAGTTTTGCTGGAGTTCAGTCAGAAAATTGAGAAAAAAAAGACTCTCAACGACTTTTTGTCACATCTTATCTTCGCGTTGCCACAAAATCCTCTGCGCCCCTATTAAAAACCAGTTTGCACATTTAGCGAGACCATCCGTCATCCCAGAGCAGGCGTCCACGATTCATGACTCCTCCTCAGCAACAGCCTCACATTATTGGCCCCCATCTTCCACTCGCTGCGGTTGCTGCCTGATCAATGTGTGTTCTTTGCGACTCCATCACATTCTAATTAAGAGATCTCTGCGCCGTCTCCTCGAGGATTCCTCCGCAAGAATAAAAAAAAAAAAACGGTCACGTCGACCGCTCTCGGGTCAAGGCCTCGGAGCGATTGCCGAGGCCCCCCGTTCGGACGATCCGACAAGCCGACGCACGACCGAAATGTCGGCGGCCGACGCCACCCGGGACTCGGAGAAGTGTGGGGTCCCCGCCTGGCTCAGGCCGCCGCTCCCACTCTGTCAGACCAGGCATAATCACCCCATGTTTCACAGGCGCCTTCCAACGGGGACGAATGATCGGCCGTAAAACAAAAAGGAAACAAATTAAGCAGCGGTGTCAAGATTTTAATGGTTCCAATTAGTCACCACTTTGGGGAATCGGGCATTATTGAGAATGATAGCGTGCCGCTGCCGGTCTGCTGCTGGTGCCACCTAGTTTGCGACGCTCCCAATACATGTGCCTGACAGTTTATATACTTGTCCTACAGACCCAACGCTGCTGATAGGGGGGCGAGCTGTTCAGTCAAACTCGCTGCCAGACAACCCACAAACATTCCTCAGGCTTTTTTTTTTCTTAAATGCCCCTTAGTTGCTGGTCGGCAAATATACTTTGATATACATAGAATTTAGGCACTTTTCCCTCTTCTCTGCAAGCAATGTTGGGAATTCCTTCAAAAGGTTTGCCAATTTGAAACCATACTAACTTGACAGCAAATATTCCTCGTCTAAACTTGTTTTTATTATTATTATTATTAGTTATGGTTTCCTTCTGCTTTCAATCTGAACTTTGAATTGCAGTTTTGAAACAAATCTGCGGCAAGTCCCAATTGATTGGCTCCCTGATTGCATCTCTTCCAATCATTATTCCTCCGGCACTGTGTCTGTGTGCTGCACTGAACCGTCTCCAGGCAGCGACAGTGACCAATCAGTCATCTTGTGTATTTCAAACACAGGTTTTTGGAGCCGCGGTGAGCAGCTTCAATTCGTTTTCTTCTTGCGTGTCTTAGATAAATGATCCGTCAATCAGCTCACATGACCAGCGCCGTTTGCATCTTTGTGGATCTGTCAAAATATGAGAGAGGACACAAGGTTCGTTTTTTTCAAAAGTCTGCTCAAAATTCACTTGATATTTCATGGAAATGAACCGTTTGAGTTCCTCTTCGTCCGACTGCACGCAACTTCATAAGAGACAGACCATTTAAATGTTTTGCTACTGTCATGGCTCTGAAAACTATAAAATTAATAATTAAAGGCGGCCGCCATGAAAGCCTCTCTGGCACCCTGGTGACCGTCGTCCCATTTTCTACTTTAAACAAGGCCGGGTTGTTGTTGCAAGTGAGCTGTAGCTGAAACTTCAATTGCAATTCGAGGCAAGGCACGCAACCGCAGATGCTACGTTTTCAACTGGATGGTTGTCGATACACACACACACACACACACATTCACACACGCTGCACATATTACCACATTCCTCAGAAACACATCTGCACCACGTTGAGCCGATCCATCCCGCAGCTGTCGGGCACCTTTTTTTTTCTTCTCCATGCACGCGAGCCGCGTAATCAGACTGAAACATTCAGATCAGGTCGGACGAATCATTTTGCTTGTGTGTTGGTGAACACAGCAGTTTTTTTTTTCTAGGAAAAAAACCCCTTCAGATCCAGACGCTGACACCCTGCTGCCATTTTGGAGTCAAAGGAATGCTGCTCGGTTCAGCCTTGCTTCCTTTCCGCCTCTCCTTATGTCTCTCTCCTCCTCTCGCCTCTTTTCTCTCCCCATCAGCGAGGTGCTGCTGTGTGGCGGAGTTTCGGCGCTTTACTCCATTTGTTCCGCTGTTACCTGGGGATAGCGTCGAAGGAGAGCGGGGCTTTTTGCTGTTTAGCTCCCACAACGACTAACTGACACGCACCCTCGATGCTGCCTCTCGAGCCCCATCCAATGGCGACACAAAGATCCGGGGATGAAATGGCAGTCGAGCTGAACGTGCGGGTTATGTTTTTTCATCACGACGCCTGGTATATCTGCTACATATGAACAAACTATGAAAAAGCTGCTTGGCATGTTGAATGGATTGCTTTGGCAACACGTTATCGATTCAGTAGCCAAAAGCCTCGCCTTGCATTCCGAGATTAGCCAAGCCCATTAGCCAAGTAGCAACGGAATAAATGCTCTTCTCCCCACAAAGAGACAGTTGCTCTCAGAGGTCCGAAATGGCCAAGTGCAGAGGATTTGACTTGGTCGTCCTATTGATTGGTCCGAGACACGTTTGCCCCTGTCAGGTCTTAGTTCTGAGCCTTGGGTAAGACTAACGCAACCCGAGGTGCCCAAGGCCTCCACCTCCAGCAGCTCCATCGTGTATCTCTATCCACCTTTGCTTATCGCTCCACAGCACCACACTGCCTCCACTGCCTCAGTCTGCCTTTCCCGTATTTACAGAAACGTTTTTTTCGCCGATTTGCCGTCGAAAAATCGGGAAAAGCTTACGAGTCGACGATGGCGCATCGGCCGCGTATGCGTAGACAATAAGGCAGATTTGCAAAAACTCATCTGGGCGTGAAAAGTTTCCGAGCACATGCATAGGAAGCTCTGTTTGCCCCCCGATACGATAATGTACTGAAGGACCCAGAGGGCTTTCAAAACGTCCTCGTTTAACGCAGGCGAATCCCACCAGAGTTTGTTTTTCCCCCTTTGGTGTAATCACACTCAAACAACGTAACCAAGACCCCCGTGAAGACTTGGTCTTCAAATGGGCTCCAGAGCCGTTCGTTCGGGGTCAGAATGCAATTCAAGCAGAATAGAACTGCTGGAAGAAGCGCATGTAGCCTTTACTTCTGGGATTTTTGTGGGAATTTCCCCCCTGCATGTTAATTCCGACCAATCGGAAGTACATTCCTGTCAGTGATGAATGCAGATGTTCCCGCAAGCGTTGGGTTGACAAATTTCCGTGCATCTGAGCGATTCATCAATTGGTTCCACGGCATCACTGTGAAACAGTGCGGAAATAAACCGAGAGCAGCTGAAAAACGAAGCGACGTACACTCGGCGGCCACTTTATTGGGCATGAGGTTCAATTGCTTGTCGACGCAAACAGCTAATCAGCCACTCACATGGCAGCAGCTCAATGAGGCATGTGGACGTCTTGCTGAGCATCAGAAGGGGAAAGAAAGAGGGATTTCAGTGAGTTTAAACAAGGTTGTCACTGAGTAGGATTTCTGAGTCGGCTGTTAGGACTGGGATTTTCACGACATCCCAACCATCTCTCTGAATAGTCCCATTAACGGAAAATATCTAGCTAGCGGCAATTGTGCAGAAGGTAATGTGTTGTTGGTATTTGGGGTCAGAGGTTAGAATGGGGAGTTTATTTGAAGACCATTGAAAGGCAACGCTGTCAGGCACTCTGTATTAGCAAAAGTGTCCCTGAGAAAGTTGTAGGTAAGTGTGTACATTTTTTTGCCACAGATCTGGAAGCAGCCCTGAAATCAGACCACTGCAGCCGCCGCCGCCAAACACGTGCAGCTCTGTGCAAAACGGCAAAAACGCCGGCGTCGCTCATCATCTTTCCGCTCACGGCCGCCGTTAATTATTCACCGGGGTTGCGCTGCAGAGATGAACTGAGGTGCTCTGGGATAAAGGCACTGGAGGAGGAAGATGAAATTATAAAATCCCAATGACGGAACTGTGGCTGAATGGTAATTTCTTAAATTGATTTTGAAGAGGTGCCAGACGGCAGCGGCTCGGAGAGAGGCGGAAGGAGAGGATTTCTCGTTCTCCCTCCCCAGTCCTTCACTCGCTATCTCCCTGGACATGTTCCAAACCGCGTCACCTCTGCCTTAATCTGCCTTTTTATCCCGCACTTAAGCTTCACCGCCACACGTCTGTCCTTTTGTTTCAATATCTGCTGCTTAACCTTTAGTGCTCTCTGCATTTCGCCCAGCTTTTCCTGTTCCCGCACCTCCACGACATGGTTTTCTCTCCCATTACACATCTCATTTTAACAGCGCAGTAGCAGACGTGCGGCCCATAAATGTTCTCATTTCGGTGTTACCTTGACTGGAAATGTCATTTCAAGAAATGGAAGTTTAGTAGAAGCAGCAAAACCAAGAAAGAAAAGTGGAGAAAATTAGTATGAAGTCGGTCTATCTAGGATTTTCTTGTCATCAATTTAATGATCAATCTGTTTAACTGAGACCAATTGGTTGGTAATTGCTCTAATGTAGCATGATTACTTATAAAGTTATGGCAACCAAATGGGATAAATGTGGACAATCCTTTCACCTGAAAACACTTTCAGTTGAAAAAAAAAAATGGGTTCCTCCCTGAGACTTATTTTTGAATTTTCATATCAGCTCAGTCCCACTTATGTGGTGAAACACACACACACAGTCCAGATTACCTTTCAAGTACAATTTGTCTACTGCACTTGTGATGATACTGCTACACTTCTGGGGGAATTTATGAGGTCTGCTCTTGAGAACATATCTGTTCTTACATCAGATTCACATTTCTAGCCTGGAAGCCGCGACAAACACTTCAACGGGCTTATTGGAGCCCTGCCCAGAATCTTGAAAGCAGGCTAACTTAAATTATTGTTGGTGCTGGCATCCTGGCCATAATCTTGCACATTAACATAGTAATGTACATTAATATGTATTGTTCTATAAAAAAAAATAAAAAAAAATAAAAAAAATAAAAGTGTAATCTAATCCATTGTAAATTATTCAGGATATTTTTTTACAATAAATCCAAACAAAATCACAAAACAACAAATAAAAGTATCATATTAAAAAGATTCTATATGTGTATAAAATTGGAGAAAGAAACAAGAAGGAAAAAACAGTCTAAAACTCCCTCATGCAGGCAGGTCAACAGGACTCTATGCATACCAATAAAGGTAATCAAGTAAAAAGAAATATCAACATGGGAGTATAAAGGGAGAAAATCGACAAATCTTAACAGGAAGTGGATCAAACATGTCAAATGGAGGAAATTCTGATATTGTCCCAATTATAGTCACAATCCAACCACCGTAAACTCGGAAACCATGTTTCGACAACTCATCCACAATCGCGCCTTCACTGCTTTGGCTCTCTCATCCACCTCTGCGTCTGTTTCCAGTGAGCCTCACAGTGTGGAGCTTTGCTACGAGTGAAGCCATCAACAAACACCAAGGTAGACAATCTGCAAGGAGGGGTGGGGGCTGATGCCAGAGCTCCAACTCCCTCTGTCAGCTCCCTTTCCATGTTTTTTTTTTCTCCTCCCTTGTCTGGCTTCATTGTTCTCGCCGCCGCGCCCGTCCAGGGCCGAGTCCGCCGCCCCCCTGTGTTCCCACCGTGCGGGCCACGGAGGAGAGCGATAGACGCGGCGATTGACAGAGATAAGGCCAGTAATTAGGAGCAGCAAGGGGACGCGTTGCTTCCTGGCGAGAGCCAAGACAGCGGAGACAGAGACGTTTCCAGGGCGCCTGGCCCCTCCGCAATTAGACACACATCTGCTATCAGCGATCAGCTCAGTGTCCCCGGAACCGAGGCGGGGGTGGGGTGGGGCGTTCGGCGGCACTCTGCCTGTCAATGTCATTCATTGTCCCTTTCCCTTCTCCTCGTACAACTGGCTGCCACCGCGGCGCAATGGCAGAGAGTATGCTGATAGCGCCAGGCAAACACCAACGAGCACCTACTAAGAGCGTTCACACAGATTATTCAGGCATGAAACCCGGAGAACATTGAGGAAGCCGTAGGGGAAAAACATTTCTCCCCAACACTCTTAAAATTTTAAAAAAAAAAAAAAAACGATTTCAAATATCATTGTGAAATATTTCAGGGAAGGCGTTGCAATCAGCCGATGCAAATGATTTGTGGCTGTTAATTGCTGGCATGGGGGCAAAAATAAGACCAGATTCTGGGACTTGCATTGGATGTGTGCCAATGGCCTTTATCTCGCTGAAAAGTCCAGTTTTGCCCGGGTGCACGAGCTCATCCAGAAGGGATGGTGTGGGTTGAGGGTGGCTGCACTAAGAGAAATTGCACTTGGAGGCTTAAAACTGATTCTTAATGCACTATATCACAGGCACATTTGTCCAGAGGACATTTTATGCATGACTCCACGCGCACAGGCAGCAGGCATACCTTGTGCAAGTTGAGTCCAAAATAAAATGACAATTTTACTTGTTATAATGTTTTCAGTTGGACCCTCTACCACGACTACTCCAAGCTGCCAATACGAAAACAATAAAAACAGCCAAAATACCCAGAAGAAAACTTGCATGAACATGCTGGGCTGCCAGATTAGCATGGATGCTGCACAATTTCACTTGTGTTTAGAGTTTTCAGTCGGCCCTTGTATCACATGGCAAGTCAACATCCTTTCCGCCGTGACAAATGCAGGAAGCTACCACTCTAAGCTGTCATTGGGGGAAAAATAACAACAACAAAAAAACACACACAGTCAGAAGAAGTCTTGCATGGATGTGCCATGCTGCTAGATTAGCATGGGCACTGCACCGGATGGCCTTTGGCATTTAAAAAGAACAGCAGAGGCCAAGTATTTAATTTGGCAAGAGTTTGCAAGGTTGCTAGCGTCTATTTTAACTTTTATACAAAAAGGAAGCCCTTGGCCGTTGCTGCGCAGCTCAGCTGTTAGTAAGACAACAGGCTGATCTGCATTTGAATGAAGTTTTGCCCGATCGTCAAACTATCTCTAAATTTATGATTTTATATTTATGATTCATAAATAACCATAAATTCTGCAGTTTGTAAACATTCCATTTTTTATTGTTTCCCATTAACATTTTCAGTTTGACATTGCTTCTATGTTTCCTATTAGTTAGAACAACCCTCGACACTGGGTTCTGACGCTTATGTGCACGCCTGACTCAGTGCCTTTCCTCCAGATTTTGAATTTACAGTGCGAGAGTAAGTTCAGCCGGCAGACAGTTTACTGCCCGGGCAAAATGTCACATCATCTCAACACCAATTTTTATGAGTCTAATCTGCGTGGCTGACAGGGACGGCGAACCCTCCAGCATGTTCCAAAATGGAATAATAGTACATTATGACACACAAGAGCATACATCACGGGGGGTTCTTTGCAGCGGGAGTGTGTTGTCAGATGGAGACAATTTATGAGCCGACCGGTCCGTGCACTAATTCCAAATATGAGGGAGCCGTCATTTGAATAATCTACACCAAGGGAGCACGGGGCGAAGGGACATTTAACAAGTTGAATTAGCTGGAGCTGGACAACTTGTGCCATGTGCTAAGGTGTTAAATCTGCAGGGACAGGGGAAGACTGTGGGAGGAAAAGGTTCGGTGGTTTTATTGGACTCTTCCACTCGTATCTCCTTTGCTCTATTCTACTTCATTTTTATGCTTCCCCGCTGGATGGTAGCACCTGGAGCCAGGTACTATTTTAATACCTACTCGGCAGGGGTTCCAAGCGAGCCGAGTCAAGCTGGAAATGTGATGTCAACAGAGTGTGGTCCACCTAATTGGACAAAGGGAGACGACATATTTCACTATTCTTTTAAAAGAATCATGGCAACAGCGACTGTGCCTTTTTATTATCAGGGAAGTTGACAAAGAACATAGCTAGCAGATCACTTCCTTAGTCAAAGGACAACGTGTAGACGCGCCTGTGCTCGGAGGACACAGACAAATTTGGGTCGCAACCGAAAGGTCTGTCAGGTCTTCAAGCGGATGGCTGCTCACTGGCTACTAGCAGACATAATAATGTGTCGGAGGAGAGGATCCTCCCTCAATGCATCTGTGTAAATCTTTGATATCAGACTCTATTATCTTCTTTAGAAAGACTAAGATTTGTTATTACTGGTAAGAAGGACCTCGTTGCAGCAAAGTTTGGGGAAGCGTTGAAGTACATGAAACATTACCAAACAGGTAATCTGAAAAGACTGGCTGGGAGTGGAGATTGCGATTGTTCGGTCCTGCTGAGATTGCGTCGTGTTTTCTCAGACAAGCTGCGGGCCACTTAAAATCAGTTGGCGGGCTGGATTTGGCCCGCGGGCCGGACTTTGGGCATGTTTCTGTGGATGGGTTTTGGATTTACTATGTCGAAAATGTTTAACAAGAAGAATATTGAAAAGAAAATGTGTTGAGGGATACTGAAAAGACTAAAAATGTGATTAACATAACATGAATATTTGTACTTGTACATTGTATTTGCAATGCAAGATGTGAAGGCACTTTCAGGCCGCCTTGCACTCATTGCAATGGAAAGCAAATACAGAAGTCCAGTCCAGTCCAGTCGACTAGTGCTGAAAGTGTCTAATGGGAAAGCACCCTTAGAAGGAAGGAAGCGGTGGGTGGGGGGGATAAAACACAGCTGACCTGAAAAGGAGGTTGCGGGGTGGAACACGCCGAGGCCCTTGTCGAAGAGACTCCCGGCAGGGTCGTCCGCTAAAAAGGCAAATGAATCTGGGGCGGGCGTAATCCGTGTCGGCGAAACCTGTTTTTCTCTCCAGCCAGACAAATCTTCATTATGAGCCTCTTCCCACTTTATCACCAGCCAATCTCTGCCAGGAGACCGGTCGCCGCAGCAACAAAGGAATCCACATTTCCACGCTCTGTTAAACACGCCGCGATTGTCAGCTGCTCTGCCTCTTCTGTGTATTACTGTCCTAAGCAGTTTTTTTTTTATTATTATCATTATTTTCTTGTCAGGAAATCGCATCGACAAGACCGCGGCTTGCCCTTCCCCGTCTATGTAAAGACTCGCTTGCGTGAGCACAGCCTTTGCAAAATGTGACCTTGAGGGAGGGCGCGTGCCGGCCGTGTCTGCTCTGCATAATAGCGAGTGGGGAGAAAAGATTGTTTGCTCCGTGTTGGGTGAGGTGGGAAGAGTCAGACCCCCGCTGCAGCCCCCCCACTTCTCCCTCTTCCAGGTCAAACTGGCTTTGGGTTAATGTCAGGAAGAAATCAGGACAGCTGAGAGTCAGTATGCAGTAGGAGTCTGCGAGTTCACTCAAGAAGAGAAATGGGGGAATTGGAGCATTTTCCCCGGGTGGATACTCAACTTTTACGACCAGAGAGAGAGAGACAGAGAGAGAGAAACGTTGGGGGGGGGAAGAGCGAAAGTGGCCGTTTATTCGTTATGGCTGCGATTGTATTTATCATCCACATTGTTGGCTGACAGCCAGCGGCTGACAGTTTGGCGCCATCGTAATTCAAGGATGAGCCCTTCCGTCGCTGGTTGTTGTTCACCAACTCTCTGCCGTGTGACGCACTGAGGCGAGACATAACAAGGTAAAGCCACAATAAGAATCAAAGCAGCTATCCAGACTTTTTTTTTTCCTCCTTTCAATTACCACTGTTTTGGCATTGCATCTGTAGTTGAGGGCAAGGTTTGGTAGAAAGATTCCAGAAGCACTTAATATCAAAATGTCTTTTTTTTTTTTTTCTTCAATGCAGTAACGAAATGACTTTGTTTATCCACTAGCGCTAATGAGTGCTACGTAGATCTGAAGGCTCTTTGGTCTTTAAATATTGTCTCAGAATTATGCAAAACAAACAGACGGTATGAGAAAGTATGACATCCAAACTAACACAGAATGCAAATGCTTTCTGTCAGACATTGGCAAGACGCTCACTTTCTATACAAGGCATCAGATTTTTAAAAAGTTAAAGACTGCTTATACTGTAAACAGGGTAAAATACACTCAATGGTCAGTTTTTAGCACCGGATACCTAATAAAGTGGCCGTAGTGCAGTATAGTGCAGTATGTTTGGTGGTAACAGGTGATGGCGTACAGCATAAAAACCAAAAATGAGGCTGAGTCTGAGGGAGCGGGTGCTCTCTTCTTTAAAGGCTGTCAGGGCAAACAGAGTGACAGCGGAGGAATGCTAATCAGTTGCGGGAGGAGAGGAATTTGATCTCGCTCTCGAAAGCCCATGGTGTAATCAAAAGATTCACAGTACCTTAACAAAGACCCAAGAAAAGGGCAAAGATGACAAACCAAAACCAAACAAAATAAATAAAATAAAATAACAGGCTACTGTGACCTTGTATCCCACAGATTAACTTCTACCAGGGCCGTTTCTAGCTTTGTGGGGGCCCTAGGCAAGAAGCTGTTTGGGGGACTCTAGTTTGTCTGTGATGAAGAGATTCCTATCCCTTCAGATGGTCTACTAAGATGCCACAATCTATTACACTTCATGAGCAAATAAGGCTACAGGTAAAATTAAACATCTTAAGTTGAGCCCACTCAGGCAAGTTAAACTAAAAAAAAAAAACCCGATAATAAAAAAATAATCTTCTATATGTCAATAAACAGAACAGATTCAGTATTTATAAAAAAAAAAGTTTACTTTAAAAAATAAAATCCAACAAACCAATAAGTGCAACAATAAAAACAAACCAACACTTAAAATAATGCTTAATTACCTTAGTCTCACACTTATCAGCATAACACCTAATAATAACACACATTATTCACCTGGACAGAAGGAGGTTCTGAGGAACGTGATGGTCCTGGAGCTTCCTGGTCAGGATGTTCAGGAGATCCCTCTGGCTCAATGTCTGGAGCTCCAAAATATTTTAGAATCGCTCCTGCAAAGACAAAGCTCATTGGATCATCAAGCAAAACAGATCATGAGTGCATATTCCCATTTTATTATTACAGTGATGTTACAGGAAAACTAAAATTAATTTGTTTTTATATTAAACATTGTGATTGCAGTGTCCCTTTAAAGCTTTTACCCACTTACAAAATTGTCCCTTTTCAGAGTTTTTTGCAAAGTAATAAAACTAAGATGATTAAAATGATCCACTGCCACAATAGTCTAAAATAGTCAACACCAGGCTTCATAAAATATTTCTTTGAATTATAAAACAGTAGCACACTTCTAATTAGAGGCCTATAAAAATATACCAAAAAAGCTGAGTTCATGACAAACAAATATTGGCCAGGCAGCTAACAGTTATCCGACGCTAGCTAGCTGGCTAGTAGGACAAATAAACAAACTTGGGGAGAGGGGTTTCACCTCCACCTCTCCAGCCCACATCACCAACAAATAACTTACCTTTATCCTTTGCCCGTTTTTCTTCATCAGTTTTCTTTTTCTTCCGTTTTTCCGCACCGCTGGGATAACTCCTTTTTGATGCCACTATGGTGTTTGTTTGTTTTTTTAGTTTGTTTTAATGCTCTTGCTAACGGGAATGAATGGTAGCTGTCAAGCATTCCCATCACTAACTGTGTGACAGTGCGGTCCCACGACCTAATAATGCCAACAACAAAAAAAACACCAGCCACAGCTTATTATTGCAGTTTATTTTATTTATAGCCAATGTTTATTTTCAAGCATATAAGGGGTGTAATAAACACATGCGATAGCTACAGATACAAAAAGGACATTTTAATTCTTCTCAGAAGAGGCTGAACATGCAGCTTTGGGGCCACGAGGGGGCTTTGGGGCCCCCTGGTGGCTTGGGGGTCCTAGGCATTCGCCTTGTTCGCTTATAGCAAGAAACGGCTCTGACTTCTACGAACCACTGTCACTTGAAAAGTCTTCCACTGCATCTGCTAGATGCTGGTTGGGCCTCCTCCCATGCAGGGAATGTCACTTCCCCATGGCTGCAAAAGGAAAAGGACCATCTTGTTACCATCACAGGCATAATGTAAGCATCTGCAGCGGCATGAGGGGCCTGTTTGTTGTCATGTGTTGCTTGTCCGCCTGTAACGGCACCATTCAAGCTGACAAGAACATAGAGAGTTCTGTATAGAAGGCTGCAATTCAGAGGCATCTCTGCTTATTTTTATTGTATTATCTATTTTTCCTCCAAAATGCAGACGCACATTCTGCTGCCTGCGACAAAATCGGTTTTAGAGTGGAAAGGTTGCGAGCACGGAGCTGACCTGCACGCATTTTTTGGCGCGTCCCTTTGAAAATCACGAGGAGATGGGATTCGAAACGCAACAAGAGGGATGAACAGAATAGGAAAACTTGAGGACTTTCTCAAACGTGAGGAAAGAGTGCAGCTTGCAGACACCATGTCGTTGTGTTGGGCTCTGCTCTCTCTTTTCCATCAAATGTATTGAGGTATCAAATTAAGAATGAGAGCGCAATATGAAAAGCAGAATCCGGTTCTGTGTCTGTTGCCAATGATTACATCCTGACGCAGTGTTCCATTTATCAACTTCTCCCAATGTGTCATCCCAACGCCCTGTGAGATGTTAACAAACATCTGCTTCGCAAGGCAGCTGGATGGAAGTTAGACTTAAGAGATCTTTTTTTTCAACTCATACACTTTACCAGGTTTACAATGGAAGCAGATTTGTGTGGTCTTGAGAAATCCCATCGCTGAATAGGCACCAGCCAGTGGAGGTGATTGGTGTCCTTGCGTAACAAAAAGCATATTAAGGGGTTTTAGGTGTGAGCGCTCTCCTTAGAGCCTCACATCCATGGTCGACTTATCAAAATAAAGCGTACGTGAAGGTTTTTCTCTGACATTTTCAGCAATGTAAATCCGTGTTAACGGGACATCAAGTTTGGTGCCGTTCCAGCTGTAAAACGACCTCCCATAACCAGGAGGTTCAGACTTGTGCCATTAACTCCAAGAACCCCCGAGTCCAGTTTGACAAGTTCTTCTATCGATAAACAGCCGTAGTGTGGCTTGTATCAAGTCTTTACTCGTTTTGTTTTTCCCCAGCACACGCACCAATGAGTGATGGCAGAACGGCAGGAAAGCACGTTTCACACTTGAACACCCTGCAATGAACGTTTATAATTTCTTCCCTCCTTCGCCACGAGTCGGGACTCGAGCCAAACTGACTAAAGCTAGACATCAGGCAAGACTCTCGCTCCCCAACCAGCCGACCGCCCCGAGATGGCAGGCACCCAACAGTTTAGTTCATATAAGAACATTAAGTGGGAGTGGAGACGCTTGGCCTATCTTTATTCATGTCAGTGGCTGGCGGGGCCTAAGTAAACTAGGATGGCTGGCCAAAGGGCGATGATGGAAAGAGCGGAGGGAGGATTTGGAGCAGTTCTCTTAAAATTTGCTTTGGACGTGACTGACTTGTACAAGCCCAAGCCAGTAATTAATTTCCGGCTGGAGAGCCCCAACTTGTGAACGCTGCTCCCCTTTTGGCTCCCCAGATCTTAGCCTGTCTGTGTTGACCCTCATTACAGTACAGTGCGCACATGACTTTGAGACATAATGGAACGAAATCCTGCATTTGCTAAAAGGCAGATTAATAGAAGCTGAGGCCTGACAGTAGCAGGATCTGAAAGTGCAGCTCATTATTGTAATTGCAGAGCTCTGGAAGCAGCAGGCTGCTGCTTTTTGTCCCAGTTTTTATTAATATATGTATTTATGTTTTTTGGCTCCTGTTCTTTTTCTCTTGTCACAATGTGTTTTATTTTATTTAATGGAGGGAGTTCTTAACTTGAGACCACATGGAATATTTCACGAAAACAGCAAGACAGTGTTAAACTCATTTTCATTGATGATGTTACTGCTGGACATGTTGCAAAATTGCTGACACCAACTCCCAAATACAAATACTGTACATTTGCATTGGTGTACAGCTATACCCAAGCACATACTGCGCTTCTGCATGTAAACAATGTGTCAGCTAAGTCATAGCAAGGTTAAAAATAGAAAACACGTTTTTTACATTACTTTTGTCTTTTGAAATTTCATTCAATTCCTCCTATTCTGAATATTTTTTTCTCGACTTGGACATTTTTGTGATTATTTGTTGAAAAGAAAAGCCAGACACATAAAATAAGGGGACACTAATATCTTTGAATACAATGTTTTTGTTTTTGTATTTTAATAGCAGTGGAGGCAGCTACTAACAGCGCAGCACTTCCTGTTGGTGCACGAGGTGACAGCTGACGTGCATCACCTCGTGCGCTAAGCCGCTTTGCTGTTTAAGCCAACTCCAGTGTTCGCAAAGAAACGGAACGCAGTTTTTATACAGCTTTTTTGATGAGGATTTTCAGATTTTGTTAACCTTTGGCGTGGATGCTGCGCTTCAGGGCTGGCAGTATTGGATAGTTCAGTAGTTTTAATATGTAAAAGTGTTGAACAGGCCATGCCCCAGCCGCCATTGGCCGCTAGCGCTCTTTGTAGCCGCCACTCTTCTCCTGAAAGGCCGCTATTCAGCCCTACTCCAACGGCTTGACTTGCAGCTCTCCACAGCCGATCTGCAGGACTTTGGACTTCAAACCTGAGCCGTTCGTCTTTCGGGCAATGTTGCCGACTCGCGAAGCGCCGTAATGTGCCGCACAGAGCCGGTGGGGACTCGCGGAGTCTGAGGCAGAGTATTTGTGAATGGCCTTTAACAGCAGGAGTGAGATAAACGGTCATACACTCCCTGCTGCACTCCCTCTGTGGCTGCTCCCGAGCCCAGCATCCTGTTTGGTGTAACATCTCTCCCGAGCGTGAAATTCAGCAGATGGGTAATTTTGTTTGTGTGGCCAGTGTGTGTGTGTGTGTGTGTGTGTGTGTGTGTGTGTGTGTGTGTGTGCCTGGGAGGGAGTGGGTAAGCCCGAGCAGAGGAGCTGGGAATAATTTATGACCTCTGTATCCTGTAATTAGCAAAAACTAAATTGCTTGTCAATGTAGGAGGCGGTTAAATAGAGCTCGGCTCAAACTGAAAAAAAAAAAAAAAAAAAATGGAATTGAAAGCAGTAATGCAATTCGACGGACTTCCCTTCTGCACTCCAGAAAGCTGTCCCGCTAAATGAGGAGCCCTTGGCCGGAATGATTTTCAGGGCCCAGTTTGGTGGGACCACACAGCCGACAACTCTCTGACGAAAGCTTTAATTACTTTCTTAATTTTATCTTTTAAAAACGAGAACGCGAGGCACAGTGGGGAAGGCAGCAGGAGGAAAGCGCCGTTCTGTTTGGTTCCTCTAAATGCTCTGATGCCTAATTACCGGCTATAGGCTGTTTGTGTGTATGCGTGCGCGCGTCCCTTTGTGTGTGTGTGTGTGTGTGTGTGTGTGCGCGCGTGCATGCTCGCGAGTTATTCATTCGCGCGGCGCGCCCACAGATGGGGGCCGTCGCCACTCGGAGAGGCTGACAGCTCCACGCCGATTGAGCGGCTTTGACTTTCTTTGCCCGCAACGAAATCCCTGCGGCGACGGAACAATATGTTGTCTCGACGGCTCAGATGGATTCTCAACAGTTTTGTTTTTTTTTTTTTTTTTTGAGGCGGAACTCAAACACTGTTAAGTGTGATTTGAAAAAAATATATAAAATAAATAACTTTGTCTGCGAAGACGACGACTACAAACACTTAATTGGGTTGTTCAGTTTTGGTTCTCAGGCAACAGACCCACATTCAATGTGTGCGCTTCTGTTTGTAGTTGGCTAATAGGTTGAATGACAAGTGAGTTAATTAGCTGTACAGTCGGTATAATTAATTGCAGGCGGGGGACCTTTTAGGTCTTTTAGCATAAACAGACTAAGAAATGATGACATCCTCGCATGTTTTCGTAGCATCTAATAATTTCAATGTTGATGCGTCCAATGTGGGATCAGACAGAAGGCAACGCAAAGAATTCACTCGAGCTTAACATATATGCATGTAAACTATGTTTGCATATTTTGAGATAGCATACACTCCAAAGAGGGTGCTTTCATCAAATACTGCAGTCTAAGCTTGTACAAGCTAAAGGCTTTTTGAATTTTACAGTTTGCCTACAATTGTCCACTGGAGGTTTATCTTATGAATTAGACTCAGGAACCACATAGTATTGATTATTATCAATGTTTTTTGCATTTCCAGATATATGTTTTGCCAATTATCTACTAAACTAAATCAACTACTAAAATAAATACTTTGTACTTTACGTGGTCAATTCACAAAAGCTCTGGTATAACTGAACTCGGGTTTTTGCTCAGATAGTCTGGTTTGATTGCCATGGTGTGAATTCACAATCCAACGTTGATGTGGATCAGCAGAAGAAACAAGTCTGGTTGGCCTGAAAAAGTACGTCTGGGTCTGCTTCAACAGAACCAAACACTGGAAGCAGACGCTAGGCATTGTGGGAACACAGCAAGAAGGAGATCATGGTTCAGACATGGAGTTAAAACTTCTGCTAGAATAAAAAAAAAAAATAGTAAAAAAAAAATATATATATATCTGACTAGGTGCCCTGCAGTAGCCAATAGATGACCGAGGTTCAGTGTTAGTCTTGTCCTCTCCTTCAGCAATTCTTGATGCAGCGCCGCCACAGGCGAGGAGGGGAACATGAGAGATTTTGGTTGGACTGATTTGGACGAACTGAATGTAGCAAACCCCAAATCAACACTCAAACTGAGCCCACTGGACTTTTAGGTGTGAAGAACGATACTTTACTGGATTCGCTGCATACCCCCAAATTAACAACTCACCTTCTCTCAGTGCCTCCACCGCATTTGTCAACTGGTTGAAAATGGCTGTGTGGTGCCATTTGAGGAGCATCATCTTTAGTACCCTCAGTCCATCAGCATCCCCGCTGCGCTTTGGGGGGCGTTGGCATCAGACAACCAAATATGTCATCCTTGAAAGTGCAACTTTGAATCTTCCTAACGAAACAGAACAGACCCTGCCGCTGAGAAAAGTGCCGCTATCAGTCGTTGAAACTCAAAGCGCTCGACAAAGCTCCCAATGTTGGAATGACACCGCGGCCCGAGACCCCTCGCATGCCACATTAAACCCTTCAAAGGCATCACGAACACCATTAATACCGTTTTGTGATCGGATTAATCAAGTCACCGTTTATTGATGCCATCAAGTGATAGGATCCGTAATGGCCCGTTTTAGATGCGACATCATTTTCTTTTAAGTGCCAGTAATGAAACACTTGACCCCTAATTGTCACTGAATTATGCATGAATACCTTGACACTGGATTATTATCGCGCAGTTGACACCGTGGACCTCCATCCCGCAGGATCACCGTTACCATTGAATATTCAATATTGCACACCTATAAGCTCTTTTTTAACCTTTTGGACTTTTAGACAATGGAAAGCAAGAGTCTGGTGAGTGACTAGATGGTCCCTTGCTCCTGCCATTTACAGTGACTCTGTCAGGATCGCTCATGGCAATAAACTTTTCCTCGCGAAACACTGGCAAAAGTGGGCCGCCAACTCGGAGCTCGACTCCATAGGTTCGCTCAGCAGTGCATTTCACTGCCTTTCCTCGTCTGTTTATCAGACGTTACCGTGCCAACGCTAAGGAGGTGAGGGGGCATTAGAGGGAGTGTTTTTTTTTTTTTTTTTTCCAGAGTGTTGTTTGAAATGCAAGCAAGGTAAGTGTTGCTTTAATGTCAGCCCCGATTTTCTGCCGCTCCATTTGATCTCGCGTCTTGAGAGTACATGACTGATAACTGGGTAAAATTGTGACATTTCAAAGGATGTGAGCTACTGTAGAAACATGGTACCATGAAATAATATCACAGATTGATTAGTGAATTTTATTGAGCGGAAAACAAAATGGGCGTTTGTGAAACACGTATTTACAAATCCCTTTAAAAAGCACACGGCGGGTCTTTAATAGCGAACGCAGCTCACTAACTCGTGGCCGACCTCTCACGTTGGCATTTTTTTTCCCGTCACTCAACCTAATTAGCCGCCACAGATGAGGAGAGGCCACGGCATGACGGACAATGAGTGATGTCACCAAACCGCATTTAATATGATGCACGACACCCTCGGGGACGAAGGCTTAGCTGTTGAATCTTGAGACGGTTCACATTCCACATCAGCGCCTGTCACATGGCTTCTTTTTGAACCCTGCAAAATGTGACCGAATGCATTTGCCAATTTGAAGTATTTAATAGTCTGCCTTTGTAGCGCAGTGTACGAAGCCACTTGTGACATGGCGTGACATGACATATTTATATCGCAGCTGCGCGAGATCAAAACGTGCATTGCCAGTGGCGCAGGCAGAAAGTGTATGTGGTCCAGTACAAAACAGGGTGGTCCTGACTTGCCGTTGTTGTAGCGATCGTGCTACTTTGAGTGAAAAAGTCTGCTAGCTAAGCTAACTATCAGCAACCGGAGCTCTACCACATAGTTAATGTTGCTAATATTGTGCAGAAGGGTTACGTTGAGGCAACTGGTTTAGCTAGTTCAGTTGTGATCTGTGACCTGGATGGCTTGGTTAGAACCTTCACAAACATGTTCCCAATATAGGAGTGAGTTAGGTCACGGTGGCTCTTTCAACTTTGTCATACAGTTCCGTTTTCAGATGAGAACGAAACAAGTGTTGACTCAATGCAAGTCAACAATGCATATAACAATGTCATATGTATTTCTTTTGTTAGATGAGTTTTAATTTAAAAGAAAAAAAAGATAATGATGTTACGCAAAAGCATCAAATTTCCAACAGAAAGTTTCTATTTTAGATATCGGCTAGTTTGTTGGACACAAATATCCTACAATACCTTCAGCAACACCTGACTGCAGGTGTCGTCAATAACCTCACAAAAATTCCATACACAAAGGGCTGATTTAGAGGAAGCAAAGGAAGTTAAAATCTGACTTTTTCAGCTCCGGGGAGTTCACTGAAAGACTGGAGCCATATTATTGTAAGAAAACACCAGTAATACTTTTGGATAATATGGCATGGAGGCAGACGGTTGTGACAGCTGCCTCTTATCAGTACAGAATATATGTGAAGTTAATCCACAGTATATTTTACCTTTTGTGTCTCTGTGTCACGGCACAGGAGAGGTTGTTTTTTTTCTTCTATCCTTCCTTGACATGAGTGCTGCCGCACAGCATCATATTTTCCCCACACAGAACCCAAATCACCCCACCGGTATAAATTACCCAGCAAAAGCCGCACGCTGCTGTGCGCAATCACAACAGCATAGCGGCGGCGGGCGCGGTGCGTTCAGGGGGACACAGGCAGTAATTGCCAATGAATGGCAAAGCAGACGGCACCCGTAATAAGGCATGAAGGAATTGACAGTCTGGATATGAGCTGCCTCCGGTCCACAAAAGCAAACAAAAGTTCAATTATCGCAGTTGCACAAATTTTCTTTTTCTTATTTTTTTTCCCGCTGTCGGGTTAAAAGTTGCGCAGAGGAAACGTGAACGGCTGGCATCCATTGCTTCCCTTATTTTTACAAGCATGTGACACGACGAGCTCAGCCCCAAGTGGAGTGTGGTCGGCTTTGATAAACATTTGACGTCGGGGTTGGAGTCCTCTGCAAACACTTTGCCTATCAGATTTTTTTTTTTTTTTTTTTTTTTTTTTTTTTTTTTTTTGACTTCATATCTTTTGAAGGAAATTGAAAAAAAAAAAAATTGCGCATTCACTGAATCTGTCAAAACACCTTCCCTCAAGGTACGCGATCGTGCTCTCCCTTGACTGGTCTGCTTGAACGGAGAACCTCTGCACGCACCGTCAATGGAGTTCAGTCGCCGGCTTTTAGGCGTAAAAAATAAATAAATAAATTGAAAAAAAATTGCACTTTATCGCCTGAACGCGGGGGCGACTTCAAAGGCGAGCTCTCTCCGCCTGTCTTTTGCACGCTCGCGTCGGGGAAAACGCCTGGCTGCTGATATTTAAATCCGTTTCCCCCTCAAAGCTCTGCGTTTTAACTTGCTGCTAGTTAACAGCCCTTCAAGTCCGCGCCGCACCGCCTCCTCTTGGTGGGGGGGGGGCAACAGTTGCTCCTTGCCCGCGTCGTCACGCCCTCCGGTTTTCTCCTCGGCCTCCCGAGGACGCAGCGTGACGCTGACCGCCTTTGCCCTCTCGCCTGACGCCGCACATCTGCTACAACTAGACAAAAAACACAGAGGACTTTGAAAAGCCTCAACTGGTGCTCCCTCTTTTTTCTTTTTTTTTTTTAATTGGCTTCATGAAATGTCGCGAAGGAGAAGAGGTGGGAAGTAGTGAAGTATAAATATTTCATCACTGTAGTTCAGTAGATAGGTATCTGTTCTTTGAGTTTTTATTTTTATTTTTACACCCTGCGTTTGGATACAGGTGTCTGTACTTGGTTCTTCTTATAATGGAAAAACACTCGTCACTTTTGTGGTGGAAGGTGTTTCACAGATACAGATTCTGTTGAAAGTAATTTGTTGTTGTTTGAAATTGGACTTATTTGAACCTTTGCTGTTGTGTAGTCAAATATAAACGTGTACCATATTTCAGAGGGAGATTTCTTAGAGCACCTTGGCTTTGGGGTCACATAGGTCAGTTCAGAATATTCTGTCACAATATTTTCATTTTTGCAAAATTATCAACAAATGATCACAAATGTATTGTTTTATTAATGATATTAAAAATATGTTTTACTTTTAATTTTATTAAACATGTTTAAAACAGTTAAATAGATTGAGGCAGATCAAACATAACAGCAACATTGTCAGCAAAAAGCAAAAGCAAAAAAAAAAACAAAAAATACTGCCTGAAATCACTGTGTAAATAAACCTCGCGTTCAAAAGGGATAGCAAGAAGTGCATTTCAGAAGCTGTACTTTCATACACTTAGTTGAGGAAAGGAGTTGAATCAGTACTTTTACTTTCACCAGAGTATTTTCTGACACCAGTATCCATACTTTTACCAACCCACATATAAAAATAGGTGTGTGCCATGTGCTTTCGCCGTCTGCCGCGACTCATTTTACTCCCAAGCTCAGCTGAAAGCAAACGGGGATCAAACAGGGGCTCGGGAAAGGGCTCGGGGGTTGGTGGGCTGTGGCTGGAATGGCTTATCGACGCCGCCTCCCACAGGGGGTGGCCGGATTAGAAACGGCAACAGTGAGCGCAGAGAAGGATGAATGAAAGAGCTAGCTTAGGAGAAGAGGAAGTGGGGAGGAGTGGGTTATTGACACAAAGATTAAATGGATCCCCCAGTAAAGCCGCTGGATAAAAATCACTGCCGTCCCTGGTGATCGGGCAACCAAATTATCATTAGAGAAATGAACAGTGGGGAGAGGGGAGGGGAGGGGAGGGGCCTTGTCGCGCAGACATGTCAGTGAAACCGCTGCATGGCAGCCGGGTGATAGAATTAAAAAGCTGCAATGGCGCTTTAATGCAATGACCAAAGATGTTTGTCTGACTGGGTGCATGTGTGTGTGTGTGTGTGTGTGTGTGTGTGTGTGTGTGTGCGCACGCGCAACGATAAGAGTTAATCACTTTATGCTCTTCCGTGGCTCTCAATTTAAAAAATTAAAAGGGAGCATCTGACAATGACTTGGGGGGGGCTGGGGGGACGAGGGGGGTAGCTGTCCCATCGTCGCCGCCACGGGCAGCTGAGCCAGCACGCCGGGAGGTGGGTTTTGTTGAGAGAGATGAAGGCGGGTTTGAGGCAGTTGGGACAACTTATAGATCCCAATTCGCCGAATCTACAGCCGCGTCAGCGCAGCTCAATGCGAACCCGCCCACTGCAGTTTTAAACTTCAGAGACACAGTTTGTCTTTAGCGCTAATCCTACGGCGCGTCGCTCTGTGCGGTTGTGCGAGTCAAAAGGGTTTTTTTTTTATCGTCAGAGATCTGAAAGTTTTTTGGGGGATTTGAAGCAACAGTAATTATTGCTGCAACTCGGGTTACGTCGTAGTTTTTAATCGGACACACGCTGAGAGATCTTCTGACCCTTCACAAACAGACAGTGGTCCTATAGAGATGCAGGTCAGGCTAAAATTCTCTCTCTGTAACTTCAGAATCTCCGGCAGTTGCAAACTAACGGCCGATCATCACAGTTAAAATATCCTTGAATAAACAGATTTGAAATTTGCAATGATTTGCAAAATCGTTAACGAATGTATTCTTTCAAAGGCAGTTTAAAAAGACGTCATGAACAAAACAGACTTTCACGGTTTTGTTAACAGACCTTGAGGTGTCGCGCTTGCTAACTGGCACAGAGGTTTATTTCAAACTGACAGACCAAAGAGTAAAAATTATGACGTTTACCCCAAAAGATGTGCCCCCGTTCTTCAAACTTTCCCAACCCCTAAATAACTTTTGCTCTGGAAAGTTGCTCAGTCGAGACACAGGTCTCAAGTCGTATCCCTGTCTAAGGTGAAGAGGTTTGCGTTTGGCTCATCGGTAATGGCAGCTGTGTCCACAGGAGAGGGAAATTTTGGAAATGACCAAACTTATGCTTGGGAGCCGTGCATTACCCCCAGATCAGCAGCAATATCTCAGCGTGAGGGACTGTGGAAAAGCTGTGCAGAGAGCCACTAATGTATCGCTTGTTCTGACAATAGTAGACCGAGGAGACCCTGCCGTAACTTGGTCACAAATGACAAACGGCAAGGCCGGAATCGCTCTCGCAACCCTTCGACGGATGATAAGCAACACCACCAGCCCATTAAAATCTGTCACAACTAACAAGCCTTCGGATGGAACAGGCACCAAGAAAGCACTTAGCTTGGTCGTAGCCGCTGTGCTACGTAGCGCGTCTCTCAAGTCGTCGGTGTCTGTTTAACGCATTAATTTTTAATATCGGTTTCCTCGCCGACGGAGCTGGAGTGCTTAGCAAAAAAAAAAAAATTGTTTGCGTGTCGGCACTCATTCATCACGGCGGGCACTGCTGTCGTTATCTCCCACTGTGTCGATGGTCTTTAAGGAATCTACTGGCATGATGCAGAATTTACAAGACAACCAATGGAAATGGCCATGTATTCTGTTAAGTGAAGTCACACAAAAGAAATAAGTACTTTGTGTTCAGTCGCTGACAAACATATTTCTATTTACATAAAAAGGGAGGGATGCTGTTCTGCAGCCTTTGGTTGTAACCAGCAGTTATTTGAGTTCCTGCTGCATTTGGTGCATTTTCCTTGACTGGATATTTCCTCTTATGGGACCGAACTCCGGCATTTTGTGAAAATCCCTGTAGTTCAGCAGTATGTAAAATACTCACACTTGCAGAAACTCAAACTAGTATCGTGATGCTCAGTTTGACCTTCAGCGAGTCCACAGCATTGGCTGATGAGCAATTTGCATAAATAAGCAAATGAACAAGCGAGTGCATGATGTTGAAATTAAAGGCACGTAGGTCACAACAAGATCGTGAGAAAGATGGTGCAACCGTGCCGAGAGGAAGAAGCTCTCACGTTTCCACAGATTTGAGCTGGGTAACCATTCCCTAAAGTCAAATGTAGGCAGTCATTTCATTCACATCACATCTCAGCTCAGCCCCTTGAACAACATCGATTCGCATTTTACAAAGAATCCAACCAAATAACAGTGGACTCAGAAGAATGGAACTTCGTTCAATACACTTTGATCAATTCCAACCTTCCAACACATATATAACAAATAATTCAGGCTTCAGCTTTGACTCCAGATCCAATAGCGATGTAGCCGTTGTTGCCGGCACTCCATGATCATGGAAAATTGATGGCGAACCCTCAGGATTCACTTCTGCGGGGCGATGGGTACACAGGAGATTGCGTGGAGTTGCGGGAGCTGGTGGAAGAGCGACTCTCAGTGTCGTCAGGCACTCGCTGTGTTCACTTTCGATTTCAGCGCTTCCAGTGTTTAAAATTTGGCCTGATTTATGATTTTCATAAGGGTAAGACCTTCATATACTGCTCCATAAATACATTATTTTAAGTATATACTCACAATACAACAAAAGTAATTTGGTTTTCCCACCCATAGAGCGGTTCTGATTTATATATTAGACAATACACATATACCAAGGGTCTTGCTCCCAGTTAGCTGCCATCTTACACTGCCATATTTCTAAGGAAGCCTGGTGTGGCCCTTTGTAATTAGGGTGAACACGCGTGTCTTCAAATAAACCAACGAAGAAGAAGAAGAATGAAGTATCCAGGTTTGTATGCGCAGCCAACAGCAGTGCACTGGCGAACTCGGGAGAGGGAGGGTGAGCGAAGGAGCGCTGCATTCCAAAATGTAACCACTTGATGTCGCGGTTTCTTCTCAAAATCTCCAAATATTACACAGTGGACCTTGAAACAAAAAGGTTACAGTTTTTTTTTCGTTTTTTTCCACAGCCGAGGCCACTTAAACACCTTTTCTGTACGGCTGCTGGAGACCTTTTTCTATCTTTTTTCTGTTGTTTCCTACAGCAGCCATTTGTCACCCGGGTGGCTGACTGCTGGGTGGGATGTCAGGGGGCGCTCTTTGCTGTGACGGTGACTCACTGCGGCGCGGCGCCATTGATTGTTGTCTCCCCGGCTTTGTGAATAAAGAATTCACTTTGATTGACGCACCGCACATTCATGGCCGTTTGAGTCTCTGCAGTAACTCGGCGAGACAGATGCTGTCTTTCAAACTGGAGGGGTGAAGAAAAGGGCCTGGCAACCAGGGGCCGAGTGGGAAGAAGGGAAAAAAATACGCTTTTCCAGCCGCTTTCAAGGTCTAAAGTTCGAGTGATGCCCGTCACCCGCCCAGGGTTGATCTCGGCACCGTTTGATCGACACCCGCGGCCAACAGATTGGGTTAGTTTCGGTCTGGCGTGCCGAAATGAACCCAGTACCCCTCTTTTGCTCACACGGTGTGACGAGGAAGAAGCGGAGCGCGGATCGGCCATAATCAACCATAATGAGTGATGAAATGAGCTTAGCCGCCGCCACAAAGCGTGCCACTCTTCCTCGTTTCAGACCCTCCTCAGTATTCCGCCCCGGTGCCACCTCGTAAGCAATTACAAGCATATTAAGCAGCGGATAACAAGGAAAAAAAACGACATCTAAGGCGGCGGCAGAAAAACAGACCGGCGCCGCTGTGACCGGCAAGAACTCTAAAGCAAAACAGACGCCTCTTTTGAATTTCAATGGTTCGGCGCGTCGGACTCGAGTCCCCCGAAAGCCTTGCGGGCGAGGCGCCACGGTTTAATACGTTAATGCACGGCGCGACTCAGAGATATCAATCGCGGAGCCGGCAAATCTTTCAGGCCCCGACAGGTTTGCATACAGGAAGCCACTTAGCGCCGTGGACCAATCATACACGATCGGTGAGCGGATGGCTGGAAAGTGGAGAGCGCTCCTTTCAAGGGCCGTTTGCACAGCCATTCCGCGCGTTGGCCCGAGCTCTGTGACAAATTCAAAGCAATCTGTCAACGTCTCCCCGCCGCCGCCCCCAAACTAGCGGAGCGCCGACTGTAACACAAAAGGACGGCGCGGAACACCTGCTGAGAAAGATGGAGATGGCTGGCAGCCAAGGCAACATATGGGTCTCATTCCGGGGGCCCTTAATGAAGACAACCAGACATAAATACCGGACAAAACGGGCCGCTCAGGAGTCCTGCCGGCATCCCATGGCGCTCGCTGCCGACTTTGACGCCGACACGTGATCGTCCTCAGTGCGTTTAGGGAGGGAGGGGAGGGCGTCAAAGACAGCAAGAGCGGCAGGAGGGAGAACAGAGGGATGCGGTGCATACCAACGAGGCTCCCTGAAAGCGTCGTTGTCTCCTTCTTCCTTGAAGTCCGACAGGTAGGAACATCGGGCTGAGTGTGAAGAGTCAGAACACGTGGGCAAAGTCTGGCAATTTTAATGCGTGACTTTTGAAAATTGTTCAGTTTTAAGTGAAATCGGAGTCAAAGGAGTTTTGAACATTTGAGATTTCTTTTATATGTATGTAAGAAATGATAGAAAATTTAATTTGAAGACACTGTCTGGAAGTTCTGTCTGATTGAATCTAATTTCAGACCATTCATTTCCGTTTGGACAATCACACTTTAGTAATGAGAAACTCAAGAAAGCAAATGATTCAAATCTCCTTATGAGGCCTCAAGCTAGAAAGTATCATAATAATATTAGTGATGCTCCTCTGGAAATGACCAGTATGGTTCCTCGCCCTGGAATGGGTTTAAAGTTTGCTGATTCTTTGGATCAGTACGAGATTCCAAACAATCAACGAGATTCCAAACAATCAGCCAAAGGAGGAGAGTGTACAGTGTTGTGTGCGTGTGCAGTGCCGTGAGACTGAATTTGTGGAATTTGAGCCAGTCTAAGTGCATCAATTTTGAAAAAAAAATAACTTTAGTTTTTGAACCTTGAAATTTCAGGGCAACAATAGTACAACAAAGCAATTCAGATACAAAATTCGGATTGGAAATGAAGATCCAGACTCTTCAGCACTCTGACATTTGAAAAATTAGGCATAGAAGTATTTTTTTCACTATTTCACCTTGCAGATAATTTGAAAAGGTAAAATGTGTTTTGAAACTTTGTCCTCAAAAATAAAATTGTTCAATGGGTATTCCGAAATGTGTTACATTGCACGTTGTACACATTGCACCCATTCAAGTGGAAGCGACCCAATGTCGTGTCAGCGTTGAAGACCAACTCGCTGAAGTTCGAAGGGAGCATCAGAAATGGGGAGACAGAGGGATTTCAGCGAGTTTGAACGTGTCGTGGTTCCTGGAGTGTTTCACAAACGGCTGATCCGCAGGGATTTTCACCACAGCACAACCTTTCAGAGGGGTTTACAGAGAATTCACCTAAAAACAGAAAGTACCCAGTGGAGTTGAGGAAAATGTTTCGTTGCTGTCAGAGGTCAGAATGGGAGGAGAACAAGTAGTTTCATCGACGATTCTCAATCGGGGCTTTAGAGCAGCATAGGTTTTGGAGCAGTGGTCCCCAACCCCTGGGCCGCGGACCGGTACCGGCCCATGGGTCATTTGGTACCGGGCCGCACAGAAAGAATATTTAACTTCCGTTTAATTCATTCTGAGCCTGGACAATTTTATTTTGAAAAGTGACCGGATTCTGTCCGTGACATCAATCTATGGCTCACCTCTTGACGCATGTCCATGCGGTTGTGTCAGTCACCTGATACGTTGCCGCTAGATTAAACCCACGAGCCAGCAAGCTAGCGAGCGACATGAGTGAAAACAAACGTCTTTGGAGAGAGGAAAAGGCCCAGGGAGGAGACAGAAGAGCCCACGACCTCCAAGACAAAGATAGCAACGTTTAACAGACAATACCAGGAGTCCGACCACTAACTTTAGATTCCTACGCCCTCTAGCACTCTGCTTAACATGCGGTGACCGGCTCTCGAATGAGGCAATGAAGCCTTCAAAGCACTCAGAGTCCAAGCACCCTGCATTTAAAGACCAGCAGCCATTGGAGTATTGAGAAAGAAAAAAAGCAACTGTTACTCATGTTATGTTGTTGTCGCCATGTTGGGAGGACGCTGCTAATAGTTCCATACCACAGTTTCCATCGGTCCGTGAAAACACTGTCTCACATTAAACCGGGCCATGGTGCAAAAAAGGTTGGTGGCCGCTGCTCTAGAGCATACAGTTATCAACATGCTATGTCATATTTGGTCATTGGGCCCAACACTGTTAGTGCAAGTACACAACCAGAAAGGCCTTCTTTTTTTTTTTTTTGTAAGAACAAAACATAAACGAACAGCAGCAACGCCTCAAACCTTTTCCCACAGTGGTGATCCATGAAGGACCCTGCAGCCAGTCAAGACGACAGTACAAATGCCAGACAAGAAAAAGCCCAGGCTGCTACAGAGAGATACAGGCCTGGTCACAGGCAGACTAACAGCCTCTCTCTGCTAAATGCAGAGTGGTGTCAGGGGAGGGGAAAAAAGGTACTGTCAGTTCGCCACCCGTCATCTTGTCTATTTATAGCACACCGTAATTAAACGGCGTACATGAAGCGCGAGTGGAGAAATGTACATCGTGCAGGGGAGGAAGAATGGAACGACGTTCGTCGAATTCGCACCCGATTGACAGTCGGGCTGGGGCTCATTTCCAGTGGAGGGGGGGCCGGATGGGAGCAGCGCCCCTGTTATCAGTTCACCCTAGACAAAGACCCCCCCCCCTTTCCACACATACATGACAGTGGGCTTATTAATCATCTATTACCGCCGTCGCCCACGGAGCCCCACATCACGGCTGCGACATCCCAGGACCCAGGCATTATTTGCAGCCCTCTCGCTCCGCCACCGTTCTTTCATCCGGTCACCGACCGTAATCCCTTCATTAGGCGGACGGACGCAGCCTTTCTCGGAAAATTAGCAGCAGTGAAATGATGCAGCGACTTACTGTACGTGCATAAGCGGTCCGCCCTTATAACGCGTCGATGATCCACAGCACACCACTAATCAGTCAATTAATCACCATCGCGCGATTTTAATCTCTTGCTTAGGCCTTACACCACATAATGGCTTTGAAACATTTAATTTCATGCCTTGATTACAAATGAGGCTCATTCTGATGCCCCGCTTGTCTGAAACCTCCCCCCACCAACCCCGCCGCACCTTCACTTTGGTCATTAGGAGGCGTATCGCACGGCTTCTTAAAATGTCATACGGAGCGTTGAAGCCTTTTGAATGTGTTTTTCAAAAAAGGACATATGGTTGGTATTGTGTTCCGTCTGTAGTGTCGCGACAACAAAAAAAAGGCAATCTTTGAGTCCTGTTCAGAGAGCGAGCCGGCCTGTTTGGCTTTGTTGATTCCAGTCAATGCAGCTACAAAACCAGCTCATGTTTATTTATCGCACGCTTGATATCGAGAGCTTAGTTCGGCAAATGGGAGGGAAATGGAAATGTTTGATTTTGAAATGCAAATGTTGAAGGGTAACTGTTCCTGTTAAAATGGCGTTGTCTAATTGGTCATTTAGTAAAGGCGTTGGTGGTAATTATGCAAGGAAAAAAAACAACTTTTTTACAAATATCTTTTGCGTCTTTTTCGGCTATTACCGAAAGAAAAAGTAAAGAAAAAGGGCTGCATACATTTGAATTTGACTTCACTCAACTTTATACATTCACACCCATTGGTGTATGAATGTGTGTGTGAATGGGTGAATGAGAGGCCAATGTAAAGCGCTTCGGTGTTCCGTGGAGTTGCTGGAAAAGCGCTACATAAGTGCAGTCCATTTACCATTCACATATTCATTCTCGTGGAGAAGCATGAACAGGCTGAAATGAAGATGGATCAACGTTTGGTTTTTGCTCACGTCATTTTCTTCCTAGATTTGTTTATGTCGTTGAGTCGTCAGTCCAACAGTCAACTTAAATACCCAGCGTACTTCATATCAGAGTACGCTGGAGGAGCTAGAAGCGCTTAATAGGCGCTTGGCGGCGCCTTCCCTGAATGATACAGTCCTATCTTGATTCGAAACGCGGCTCCGATGACAGAAACGCTAATGTGATTTGTTCGCGTCGCGCCTCAACGGTCCGGTGACAGGAGGAGCAGACGGAAATGATTTTCAACAGGCCGGAGAGTTGGTTGAGTTTGGAATTTTTTTTTTTTTTTTTTTTTTTTTTCCTTTTGTGCTCATATGGGCCAGACGGAGGGGATACGTTTCTGCTCAATTAACACATTTCACACCCATTTCCACCTGCCTTGTTGCCTCTAGAAGGTAATTTTAAGACGTGCTGTGTTATTTATTCATGAGGCCGGGGCATATGGTGGCCTGTTAAGTAGTCGGCATTAAAAAGGTCCGTTATTGTGCCAACCTCATTTCGCCAGTGTTTCCTAACAGGAAAGTGTCCCTGGCCCGTCAGTGAACTCTCACAGAAACGAGAGAAAAAAAAAATCTATTCTCTCTTGTTTTCATTCATTTATTCGGGACTGAGCCTCAGCGAAGGCCTGCTCTCATCAGAGCAGGACTACGCAAGGCGAAGTCTTGATTGTTTTTTTTTAAGGTTTATTCTTATTCTTCCGCCGCCCTTTTGCGCTCAAATTTGACTCCCTGACCATAGAAAATATGCGAATTTTTTTTGCCACATGGTGCAGAAATTGGTGAAAATTTCATAAAATGAAGAGAAAAAGGCAAAATTCCACTCTCTAGCGCCACCTACAGCCATCAAAAATTTTGAAATGGGCCTAGCTTCCACTAGGAAGGTCGAAAAAATATGGGGAAAAATTCCACGTGTTCGTCTCTTCAAGCCCGACATTTCGTATGCTCTAACTATCGTCCGACATACAGGAAGTGAGTTATTTCCACCTTTTTGATTTCACGTTAAAAACTAACTACTATCTAAGGTCGTAGAGACATGGGGCCAACACCCACGCGTGCGGTACATCCAGACCTATTTGCTGATATGCTGACCTTTGACCCCAGACAAACCGGAAGTGAGCTCGCGTCACTTGTTTGGAACAGAGTGAAAACACAAGGCTCAGAAAGCGCAAGTCCGACGGGCTTCAAAATTCAGTATGACATAGACTGGACCTTCATTCCACGGAATCATCAAACAAAAAGTGAAAATTTCAAAACGTTTTCCTGCAACGGCCCTCCAAAGTCGACGCACATTGAAAATTGAGCAGAAATCGCTCAAAATCCCGCTGAAAAAATTAAAATGCCTCTAGCGCCCTCTAGGAAGGTCGAAACGACATGGGACAAAAACCCACGCATTCCATGGATAGAGACCTACATTCTGACACTCGGAAGTTAGCTATTTCCACTTCTTTGAAATCATCCAGAGTGACAGTACTCAACAAACCGTTAATGCTGCAAGTTTCAAACCTTTTGTATTACACAGACTAGACTCTCAGAAGGTCAACGTAAAAAGAATGGTCCGGATGCGTTTCATTTTATAATCCTTTAAAGTTGATGCATGTCAAAACTGACCAAAAAACACACCAGAAAACGCAGAAAATGCACCTAGCGCCCTCTAGGAACATCGAAAATTGGTGCAACAAAAACCCACGCGTTCGTCTCATCAAGCTCTACGTCGCGTACGCTCTAATTTTTGAAATCCGACAAACAGGAAGTTAAATATTTCGAGTTGTTTGAGATCGCCACAACGAAAAAGAACGAAGTCCGTTTTTTCACTCACCATGCCTACACCGTTATTCACACCCCGGAAGCTCTTAGCTAAAAAATGAGACCAATATCTTTCCTGTAGACGCCGAAATGGCGGAGTTCTGAGCTTAGATGTCCATGCTTGCAAAAGCGGAGCTAACGGAGCTAGCGGCGCTAACTCTGCTCCTGCAGGTTGGGAGCCCCTCACGCCTTTCTCTTTCTCTCCCTCTTTTTCAACAGACACATACTGTAAATGGCTGCAGTTTTCTTTATGAAAGTGCTACAGACGTCATTCAAACATCCACGTGTTTGTCTCATCAAGACCTATATTTTACATTTGACAGCCACTTAAAAAAAAAATGCTGGTAAAAAAATATGCATCATTTGCATACACGGGCATATCATGATTAGACCTCTTGTCCAGGTTTTTCAACACACAAATGCCTGCAGTTTCCTTTACAAAAGTGCTACAGACGTCATTCAAACATCCACGTGTTTATCTCATCAAGGCCTATATTTTACATTTGACAGACACTTCAAAAAAAATTGCAGGTAAAAAACATGCATCATTTGCATACACAGGCATATGATGATTAGACCTCTTCTCCCTCTTTTTCAACACACAAATGTCTGCAGTTTCCTTAAGGGAAGTCCTACAGACGTCATTCAAACACCAATGTGTTTGTCTCATCAATACCTTTATTTTACATTTGATAGCCACTTCAAAAAAAAAAAGTGGTGGTAAAAAATCAGCATCATTTGCATAGACTTCTTGCAGAGTCAGCAGATGTCGCCGGGCGTCGGCAGAGGACGGGGGTCAATTACAGGCGTCGGCAAAGGTCGGGGGTCGCGTCGGCCACGGTGGCTCAGTCCCGCAAACGCTGCTTGCAGCTTTAATTTATTCATTTTGTTTGCTTCACTTGTGCTAAAACACATCCTTTGTCAAATCAGCCCCATGTGATGTCACATGTTGATGTTCCACTGGGCTCCACTATCTGGGAAGGCTTTTATGCCTGATTTTTCTGCCCTTCCAAAAATGTGCAAGGAATCATTTTTTAGCTAGCTTTGATTTTGGTAGCGGCCAATCAAACAAGAATGCTGTATTGGAGTCCAGTATTGAGAAAGATCGGGAAAATAGTAAGTATAGAACCTTTAAGTGAAGACATTAAGAATCTTTCTTAACTGGAGTGAAAAAAAAAAAGAAATACTGGATGCCGTAGCTCATATAATCCTTTTTTCTGCCTTTCATATGTGCCTGCTTCAGACAGCACTCCTGTGGTGCGTTGTATTTCTCACATAACGTTGAAGAAATGTACTTTTATTCACACAACCGTCCTTGAAAAAGAAAAGTGCCTAACATCCCTGAACACAATGTGTACGAAAAACAAACTGTAAACATGCTGTGGTAGAATTTCCTTGTTTTACTTTAAAAAAAAAAAAACCTTAGATGGAAAAGAAAACCAAGTGCCGAGTTTTGTTTTCCCTTCTTTATTCCTTTTTTGCCATTTCCAGTCACCCAATCCTCAACTCGCACAGCAGAATATGCTGCGCGCAATATCATTAGTGTTAGGTCGTCGTGAGCCATACGTTCGGCTGCCTCATGGCGCGGCTCAGGCAACGCAGGGGCAACTGCGTCCTGTCATGAGGCAGCCCCCGGCCTCTCGCGTGCGTTACGTCCTCGCCAATCGATAGTGGGACGGCTTCTCGCTGGAGCCGAGCATGACTTGTCTCCCCCGTGTGTGGACGGGGAGGCCGCCGGCAATGAAAACTGTTATATGGCCCAGTAGTGCTGACAGGTTTCTTTCTCCTTCTCCTCCCCCTCCCCTCCTCCCTGTTCCTCATTTATTTCTCCAGGCTGTGTTCCAGGAGGTAGTCGAGGGGGGAAGGATGGATCTCCGGCCGTGTGTGAGAGCCTCCCCCGAGGGAAGCCGCCGCCGGACGCAAGGCCTCGCGGGCCGTTGACCTGCTGTCCTCCATGATTTATAGCCGCTCTGGGAACCGCGGCCGCCGCCGAGTCCCGCCCTCTCTTTCTCCTTCGCTTCTCTCGTCGGGGGGGATTCGCAAGGGAGCACCGTCGTGCAACGCCAGGAGTAGGAATTCATCGCGAGCACCTCGGGCCGCCGCACGCACCCTCGAACCGTCGCGTCTATGCCTTGCGTTAATAAATAAAACATTCCCAGCAGCTGCAATTCCACCAAACGTCCACCGGAGTGCTCCTCGCTCACCTGACGTCGTATCAGTCATGACGCGTCGTCCGTAGGGTCCCTCGGGCGCAGCTGCCGCTCGCTGAATAGAGGGTGGGTCGATGGAAGTGCGCTGAGTAATGAGGCAACGTGTCTTTGCGCTGGTCTGGGGGTAGCTGGTGCGACCCCCTGTTATCGTATCATTCCGATACTCTTGAAGGACATTTCCCGCAGCACAAACCTCGCCTGAGCGCCTAAGATATCTTTGTTTTTGCGAAGATTGCAAGGGTTTCTTTTTACCGTCTGGCGTACCTTTTCTTTTCCGCTTTCATGCTGAAAACCGGGGCGAGGGAGTGAGAGCCAGCCAGCAGGTACCCCGCACCCCCCCTCCCACTCCTCCACGCCATGGTGCTGCCGCCCCCCGACAAACGCCACGTGTGCCTGACCACCATCGTCATCATGACGAGCATGGCCTTCATGGACGCCTACCTGGTGGAGCAGAACCAGGGCCCGCGCAAGATCGGCGTGTGCATCATTGTCCTGGTGGGCGACGTGTGCTTCCTCATCGTGCTGCGCTACGTGGCGGTGTGGGTGGGCGCCGAGGTGCGCACCGCCCGCCGCGGCTACGCCATGATCCTCTGGTTCCTCTACATCTTCGTCCTGGAGATCAAGCTCTACTTCGTCTTTCAGAATTGCAAGGCCGACCGCAAGAGCCTGGAGACGGTGGCGCGCAAGGCGCTGACGCTGCTGCTGTCCGTGTGCGTGCCGGGCTTGTACCTCGTCCTGGTGGCGCTCGACAGCATGGAGTACGTGAGGACGTTCCGCCGCAAGGAGGACATGCGTAGCCGCCTCTTCTGGGTGGCCCTGGACCTCCTGGACCTCCTGGACATCCAGGCGAACCTGTGGGAGCCCCAGCGGACGGGGCTGCCCATCTGGGCCGAGGGCCTGATGTTCTTCTACTGCTACATCCTGCTGCTCATCCTGCCCTGCGTGTCGCTCAGCGAGATCAGCATGCAGGGCGAGCACGTGACGCCGCAGAAGATGATGCTTTACCCGGTGCTCAGCCTGGTCACCATCAACGTGGTCACCGTCCTCATCCGGGGCGTCAACATGGTGCTCTTCCAGGACAGCCGCGTCTCCACTATCTTCGTGGGCAAGAACGTGGTGGCCATCGCCACCAAGGCCTCCACCTTCTTGGAGTACCGCAGGCAGGTGAAGGAGTTCCCGCACCCGCAGAACGCCATGGCCATGGAGCTGCAGCAGAACTCGGTGGGCCACGCGCAGCCACTTCCCAACGCCACCACCACCACCCTGCCGCACGAACCCTCGCCCGCGCAAGACGTCATCGACACATGACCGCCAGCGGCGGGCTGAGGAAAAAAAGGCTCTTTTTCTTATTTTTTTGTTTGCTGTTGTTGTCGTCCATCTTGTTTTTTTTTCTCTCCGGGAGAGCCGACAGGAACTTTGATGGAGGAATCGGCCGCGTGGCAGGATGATATTCGGCTCTCGTCGTGCAAACTGCTGCAAGAGGCTTGCAGGGCGATTTTCAGCATCACCTGCCTGCCAGAGCGCCGGGTAACCCCGCTCTTGACGGAGGGCGGCGACGTGTGCAGACTTTGAAAAAAAAAAACAGAAACAGAAAAACATAATAATCAGAAGCTTTTGTTGTGCTATACCGTGTTTTGTTTTGGGTTTTTTTTCGATTTCTTTCGAGAAGCCTCAGAGACAATCTAACCTGGACCAGAGAAGATTTTACATGCAAGACGGACGGTCTGCACCCTTTATCTTGTACAATATCTTTTTCAAAAAAAAAAAAAAGATAAAAACTGGTCGCTTTTGAAAGTGTAGCTCCTCCCGTGCTGACGCAAAGGACAAAGCAGTCAACGTGGCTGCCTGAGGTCGAGGAGGAGCGGGGTTCTTCACCCGCTGGAGGTGGAGGAGACGTTTTTCCTCGGTTTTTCTCCTGGTGTGTTTACTTGCACGGAGAGAAGAGGCTCGGTGGGAGCCGCTGCCTCGGTCAGCAACAGAGCTCAGCATAACACCGCCCACCACATGCAGCTGGGCATCTGGGCACACATACACTGTGTGTGTGTGTGTGTGTGTGTGTGTGTGCGTGCGCGTGCGTGCGTATGCGCGCCTGAGAAACAGATCGAAATCTTTTCGGAGCAGATGCGAGACGATGGAAGCAGGATGTGACACGACAATTTGCAAAAGAGACAAATACGAGGAGGGATGTCAGGCTGGAGGCGGAGGAGATGATGACGATGATGTGATGGGGTCAAGATAGTTTTTGTTTCCTGTACTGTACATTCCTGTCCAATGAACTCAAGTTTTACAAGGATTAGAAAAAAAAACACCTTTCAGATGGGGAAAAACAGACAATACGCAGAAAATACACAGAAAATATTTTTCTGTTATTATTATTATTATGATTATTATTATCATCATCATTATTATTATTATTATTATGTGCATTCTTTAATTGGTGGAGGCCAATGTTTTAATAAAGTTATAAGGGGGGAAAAAATTACGACAATTTCCTTTTTCAAATGTCTATTGTGATGAAATAAATATTTTTTATCTAAACCGACTGCTTGTGCTTTTCCCCCAGCAAAACAACAGCAGCTCCACGATTACACAACTGCAGCTCCGCATCCTGAAAGATGTATTGCAGCGAAGGAGAGGCACTAGCGCGCTAGCGTGCACATCAATATTTAGGCCACCCCGCCCCTTGCTTGACTCCCAACATACATCGCAGTCTCTGCCCCTTCGGGCTGCCTCGTCTCGTGTTGTGTTCCTGCAAAGGCAAGCAATTATCTGGTGACGAAACATCAGTTTTATTCTTCTTTGCAAAATAAAAAAAAAACGAAATCTAGCCGCCTTTGATATCGGCCCACTGTGACCCGGATGACTGAAAATCTTTCACGGATCTGACAAGACGTCCAGTTCGGCTTTACTGCGGTGGCGGCAATCCCTCGGCCCCGCCTCCCCGACCCAACCCCCGAGCTGAGCGCCGTCAACGCTAATCTTCACTGCGGCGAGTCGGCGTCAATTATCAAAAGGAAGTCTCGCGGCTGACAGATGCCCTGCACCCCGCGTTACCATGGAGAATTTTATTGGCTGTGTCACGACGGGACGAGGTGGAGGTCAGCCGCGCGGCCGAGCGGCCACTTTGCTGTCGGCTGGTTAACGAAGGCCAACTGCTGATGTCAGCGCGGGGAGGCGAGGATTTCTCAGGCGCCGCTCGCTCCGTCATCAGCGAGCGGAGAAGCGCCAGGCGTGAGGGATGTTTCTTTGTGCACGAGATCGTAAAGTGTACCCCGACTCGCCGGAAATGAAAAGATTAGAAAAAATAAAGGCCGCAGCTGTAGATCTCAGCTTCTGAAAGGAAAATGTATCTGCGCACGTGTTTAAAAACTCTACCCAAGGCTGCTGCCTTGACGGGGGGCTGGCTTGCGTGCCTCAAGGACCCTGTGGGCTATGTTGGCATGGGGCTGAAAGATTAAAGTCCCTGGTAGGTTCAAACAAGCCAGGCAGGTCACGTCAAGTGAGGAGCCAGACAAAAAAACAGCACTGGTCGTCCAGGTTGGGGGTTGCGCTTGGCGCTTACAACCCCACCCCGAAAAAACAAAAACTGTTGCAGAAACCACAAAATCAGTGGTCCAGAAGAAACTCACGCCAAAACATGGCAATATTATGGCGGCAGATGAAAACCCAGCTCGGGGAAGTCGGCCACTGGAAGATGAGTCTTCTGAAACATGAACCAGTATCCGTCCGCGACCGTGGTTGAATGTCAAAGACCCGGCAAGTAATCAGAGAGATGCAGCTGGCGAAGGACAGTGGCCTCATGTCCTAACCTGGACCAAGGCGATCGGTAAGTAAGCGATGTCAGTGAGTAACGTGTTGACCTGCAGCGTCCTCGGCAGAACACACGCACAGGCTTCACACTTGTATTCGTGTCTGCGCACGAGCGCTTGATTTTTCTCCCAGACAGTTTTTTTTTTTTTTCTCTCCCCGCAACGAAGAAGAAGACCCGTGAAGCCCACCGCCCCCCGCCGGAGACGCTGAAGAAAATTATGAAAGTGCTGATTTCACAGCGCATGTCAGCCGCGCCGCTGACGCCAGCTCATCAAGCGGCCGAACCGACCGTTTAAGTGGGTGAGGAGAAGCGGTCAGATTGAGCCGCGCCCGCCGCCGCCGCCGCTTCGCCCCGCATCTTCTCTGCAGAAACACATCGATCGCTCCCCGCTGATGGGGGTATTAAATATTTCTCAGGCACATCCTTTCCATTCTGCCCGTCGGCCTTCACTTGGGCTTGCTTGCCTGTCGTGCCGACGCTCTCCGGTACGCGTCAAATTACCAACGTGAATGTAATATGACCTCGATATGGATCTTCCTGTCTTTGGGAGAAGTCGGTACTCTAGGTCTTTATTTGTAGCCTTGAATCCAACCCCTGCTAAATTAGTCAACAGAGAAGATATGACGGAAACCAATGTTAAACTTTTTGTGGTAGAGTTTCAGCTTCCTATGAATTGGATTCTGTGGTGCTTTGTGCAAGGAAAAAAGGCGGCCCAGGAAGACGTCTCAGTCATAGTTGGCTTTCAGGCATTTTGCAAGTTGTTTAGTTTTCAATAGACTGACAAATACTAAAGGAAAAGGGAACAGTTTTCAACAAAGTCATTAGCAGAATTATTATCATCCAATGGATGGACACTACTGTTGAAAAGTGTGGTGTCACCACTCATTCAAGTCCGCAGAGTATTCAAGATCATTATTCCATGAAACTGGATACAGTTTCATGGAATAATGATCTTGAATACTCTGCGATGATTATGAGAGCACAAAAATCAGTCAAAATGTGCTTCATGTTATGGGAACATTTGAGTGTTTAATGAAAACCACTTCCGATGTCTAATTAAAAAGGGACTGAGAGAATTCTGAGATTGTAAAATTCTGTGTGAACACACGAAGAGTAGGCTGTTTTGAAGAGCCTAAAATATAAACCATGGTGCTTTGTGTCGTGAAGAGTCAGAGGAAGGAACAGGAAGAGGAGGAGGAAGAACAGGAAGAGGTGGAGGAAGAGGAGGAAGAGGTGGAGGAAGAGGAGGATCCGATCCCTCCTGCTGGAAGGCATAAATGAGTGGCTGCAGGTGTGTCTGCCTCTCACGACACCTCCAGCCGTCCACCAAACCAGCGTCGTTTGGCACTGCGTTATTTGTAAGTTCTTGCTTCATACATTTGTTTGTTCATGTTGTGGCATTCTGATTGATTGATTTCATCTGTAATATTTATATTGTTTGGAATTGAATTTAACCATGCTAAGTTGAGCCTTATGTATTTGTGTCAGCCACACATTCCCCTGAATAAGAACAACTTCAACTGCATCCTGAACTCCGAGGCTCTTGGTGTCCGACCGCACTCCCATTTTGTTAGCTAACCTATGTTGTCACCAGCACAACCAAAGTAAAATTTAACACTTTGTTTACTCTTTTATGGATTAGCACACACAACTAGGTGTGATTATAAGACAAAGCTTTGTTTTAGAAAATATAATATTTTTTTTGGCAGTTTTAAAGTATTTAACTTCTGTACTGATGGCCACATATTGCACACTAGATATTCATTCTCTAAAATCACATTCAATTAGACATTCAAGGCAACAACTGTCAGTATAAAGTCTGTATGCTATATGTGTTCAGCACATTCCTCACTGGTTTTTCTCCAGCCGGAATGTTCTAAGAGCATTCCAGTCGATTATTTCATGAAGCTGGCGACGATGGAGTTCAATGCAGAAGTGAGTCGGTGACCCCAAACTTTTGAACGTCCTCTGAACTGAACCTGCGCTAATGTCACGTGGAAGCTGCGACCTGTAGCAAACAACATTCACAGAGGAAAGAACACTTCTTGCCATGCTGCGCAGCGAAACCTCGGCCCTGATCTCCCAACCGGCCCGTCAGCCAGCCACCACGATGCCCGATATGATGGATATATAATCCTACCTTCGGGAGAAGGTAAGGGAGATATTGCTCGCTGGCTCTCGGGCATAATGAGATTATAAACCGATGGCAGATGTCATGTATGGATGGAAATACACACGAAAGATGAAGATAAGGAATTTAATTTGGTGATCATTCATATTCCAGTGATGTGTGATTAAGAAAAAAAAAAAAAAAAAAGCCCCACGAAAAACCTCTGGTGTCACTGTTGCAATATTACATAACATGATGTGAGGCGCAGCGACAGCGCAGCCCAGCCTCCCTCTCGGTTGAGCCGTCATCGCCCGGGGCCTGATTTCCCTGTTTATTCACACGCTGGAAAAAAGCTGCACAGCACTGTCGACTGTCAATCACGGGCCTGCCACACAAGGACACGTCACCCCCCCCCCCCCCGGCCCCCCCGATAGATAATCCCTGCCGCTATCTCGTCACCTCGCCGCGCCTCGTCGTCACGATCCACGTCTCTAAATGCAGAGCCGCCTCATTAACGGGGACGGCAGTTAATCTAGATTTCGCTCCGTAACAT
This sequence comes from Thamnaconus septentrionalis, assembly GCA_009823395.1. Lineage (NCBI taxonomy): Eukaryota > Metazoa > Chordata > Actinopteri > Tetraodontiformes > Monacanthidae > Thamnaconus > Thamnaconus septentrionalis. Next base: position 16,096,865 of record CM020519.1, read on the forward strand.
AAACAAGCAGATTAAAAAAAAAAAAAAAAAAAAAAAATCTAATTACACACCCCCGCGCACTGGCAAATGATTTATTGAAATACGAATAGGCCGTAACTCTAAATGTTCGAGTGACAGATGTGCTTGTCAAAAAGCAGAAGAAAAGATTTGATGCCAATGTTCAGGGTTTTTATTTTTTTTATTTTTTTTTCGTCCAGTGCTGTCAGACTGTGAGCTGGCACCCCGGATGGAACGCTTCCAAAATCCTCTGTATTTTTTATTTAAAATTTTACTCATGCGTCCTACCTCTCTAAGAGCCCGAGGAAAGTGTCAGGAGAGGCGAGGCAGAGTCGGTGAGGATCAGTCAGAATCGCTTTTTCGCATTGAGGCGGACTGTTCGGATTTGTTGCCACTAGTTTAACAAAGACTTCAGAGTCCTGAGTAAAACTACTGGTGCGATGTTCGCCATCTGATCTGATCTTGGAGAGCAAGAACATTCTCCTTGTTTTAAATATACACAGGACCAATCGGCTTTTTTTCATGGACTCAGAAAACAGGTTTCCGCCACTTCTTCCCATCCAATTGTAAAGGGTTACTTTAACTCAACTTATTCATGTCAACTTGAGGTCCACGTCACCTCGCCTGCTGTCCTGTAGTGAGCCAATATGCAGCGCTCAAAGGAACTTAAGCCAAAAATCCTTTTCAAATTGGGTTGCGAAATTGGGTGCGAGAGCAGTGCTTTAGCAGTGTCCTTGCTAATCGTAGCATCCATGCTAAGCTCTTCAGCAACATTTTCTGTTTTTAGTCACTGTTTTTTCATGGTCAGAGTAGCTTGAGAGAAGTTTCTTTTCGTGCAAAGGATTCTGATTGTTATGGAATCCACGGAAAAGTTAAAACTGAATATAAATGCATACGACTGGAGGTTGGCAAGATGGATGGCCTAAAATATTGGCCAATCCATCTGCCATGCAAGTCTAGTAGGACAGCAAAACATAACAAAAAATTCAATCCAATATATAGAAAGATATAGTCTTAAAAGAATACATATATTTATTAAAAATGTATTTTAACTCAGTTTGAACAAAAAAAAAAAAGACCCATCCTTTTATTCTATTTGGAAAGACTGAGGGCAAGCCGGTGCCTCGGCTCATTGTTAGGCTCACGGCATAATCCCACTTCTGTTTAAATACATCTTGTCAGCCCAGAGTGGTCGAAGGGAAACGGGAAACAGGCAACCTGGGAGCAGAATAAATTACCTGCGCGGCAGATCACCTTTCAGAGACCCCCTGAGCGAGAGATTCATCCATAAATCACAAAGCTTTCAAATCACCAACGTAATTGTACTCGCGCCGAGCGTAATAAGTCGGCGCTTTTTGCCTCTCTGTCTTTCTCTCTCTCTCTACCCTCCCGTGATTTACCGCGTGTCTGTCTTCCTCGGCCTCGGCGAAATTAAATGAGAAAAAAAAATGGGGTAAAAGCGGCGTTTCTAGCCCACCCTGCTCTCCCGGCCCCCCCGACTCTCTGAGCTTCACCCATTCTGCCGTCGTGTTCTGCAGATCTCCGTTCATCCGCTGTCCAAACTGTGCATTAGCCAAGCGCGGGGGGAAAAAATAAATACACGAATAAATAAATGAATGAATGAATGAACAACACGTACACAAACCTTGGCTCGTTCATGAAACTGCAGCGCTGAACGCGTTCTGTTCCGCTCGAGACCCGCTCAAAGCAAGCACGCCGCCAAAGTTGCTTACAGTCAAGGCATTTTCCGTCTTTTTGGCAGCGACGTGAGCGTTTCAGAAGACTTTGAGAGGATCCAGAACTTGAAAGACTTGGCTGAGACCTTCAACTGTTTGAGCTTTGCTCGTTTAACTGTTAGGAGTGCAGGGGAGCAGCAAGGAAAGACGTGTTCTGTTATGCCAGACACGGCAGAGTGATAGTTGAAGAAAAGGTTGTTTTTTTTGAAGGGAAATTTTTGGGAAAATATCTCGTTAACAGCCAGCTGGGCCAGGACCACTGCTGTGCTGCTGCTCTCCAGTCCTCTCACTTCGAAATGAATGCACGTAAACTTTTTTCTGTGTGTCACCGCAAAAGGTGAAAATGACCTTACAGCAAGTTGTTATTGAGTTTTCAGCAGCAGACATAGTAAAGCAAAAAAAAAAAAAGTGCCATAACGCTGAGTTTTTTTCTCTTGTCTGTTTTATTTGTGCTACTGTATATATTTATTGCAGTGCGCATGTGGCAAAAACCTGCCTTCTATTGTTTGGCCAGTAGGAACCGCCAAAGACGATTTTACCTTTCCTAACAAGCTCTTTTTTTTCTACCTAAATCACTGAAAGAAATCGCTGAAAAGAAAATCCATCATGTTTGGGCACCGCCCACACATCCAAATATGGAATCATCTGGTTTCAAAGCGAACTGGAACCCTTCACGTATAGTCCTGCATCACAATGCATGGCATTACGGTAGCCCAGAAATCAATGCCACACTTTATTCAGTGTTCAGACAATCTGGACAATCTGATCTTTCAGTATGAAAGACTTCAATCCGACTGGAAAAAAGAAGTGACTGTGCAAAAGTAACCGGCTGAGGGGTGTCGCTTTTTTTTTTGCGGCTTTACCGCCTGTGCGCGTCGCCTTGATCACCGTAACACCTTTTGATTTACGACGCCGCCGCTGCTCTGCTTCCCAGGTCGTTCATGCTGCTCCCAGGTGAGCAATAAACAACCAATGAGGCCTAACACGGGCAGGAAGAGGCAGAGTCAGCCTCCCGGGTGCCGGGTCACTGCTTAAAGACTATTGCAAAATGAGATATGAGATATGTGACATGATGACATGTGGAATTTCAGAGAAAACAGATCATCCACCAGGGGGCAGAGTACATGCACTAGAAGACCTTGTACTACTCCAGACTAATGAGAAGCTTCAGAAACTTTGGAGCTCAACCCGGGTTACCGGGTGAAACACTGACTTCAGCACTTGAGTGCAGTTACCTCAACCCGGTATTTAAGAGCAAGGCAAGATCCCCTCTTGGTGCGGAAACATCGGACACGACACACCGCGTGGCGCTGATGCACTGTTTAATCAATACAAGGTATAATTCGCAAATAACGGAGGAAGTATCCAGCTTTAATTATGGAGGACAATATACTCAGCCAGCTCAACTGCTTTAATTTTGAATTAGATTGGCCTCCGAGTGTGAATCTATAATTCAGGCCATGGCGAACGCAAACCTTGGCCTCCCTCCAACGCTAATGCGTTCTCGTGGTGATAAATGTCTCCGGGATCGCTTATTTAAAATAAAAAGGTGTCCGCGCCAAGCTGTCGCGGCGCGGCAAATCCCGAGGCATATCCCGATCCAAGGTCCTCCCAGCTTCACGCGAACTCCCGCTGCCTACTTTATGCCCACTATATATTCATCGTAAAGTATTTCACGTGGGTACACAGAAGACAGGAGTGAAATATATTACCCTCCCACGTGCCCCGGCCTCCATGTACTGCAAGAGCCGGAGCCTGTTCATAAACCTGCAGTCATAAATAAAACATTTGAATGCACTGCGTAACAAGTCCTGATGTCGGATGTAAGAAAATAAATAAATAAAGCAAACAGGAAGTGGCTTTGTGATTTATGAGCGATTTGAAACATGCCGAAACAGTGCCAGTGGCCGCAGGGTTACAGGTCTCTGCCATGTCACTGACTTCCTTATACGCAGTTTATCCTCATCCTTCATGGTCTTGGAAGTTTTTTTTCACGGAGGAATTAAAAATCAGAGTAGAGGTCAAAGGGCAGAAAGACATTTTTTCCGTTGTGTTTTTTTCTTGCAGCTTGAGAGAAAATATTCAGCCAACGACACTGAAAGGTCCAGACCAGCGAGTTCAGATCGGCATCACGCAACTGCAAATTCAGAACAATCAAAAACTCGATTTTACCCATCTCAATTTCACAGTCTTCTTCCCCCAGAGGAACAGTTTTATTAAAATAAAAATAACAAAAAACCTATTAATATTCACAGCAACACACACCGCAAAAAAACATAGCCTGAGAATGTTTTTGATTCCTTATTTATTCCTGATTTTGTGTCAAAGATTAGTGTAATAATGGCAAATATTCACGGATCCACCGCTTCCAGAAGAGGTCTGAGATGTATTGTACCTGTTTCCACCTCCTCTTTATATAAAGGTCATGTTGATCGAAGAGCCCTGGTGGGACAGATGGCTTTCCCTTCAAAAGCAGGATGTGATTGGGAGTCAACGGTTCCAGGTCGTTTGGATCATCAGATAGATTGGTGATTGGCCGGTCATTTAGAATGGCCTCAGCTTCACACATGACTGTGTGCAGTCCATCATCATCCAATCTTTGCTGTCGAAGAACTGAGCTCAGAATCTTCTTGATCATACGAACAATACGCTCCCACACCCCACCGAAGTGTGATCCTGCTGGAGGATTGAAGCTCCATTTAATTCCCTTCTGTTGCAGCACCCCTTCTATTTGATGCTGGTTTAGGGAAGAGAGTGCTTCTCTAAGCTCTCTCTCTGCTCCTATGAAATTGGTGCCATTATCAGATTGTATGTGAGCAACTTGACCTCTTCTGCTGATGAACCGGCGCAACACATTAATGCACGCATCTGTATCTAATGAGCTTGCAACTTCCAGATGGACCGCTCTACTGGACAAACAAGTGAATACCACGCCGTACCGCTTGACTGTTCCTCGTCCTTTCTTCACCTCTATTGGTCCAAAGTAGTCAACACCTACGTTGGTAAATGGTGGAAGGTCCGGGAGAATCCTCTCCTTTGGTAGGTCTGCCATCTTCTGCACCACTGCTCGACCATTATGCCTTCTGCAGGAGCTGCATCTCAATATCAATTTCCTCACTGCTGAATTGGCACCTGGGATCCAGTATTTTCTCCTTAGCGTGGATAACATGTGATTCCGACCGCTATGGCCAAGCTGTTGATGAATATCTCGCAGGAGAAGAGTGGCTATGTGTTGGTCTTTAGCCAAAATAAGTGGGTGTTTGGCTTCCTCAGGCAGAGAACCCCTTGTCAGTCGCCCTCCAACTCTTAGGAGCCCATCATCTAGATGTGGGTCCAGCTTGTAGAGCACACTGTGTCTGCTCACTGCACTCTTCCCTGATGCCAAGGTAGCGATGTCTTCTTTGAACCTCTGCTGCTGGCAGAAACGAACTATGGCGAGTTCGGACTCACGCAGCTCATCAGCGGTCAAACCTTGTCTTGTGGGCACTGGACACTTTCGCATGTTGGCAGTTGAGGTCTCGGACTTCCTTCTTCTGCGGGTCCGGCTCAGAAGTATCAACTTCAGCTTCAAAAACCAAGCTACTGCTATCTTCAGCCTCCTCCAGTCTGAGAAGTACATAATAAGACGAGTGACACAATCAGGCGACCCGTTCACATTAACTGTGTTCACAGAAGCTTCCTTCTTAACTTCTGCGTCGCCTGCTGTGATCACTGTGTCTTCCCAGTCAGCTGGCCAGTCCTCTTCAGGCTTCCACAGGAACCTTGGACCATCTACCCATCTATTATGATCAATTAGATCCCGGACCTTCAGACCTCTGGATGCGTCATCCGCTGGATTTTCCTTGGAGCTGATGTAACGCCACTGCAACGGTGTGGTTGACTCCCGTATGGTTGTGACCGTGTTTGCCACGAAGGTGTGAAAACGCTTGTCCTCATTCTTCACATATTTGAGCACCGAGGTGCTATCCGTCCAAAAAACAGAGTGCTGAAAAGGAATCTGAAGCTCCGCTTTCAGCATCAAATCTACACGAACAGCAAGGACTGCGGCAGTCAGCTCTAGGCGGGGAATGGTGACAGATTTTAAAGGCGTTACTCTGGCCTTGCCCATTAGGAACGCAACATGGATGTCATCCTGGCTGTTCTGCATCCTAAGGTACGTGACTGCCCCATACCCTACCTCACTAGCATCTGAGAAATGCTGAAGCTGGGCCCGGACGATGTCTCCAAAATCCTTGGGCCTGATGCATCTGCTGATCTGGAACCTGGGTAGCGTTTCTAACTCCTCTAGCCACGTCGTCCACTGATGCAAGAGGTCCCGAGGTATGACATCATCCCATCCAACGTTTCTCCTGCACAACTCTTGCAGGATGATCTTAGCAGGCAACAACACGGGTGCAAGAAAGCCGAGCGGATCATACACTGAACTAGAGACAGACAACATTTCACGCCTAGTGCATGACCTCTGGTGTACTGCCATTTGGAACTTGAATGTGTCCTCCTCAACACACCACTGCAAACCAAGGGCTCTGCCATTGGGAAGTTCGTCTCTATCCATGTCAAGCTCCTTTAGGCCAGTAGCACGATGCTCCTCAGGCACCGCTTGCAGTACGTGCCGACTGTTGCTGACCCATTTCGTCAGCGTGAATCCTCCTTTCTGACAGAGGGTGGTCAACTGCTTCACCATTGCCACCGCTTCTTCCTCAGATGCCACACTCTTTAGGCAGTCGTCCACATAGAAATTCTTCCTTACTGTCTGGATGACCTCTCTCGGACAGTTGGCCTGGTTGTCTTCAGCAGCTTTCCTCAGCGCATAGATGGCACAGCTGGGAGATGAGACAGCACCAAACAGATGGACAGTCATGCGGAACTCTGACACACCCTGGTTGAGGTCCCCATTGGGCCACCACAGGAACCGCAGGAAGTCTCTGTCTTCTTCTGGGACCCTGACTTGGTGATACATGGCTTGCACATCTCCCATAAATGCCACAGGTTGCTGCCTAAACCTCAGGAGGACTCCAAGCAATGTGCTGTTGAGGTTAGGGCCCTGCAAGAGTTGCTGATTTAGTGACACTCCCCTGAATGTTGCAGTGCAGTCAAACACAACCCGAGTTTTCTTTCTGGGATGGTAGACACCATGGTGAGGAATATACCAAACCTTGCCACTGCAACCTTTTACATGAGATGTCGGTACTGCTTCTGCATAACCTTTGTTCACCATCTCTTCCATGCTGCTACTGTACTCCTTGAAAAAGTGTTCATCTTTCATAAACCTTCGTTTTAAACTGTCCAGTCTTTGTTTTGCCACAGAGAAGTTGTTGGGCATATGCATGTCCTTTTTTAGAGGAAGTTTGAGTTGGTAATGGTTGTCCTTAAGTGTTGCCGACCTTTCCATGATCTCCATGAACTTCCTGTCCTCCCTCGACAACCCCATCTCGTCTGTGGGCCTCTCGTTGAAGTCATGGTTGTACTGGTTAATCAGCATCTCCTCCAACTTGCGCACAGAAATTCGGTTGACCAGGGCTGACGTACACTCTGTGCCAGGACCGGACTCCCCTTCATGCACAGGGCCGTTAATGACCCATCCCAGGACTGTTCTCACAGCATAAGGGCCATTCCTGCTGCTGTTAATGACCTCCCATGGCTCCAGTAGCTTGGGCGCATTGCTTCCAATCAGCAGGTCGACACCAGCCTTTATTTCTGGCATCTCTAACTTTGACAGATGTGGCCACCTTGTCAAGTCTCCTCTTGTCACAATTTGATCAGCGCTTACAGGCATGTTTTTCTGTGTGAGGGTTTCTGGAAGTTCATAAAACACATTATCGTTAATACCGGACACTTCTAAACCAAAGAGTGAATATGCTGGCACCACTCTTTCTTGTCCCATTGTGTGTAGAAGGAAGTGGGTTCGTCTTCCGTTGAGAAGAAGTTGTTGCATTAATCGCTCTGAGCAGAAAGTGGCTGAGCTGCCTGGATCCAAGAACGCGTAGGTCTCTATTATTTGGCCACCCTTTGCAGATTTCACTTGCACCGGCAGAACAGATAACACACAGCGGTCACTCCCGGCCCCTGTAAGGCCACATGTTTCAGCACACGAGCTTGCTGCAGACTCCTTGTCGAGTCCTGTGGAGGTGCTAACCGTTACTTTGACAGGTTCTGGTCTTGTATCGGCTGTCTCACTCTTATTAATGTGAAGAACGGTTGGATGTTTTTGACTGCATGTTTTGCATACTAAGCGTTTGTCACAATTTCGACTCCTGTGCCCAGCACGCAGGCAACCAAAGCAGAGATCCTTCTCCTTTAGAAGGGTAATTTTGTCTCTGTGCTTCTTGCGTCTGAACTGCTGACAGAGTTCTAATGGGTGACTTTGACTACAGCAAACACATTTTGAGACTGCTGTAGAGTAGCGCCTTGATGGAATGGTTCTAGGGTCTCTGTCACGCTCTACGTCCAGCGATGCAACTGTCGTAGCATAGCTCCCCCTTTTAGCTCTCTGCTCTGGATGTGACAGTGGCCTATTGGCAGGTCTTCCTCGAGCCGACTCTGCAGGTGAATCACTGATGTTGCCATACAGAGGATCTGACAGGATTCGCACATGCCTCTCAACGATATTGACCAGATCCTTGAACTGGGCTCGATTTCCTGTCGTTTCCCCTATATCGTGTGCAACGGTCCTCCATCGTTCCCAGAGTTTGAACGGCAGTTTAGAGACGACAGCCCTGATGTTGCTTGGCATGTCCAACTCTTGCATGTACACAAACTCCTCCATCACATTGCAACAGCCTCGCAAAAACAGGGAAAACGATTGCAAAGCTTTGACGTCTTCATTCCGCACTGGAGGCCAGGACAAAGCCTTTTCGATGTATGCCACAGCGACCTTGTATTCGCAGCCAAAGTGTTGTTGCAGCAACTGCTTTGCTTTCGCATATCCAAGCTCAGGTGTCATATGCAAGCAACTACGCATGAGCTCTCTTGGCTGCCCCCTGGTGAACTGCTCCAGATAATACAAACAATCGCTCTTGCTGGCCTTTTCCTCCACACCTTGCTCAAACGCCCTTATGAACGAGATGTACTGAAGAGGGTCTCCATCAAACAAAGGAATGTCCCTTGCTGGCAGTGACGATAGACGTTGTTGTTGGACAAGAGATGATGTTATTTCGTTTTGCCTTTGCATCAGTGAGAAGAGCTCTCCATTTGATCTCTGTTCCGGTGTTGGAGTGTTGATTTGAAGGGATTGTTGCTCTGCAGTCTGATAGCTGCCCCTATTCAACCTAGTCCAGTCCTCCTCCTGTGGTCTGGGTGTAAGGTGTTGGCTTGCCCTATACTGCGGTGCCTCACCTATGACTGGGCACTTTGCAGACGCTGCTTGCTTCTGTGGTGGTTGTGGTTTAGTTTGAGGTTCATAGTAAAATTCATTTGCCGTAGGATCCAGTGTGTGTTTGGGTACTGATCTTTGCATTCCCTTTTCGCAATAGGAGTTCATTGCATTTGATGCTTTAGCACAGCTGTGGTTGTCTGAGGCCTGTAACACTGCAAGTTTAGCAGTGGATTCAGCGAGCATTGTCTCCAGCTCTTGCTGCTCCCTTTTCCTTCTGATCTGCTGCTCTTGTTCCTCCAGTGCATGCTTTTGCTTTAAAGCTGCCATTCGAGCAAGCAGTGCAGCCTTTTCAGCCTCCTCCTTAACCCTTGATGAAGTCGTGCTTGCCTTACCACTTGCTGAACTCTTCCTCGAACCTTTGCTGGCTACATTTGAGACACTGTCCTCTGGGCAAATACCATCATCAAGATGTACACCAGCATCATGAACCAACACACATTGATCAACAGTTGAAACCCACGATTGCACTTTGGACATAAAATCATTATTAACAATCATTTTCGCTTTAAACCACACATCATGCTTTTCTTTTTCAGCTTCAGGTAACATACTCATCACAGACTCATGAACACATTTTGCTTCACCACATATTTTGACCAGGTCGTTGAAAGCACTTAGAACATGCAACCTTTCATTTTTGTCCATGAGACATTGCAACACAGTTCTTACATTGCTGGCCTTATTAAACTTAGTTTTCCTTTCATTTTGCAGACGTTCAAGTTTTTCAGAAAATGCCTTTGCAGTCAATTTGACAACACGTTTTTCCTTTCGGCCTGCAGCATCATGATCAACACCGTTCAAGTCAGCGGACGGCTCCACGGGGCCGTCCCGAGTCTCGCGCTCCTCCATACCGCCCACAATTCTAGCACCAATAGGAGAGCCGGTATGCAAAGTTGTAGCAACGCAGCTACGTTCGCGGCAGTATTCAAACAAAGTAGCAACGTTGCCTGCCCCACATGTCACCAATGCACTGCATTTTCTCTCGTAAACGTGTGCACACACAACTAAATGGCCATTCCTTTTTTAGCAGCGCTGCACATACCTTACGTTGGGCGCCATTGGCTTCTAATGCGTTGATCTTCGTCGAGAATCGGCGTCCTCGCTTATCCTGACGAACGGCGTCTTCCTTTAGAAGTCTGAAGTAGCTCCACAGCAGCAGCAATAATTCCACAAGCTCAGCCAGACGCACACCAAAAAAGCCCCCACTCGAACCTATGAGTGAGCGAATTCCTCCTGTGGCGATGACGCGAGGTACTCCCAAACAAAATTCCTCCGTCTGGCTGCAAACCTCTTGGCTCTTCCGACGCCTTCACCAGAACGCACGTCGCTCAGCCTTGACTCCTCTTCAGCGCCTGGATTCCTCTCGTCTTCGTCCTCGGCTTGAAGCAAGAGTTTCCGACTTCTTTGTAGAGGCTAAGCCTACCGCTTGAAGCCCCTGAGATGGTTGCGCGTTGGGCACCTGTTCGACGCACTTGCTACAAGTCGCATCGTTGATGTCCACAAAAGATGACGAGATTTATTTGTTTGCAAAGACGGGTTTATTGCAAATCACCTTGACCCATGCAACAAACAATTAATTGGACCCCGCTCGATGATGCAGACAACGCCTGATGTAGCAATGCGGTCGGAAACTGTTGGTGCTCCACCCATCAGGCAACCTCTCACCTGTGTTGTTGCTCCAACTTAAATGGGTGTGACACCAATTAGACTGGAGTGCCACCTTGTGGACAAACACAATGGCAGAGAATGGCTCTTACAATTAGTATGAAAAAAATGTGTGTGTTTGTGTGTGTACCTCACACACACACATGTATATACGTATGTGTATAGACATACGTATTTACATGTGTATATACGTATGTGTGTATATACGTATGTATGTATACGTATATATGTATATACATATGTATATATATATATATGCAGTATATATGTATATACATATATATGTATATGTATGTATATATACATATATATATATATATATATATATATATATATATATATATATATATATATATATATATATATATATATATATATATATATATATATGTATGTATATATATATATGTGTGTGTGTGTGTGTGTGTGTGTGTGTGTGTGTGTGTGTATACATATATAAAATCAAACATCAGAATGTCTTTTAATCTCTCATTGCTGTCGCTGTCCAGTTCTCGTCATGAGTCATGCTGGCAACCACACACCAAAAAGCTTCAAACTAAAGCTTTTGGGCTCGACATAAGGTTTTTAATTACAGAGGTGTAACGTGCCAAAAGTCTAACTAAAGATTAAATAAGATGAATACAAAATTAAATCCAGACAAAATCTCAATGCAAAAATACAAACCCTGAGTTACCAAATGAGCACGGCGTAGTTCGACAGAGAGAAACGAACTGGCACAGTAGGACAGGAGTGCAGACTAGATAAAGCAACCAGGAAGTAGGAAACAGGTGGACGCAATCAGGGCAGGAAAAGACAATCATGCTGTCTCTCAATTCAGGGCCTGCACCCTTCAAACCGAGTGTCCTCCGTCTGAAGGAAGCGTTCTTCAAGGACCCAGCCTAGAAGGACGGACCAAACCCCGCCTCCCCGTAACCACCCGGGACGGTCTAGCCTTCGGCGTATTTCCTCGTTGCGTCACCGCCGTTCCCTCCTGCTGGCCAACCCCGGAAGTGACGTTTTCATAGCATCAAGCTAACCATTGGTTCGCCATCTAACGATGGCGTTGGATGTTCAAATAAATAAAAACCCGATGTTAAAACTGAATATTTTATGTGAAATTTAATACTTAAATTTATACAAAGTGTCAGTACATGCCGCTAATTTCAGCTGACTTCCCAGGATCCCACGTTGCTTTGCAGCAGCACGCAAAGCATCATGGGATACATAAGTACGCGAAGGATAGTAGCTGTGCAGCCTTGGAAATCGGCTAAAACGAGGGCGCATTCCGAGTACGCATTTGGAGCGACTTTTGGGAATTGGGACAAGCCTTCAGGCTCAAAATGCGTACTTCAAGGATGCAGACCCTGAATTGAGACACAGCATCAGTCTGGTGGGTAACACACAAGGAGAAGGGACAAAGTTACCTGACATCTGGGAGTAGTTGAGTCTTCAGAATAAAACAGGAAGTCGAACTAAAACAAACACGAGCAGGACAAAAATGAAATCAATTCAGCAAACTCAGGAAATTAAATTCCAAAATTTCACACATCCATCTTGCTGACCTTTGTTCTGAATGTTCCTGTTGGCACATCCAGTTTGAAACAAACAAAAAAAATGACAAAACTATACACCAACACAGGAAATGAGACACAAAGAGCAAAAAGCAGCAGCACTGGAGACCACCGCCTCCCCTGTAATCCTCCAGGATTACCAGCACAGCGCGTCGAGTGGCAGACTGTGACAACCTGATGCAAACACGGAAATGGTACCCATTTTCTGATAAGAGTCGCTGCTTAATATATATTCTCATTGACATGAGCGCCACAACCCGGATGTTCTTCGCTTCAGGTAATCAGCTTGGTTATCTGCTCAGCCAGAATACAGAAAAACAGAACAATCTAGCGGAATAGATGGGGTGAGTAAGAAAATCCTCGCAGAGTGTTTAGCACAAACCTGCTGCCAGATCTGAGGGGCTCAGGGGCGGAGCTAGAAGTGTATAGAAATGTATTTCTGACTTGATGACTGGCCTGGATTTTGTTCTTGGTGGAAAGAAGACACTCAAAGAAGAACTTTAATGTTTTCCTAACCTTGACCCTCGGGCAGTAGGAACAAGGGGATACAGGTGTGTCATCAACGTAAACATTGGTGAAGATTTGTTGTTTTCGATTTCATAGGCCAACTGTTATAAGGTCACACTGAAAACACTCAATACAAACAACGACAGTAAGAATTAGAATAATAGAAACAGTCGCGTCATCATATCAGGTGTCTGCTTATTGCCGCTCCTGTGTGAATCATCATCTCACCCTGCCCCCGCTCTCCCTCGCCCTCCTCCCCGTGCCCTGCCCACCCCCAACAAGAAAATATTTCTGGCTCCACCACTGCATGGCCTTCTTATAGATACGCCACAGAGAAGCAAATTTTAAAAAATGCCAGACGGAACCCAGTAGCCAAGGACGTAGGGGCGACCCACCACCGCATCCTCGAGCCACTCTGAGGACTGCGGCAGGCAAACCAGTTGGCTCCCCATTCATCACCGCCGCCGCCGCCGCCGCTGCAGCAGCAGCAGCACCGAGTCAGGAAAAAGAAAAAAAAAAAAGCAACACCCCACCGGCAGCGAGGCACAAACGAGCAGAGAAAATATCCTCAAACCGCGAGCCGAGCACGGGGGCGGCGAGGTGAGAAGACAAACAACTTTTCAAAGGCGGGATTAACAGCACCGCGGCGACAGGCGAGCATCGGGGGCTGGACGCTCGGCGAGACTGCAGCCCGCTGGTGGGCTGGAGCCGCCGTTCATGGGAGACGTAGAGCCCAAACGGCCTTGTTAGGGGGTTTTGGAAAAGGGGGGGAAGAGTCATCAGTGCGGGGGATCACGGATGACAGAATGGCTTGTTAGCCTCGGCGGCGGCGGCGGCAGCAGCATGGCAGCCAAGATGGAGGGCTCATTAGGGGGCAGGAATAGTGGCCCAACCGCACTGGTCTCAACATATGGCAGCGTGGTCCCCTGCTGATCATTGTTGGGGGGGGGCTAACACCATTAAGTGAGGGTGCACGGTGGCATTTTATGCGCACGAGGGATGTCACACGCATAGCACTTCATTTTTGTGTTTCTTTCACGAGTTAAACTCATGGACGTATGGGAAGAACTGGGTGCCAAACTGCCAATATGGTGACTCTGCAATTTCTTTCCAGTGGCCACTCAAGGTACTGCAGCCAAAAAAAAACCAATAAATAAATGCCTGTCAGAATGACTCTGACCTGTTTATGCTCATTCTCTCTGTTGTAGATTCTTAAATCATGGGACTATTAATCTTTCAAAAAAATGTTTAAAGGCCAGAAAATCCACAGAGAGTTTATTCCCAGCATCACATCACGGCATTGTACGTGCGGCTCTGTCCTGAAGCATCACGTGAGTTACAAGAGGCATGATGGGAAGTCACACTGCTGAACATGCTCTATGGGCCGCGCAATGCAGAAGCGACCCGGAAGCCAAAAAAAACGTTATTGGCGCACTAAGTGAGCAGCTCCATTGAATTGAATGTGTCGCCAGGTGGACGCTGGGGGGCTGTTTGAGCTTCTCGCACACTAAAACACACACGGAGTGACTCTCGAAGGAGGAAAGTTTCACGTTCAACCCCTGATACCGCCACAATGCCGAGGATTCCCTTCACAACACTGCCCCCTGCTGATGCAGAATACGGGAGCTTGGATGCAATCAAAGCGTGACTTCATACAAATGACTCTGCAGCAGCCAGTCTGTCAGTGTAAATACTTTTTTTTCTTTTTTTCTTTTTTTTAAATGCAATCACCCCCTCCCGAAGAGCAACACGATGAGCTGTGTGATTATCACCAAACGGCGAGTTTCCCAATCAGTAACTCACCGTTTCCTTTGGTGTCACCACATCTTCCGCACGAGTGGGACTTCGTTCATTAAACCGAGTCTTTTCAAGGCTGAGGCTCACGGCAGACAGAGCTGTTTTAGCGTTGGCCGCGTGACGGCGGCGAACAATCAGAGCCAGTGCCTGCGTGCGGCCTCGTTGAAGGCCCACTCACGTGCTCGCTAAACCCACTCATGTTGCCCCGTGAGTGCGCTTAATCCCGGCTTAAGTGGTGGCAAAGCATTTGAGCGCCATCGGGGAATCACAGCCATTGTTTCATTCACAAACTGATTTTTTTATTTATCCCAAACGCAAACTCTTGCCTTGGAGAGATTGTAAAAGTTATATAAAAAAAACATTTTTTTTTAAAATCTGCATTAACGTGACGTTGCCTTGAAAGCCAACATTTAAAGCAACGCCAGCGTCAGTCAGCTTGCCGGTCAAGAAAATGGACGGAAGTCAGAATCCTTTTGGTTTTTCCGCGTTGTAAAGTCTGTGATGTCACAAACGGTGCTGATGAATAATTGAGCTCCTAGTTTCATGACAACTTCCTTAGGCAGGTGTTGACTCCGCCCTCTTGAACAGCCTTGTTTTTTGTAACCCTTCAAAAACGTGGGTAAAGGCCCAAAACATCAATTTTAACAAGAAGCTAAATAGTTTTTTGCAGGAGGATACAAACAGAGGGCTAAATGTACCTTTTCCTGGAGAGCAAGAATTTGAATAAGGCGTCACACGAGGCTGCACGACTGGAAATTAAGGTCTGGAAACTTCGCCCTTAGGGTTCCATGAAATAACGAATAAAGCAAAGGTTTTACGCGGGGTCCCGAGTTGCGACCCAGAAGTCGGACGCAGGAGACTCGAACGGTAATTAAAGAGTTTGCTTACAAGGCGCAAGGCAACAACGACTGCAGTAATTGAACACTGGAAACAAGGAGTCAAAGGGAAAACCGTACATGGGACAAAGTGTCTTGAGTCCTTAAGTAGCCTGAGGAAGATTCTGAGATTAACGACTAAAGAAAAGAATAAAGTAAGACAACAGGGAACCTCCCAGATCACAGACCCAACAGAGAACCCTGACCGTTAGTGATGGCCGATCAAGGCTTTGTTGAAGCTTCGACGCTTGATTCAAAAAATGGTTCATTACTCGAGGCTTCAATGACACAGTGCTCGAGTAGGTCATCTAGTGGTCAATAAAATGAGGTGCAATCGAAACGTGTTGTTCATTGTTTCATAGGTTGTCTGGGATTTGATTCACCGTGCATTCTTGTTCGACAACACTACATGGTTGTATGGTTCAATGCTGACACAAGAAAATAAAATTGAAAAATAAAGACAACAATGTTTCTGATTTGGCACGACTGATTGCAGTAGACTATAGCTCTATACTTAGCCTGACATTTTGTGCAATGAATTATATTATATCCTAAAACAAGACTAAATAGCCCATAGTTTAAAAATATATTAAATAGTAAGTGTTCAGTGGGTCAGATGCTAAATAACACTGCACATTGATGGGAATCCAACTGTCGCCTCAGTCTTGCAAGTCCAAGTTAGTCATAATGTACCACAAACCCAAGTCACGCTCCCGTTTTTTTCATCTAAGCTGTTTGAGTAGCGTTAACGTCTACACACCGTGATTCCTCATTAACTCCAACCAAATTGCATGTTACGCCGCTCACGTCAACCGTTTTAATTGATTTTAAATGTTATAGAATATTTAGTACTGAATGCAACACTGTCAAACCAAACCCCCGTCGATCAATTCTCGATTGACTTCGAAAGCTCAACTCAACATGTTAACAGCATGCTGCAGGGGCCGTGTGTCCGCTGGGTCCACATCCATGGTCAGAACTTACTGTTGTGCGTGGTGGGGTCCCGAGTTGCGACCCAGAAGCGGACACAGGAGACTCGAGAGGTAATTAATAAGTTCACTTACAAGGCGCAAGGCAACAACGACTGTAGTAATTGAACACTGGAAACGAGGAGTCGCGAGGAAAGCCGCACATGGGACGAAGTTCTGACAAAGAGACGAAGTGTCTGAGTCCTTCAGTAGCCTGAGGAAGATTCTGAGAATAAAAACTAAAGAAAAGAATAAAGTCAGACAACAGGGAACGCCCCAGATCACAGACCAACAGAGAACCCTGACAAAAAGAGCACAAACAACGGGTACATGTACAAATGGCTTCTTTTAATATATGTATTTCACAAACAATCCAAGAACTTATGAGACAAATGTACAGGAATTATTTTTGCCATTTTATTCTCTTTTTTTTTTTCTCTCTCTTCACATTATTGCTTTACAGTAAAATGCATTGGCTGGATATGTCCAGTATAGCAAGACAATACATTCATATAAGTTATACAGATGTCTTCAGTAATGTTTTTTTTTTTTTTTTTTTTTTTTTAAATAGTAACTAACTTTACATTAATATATATTTTTTAATCATTTATTATTCTTGACAAACAACTCCCACGTCACATTGAGCTCACAGTGCATCAGGTCGCATTCAGTCAAGAAACACACACAGGTCTCGTCTGGTGTCCGGTTGCCGTTTTCTAATGCATTTCTCAATTGTGTGTGTGTGTGTGTGTGTGCGTAAGTGTGTGTTCATTTGTACACTGCTCTTCATACAATCCAGATTTATGTAGCGCTACCACACGTCCGGAACCTAACGTCTACCTTCTTTTCTTTGTTTTCGTTTCCATCCTCTTTCAAAACCCCTCAAAAAAAAAAGAAGCGATTTGGTAACAAAGAGTCAGACAACCGGTGAGAACACATGCCGTGCGTCGATTGGAGGATGAAAACAGGGGGCAGAGTCTCCTCCTCCCCCCCCTCCTCACCCCACCTCCACCCCTGCTGTGGCACCACCGCACAAACCTGGCAACCCCCGGGATGTGACCACACAGAGCAGCCGCTGCTGAATTTACATTAGAAAATAAGAGGAATAATAATCTTGCACAGTCTGAATCAACTCAATCAAAAGCCTGCCTTTCTCGCAACACAGAGAAAAGAAAAAAAAAATAGGTCCTATGTGTCCAGCTGAAGGGTCGAGTCGGAGAACAGGAGGCGTGTGAGGAGAGTCTGGTAGGCCCCGTGTGGTCACCTCCGTCCGGTCAACGCAGCCGTTTCAACCCTGATTAGCAGCTCAAGGGGATCGGGCGGGAGTCAGGGGGGGTGGAAAGGGTCGAGGGGGGTCCAGACTTCAAAAAAAAAAAATCCACATTTCATCAAGGTCCTCTGCGAAGTCCAGACGACAGCGGAAGGCCAGGAATCCCACCCTCCGCTTGCTCAGCCTCCGGGGTTTTTTTGGTGGAGAGTTTAATGCCCTTGTGCAAGAGAGGACAAGACAAGTGGAGGAAGAAGGGAGGGAAACGCCAGACTCCCCTCCCCCGACACGCCCGTCCGTCCGTCCGTCCGTCGGGCTTTCGACTCCACGGCCGCCGCCGCACACCTGTGAGCTCACACATCAAGTACTACAAGACAAACCGACGGCGCATCTCCGCGACAGACCCCCCCCCAGTCTTTGTATGGCGACCTTGAAGGGGTGGGAGGGAGGGAGGGGAGGGGGAGGGCCGTCTGCCACAGATACTCTTCAAAGTTTTTTTGAGGTTGCATATACAAGTTGCCCCGCTGCCTGCAAGTGGCAGAGGAATATTTGTAACACTTAGACACTCCCATCACTCACTCGTTCCACAGGGTTTTGTATGTATGTAGGTGTGTGTGTGTGTGTGTGTGTGTGTGTGTGTTTGCATTTTTTCTTTAAGTCTCTGCCCCACACTTACACAATCCTGACGGGCATTTTTGCATGATATCACATGTCTGGAGAGCAGTGTAGCTCCTAGCTGCCTGTTTTTTTTTTCCTTCTTTCATATATGTATATATATATATACGTATACACATACATGTATATATATACACATATATATGTATATACATATACACATACATATATATATATACACATATATATATATATATATATACACGTATATATATATATATATATATATATGTATATATGTAATATATATATATATATATATATATATATATATATATATATATATACGTATATATATATATATGCACATATATATACACACATATGCATATACATACATATATATACGCATACATATACATACATACATATATACATACATATATATGTGTGTATATATATGTATATGTGTGTACATATATATATACATACATATATACATACACATATACATATATACATATATATATATATATATATATATATATATATATACGCATACAAGTGGATCAGACTGTTTCAATGGCAGATGTCAAGCAGCCTGCAGCTTTTATTTCCCTCTCTTACTTATTTTCTGTGCTGTGGAGTTGCTTGTGTTTCAATGTCCCAGCATGCACTGCTTCATGGTGGGCAGGTGTGCTCGTGGCGTCTACGGAGACCCCAGGTTGATTTTAGGATACACACACACACGCATGCACACGCTCACACACATACATACATTGCTCCACACACGCACAATCACACTGATACATGTACACTGAAAAAAAATAAAAAGCACGCACAGAAGGAAGCACTAGTTGATTCAGAATGAGAGGACGGCTATTAAAGTGCAATATCTACATGGAACCCACCCACCCCAAAAAAACAAAAAACAATCCAGAGACCTTCACGGTGACGAAACGCTTCGAGTTCTCCCTCTGATTTTCCCTGAAAACCACTGTGGTTGGCGCCCCCTATCCTGGGTAGAGAGGTTGCAGTGCCCTCTACAGGCCAGAGAGGGGTATAGCAGACAGTATCTGGTTTCTGTGCATTTGCATTATTATTATTATTTATCATTATTTTCTTCTTAATGTCTCCACTACCGCCACTCTGCTGCAGTCTCAACATGAGCAAAAGTCATCCGGTGATGGCAAAAAAAAAACCAAAAGAAAACGATCCACAGATCCCGAGCCGCTTTTTCCTGTTTCTGTAATTGTGCAAAAAGGAAGTGGCGGACATCACAGGATGAAAAAGGACGTCGGAGTCGGCGCCGCCGGCGTCTGGGAAAGTGGTTGAATCTGCTTCCATCAGAGAGCGAGGGAAGCGTCCCCGTGTGCAATTTGTTTCGGCGGGAAACAACAAACAAACAAACAAACAAAAAAAACAACGGGCAACGTCCCACATCTTCCGACGAGCTCTCCTCGCTGCCCAGGACCGGGTTTTTTGTTGTTTTTTTCCGTAAATTGGCAAATAAAAAAAAAAAGACGTACAAAAAAACGAGAGTTGTTTACATTGTGCCGTGCTGCGAGTGCATAAACAGCCTCGCAGAATCCCCATCCAGGCTGTGATGCATCCTGACAAAAAAAAATAAAATAAAGAAATTGTCTTTTTTTGCCGTTTCGTCGGTGAAACGACTCAGATTCGATCAGGCAGGTGGGCGAGGGGAGCTGGCGGGAGGGTTATGGGAGAGGGCAAGTGAAGCACTGACAGTATCTGATCCCTGATGCCAAACGCAATGCGGGGGGAGGTGGGGAGGAGGGAGCTGCCGAGGACAAGGCCCTCCTCCGGGGGTCAAAGGGCGGGTGGGGGCCGTGTTCTGACTTGAGGGAGAGTCTCGACGGTGGGGTGGGGGTGGGGTTGGGGGGGGGGGTTGGTGAGAGTCCTGGGAGTAGGTTCCCCCCCCCCTCTACCTCTCCGGCTGATTTGGTTTGTGGATAGAAAGAATGCTTTGGAGAGATCTTGTGGGAAATCTACAGGGGCCACACCAACAATCAACGGGGGTGAGAGGGAGAGTGTGTCCCCCCCCCCCGACATCTACAGGCATGCGAGATGGGGAGGAGGTCAACAGTAGGGGGCGTTACTGCAATAACAGGGCCGCCATGCCCGAGATGGCGGGCATCCAGAGGACCGGCACCGTGTGATGGAGGCGGTGGGGGTGGGTTTGGGGGGGGCCGCCCTTGTCTTCGGTCAGCTTGGGCGGGACAAAAGGGACGACAAGCGGATAGGTCCAGTCTTATTGAAAAAGACAGGGTTGGGGGGGGGGCTGAGGGGCTGCTATGGTGGCGTGGAGGTTTTGGTATCCAGGTCTGTCGCTCTCAGCCCTCCATGCACATGGGCAGGTTGACGAAGGTGAAGACGTTGTACTCGATCATGATGGAGAAGCAGAGGAAGACGGCGTACAGGACCAGGACATAGATGCCCAGCTTCAAGTCCAGCCTCCACTTGTTCAGGTGGATCCCCAGCACCTGTGCACAGACACACACACACACACACACACACACACACACACACACACTCGGATGTATCAGATACCAGAGCCAGTGTTGCGCTAGTTGAAGTTCTAATTCTAGAGCCAATCAGTCAGTAATTCATTCACGTGCGTCTTGCTTTCACAGACAGCAATCATGCAAGGCTGTATACTGCTGTATCTGGCGACCCCTACTGGCCAACAGCGCGGACAAGCGAATACGAGGTGTGTGATTTCTAGACAACTCTGTTTAGGTCGGGAATAGCACGACTTGACACATTCTGTACTTAAGTAAAAGTATTGATATCAGTGTGTAAAAAAAAAAAAACTCGGGTAAAAGTACTGATTCAACTCCTTTTACTGAAGTAAAAGTAATAAAGTAGAGATTCTGAAATGTACTTTAGTAAAAAAAAAAAAAAAAAAAAAAAAAAAAAGATGTCTACTGAAACAATGAATTCATTCTTAATATTGCAAAAATGTTGTTATGGGATAATAATCTGGACTGGACTGACCAGAGGTCTCACATGAGCATCTGGATCATTTTTAACAGCTTTGGTACTATCAATACTATATTTGTTTTCTGTAGCATAACCAAACTGTAAGCAGTAATAGTTATGACCAGTCAGCCATTATTTGATGTTGATACTTCTAATATAAAACAAATAACCAACATCATGTTCAATATTTGTATTGTTCTCTGTATTGACAACGTACTGAACAGTGACACCAAAGCCAAGGTACTGTAAAATAATGTCCCTCTAAAATAGGATTTTGAATTTGTTTATTTTAAAGACTTTTAAACACAAAAGCAACAAGCATGTGTTCCCAATGTAAGGCCTATCTATTAAGTACAAATACTTGTGTAAAAATGTAGGGAGTGAAAGTATAAAGCTGCCAGAAAAAGAAACACTCAAGTACAGAAAATGACCTGAAGTACCTGAATAATCTACTTAAGTAAAAGTAACGAAGTACTTTTACTTCAATACTTACCACCTCTGCTTACTATGAGCATATTTGTGCTCACATGATCGTTATTTAGCAGGTGGCAAACAACGTCATTCCCTCACAATTTCTCTGATGATGATGTTCTTACAGAACTCATTTCATCACAAGTAAATACAAGCTGCAAGTTTGGTCCAGTGAGGTGACTTTGTTTGTGTCAAAGTTGGAAAAAAAAAAAAAAAACAGTGGATAAATCTGTCTGGCAAACACAGGAGCTTCACTCCTGTTGCTGTCGGGAATTGTTATCGCTTGAAGAAAGGTGTGGAGAAAGCAGGAAGTGCAGGGAAGAGAACAGGACGTTGCCTCTTTGGTCCGTCTGTCTGCTCTCAAAATGTCACTGTAGAAAACTGAAAGCCAGCTGCATGACTGCAGCCTTGTCTTTGCTGTTACCTTCCTATTTCTTCTTCAATAATTGTTTTAGCAGAAGTTCTTTTCAGCTGTCGAAAAATATTATTTTTTTCTAGCGAAAATTGAATTTAATGTCAAGCTAAAAGGAGGAGGGGGGGTCCTGAATGAAGAGATGGAAGCCCACCGTGTTACTGTATGTGCAGCCAGTAACATTGCAGCCAATCTCCCGCAAATTGCAGTTCATGCGCATATTTTCTGCCAATTTGACCACAGTGCGGAACACAACAGAGTCCACTGTTCAGGTTTTGTTCTTTTGTCACAATGAGAAGACCTACAGCCCCCTGTGAATAAAGTGCAAATCAGGATTTTTGGTTATTCAAAATGCAGCCGCTAAGAACTAGGAATAGTTTGGGTTTTAGGTAAAGACTGTAACAAAGAGCCGTCTGCGATTATTGTCACGTTGCAGTTTGGCCACCTTTGCTTGGCGAGAAAAAAAAAGAAGAAGAACAATCAGGCCTCCGCACCAGACCGTTGTTCGCGAAGAAACTGCTGAGATTTTACATTTTGATGAACCAGTTACGTAAGTGTGTTGCCGGTTGATTGCATAAGAGGGCATCAGTCGTGATGAGGGAAGCCGAACAGGAACGTTGAGTGTCTGAATGAAAGCGGCCGAGGGAGGCACGCGATGGCGGCTCTGGAGTGTTGCTGCTCACCGTGAGGGCCACAGAGCCGAGCAGGAGCACCACCGAGTACAGCAGACCCCGGCTGTTGATCATCACCTGCAGGGGGAGCAGAGGAGGGGAGAGAAATAGAGATGAGGATTGACGACTCACCTGCAGCCCTGGCGTACACAAATAATTCAAGAGCTTTTCATATATACACATATATACATACAGACATATATCCACAAAGAAATAAACAAATACATCCACACAGATACACACACACACACACACACCTATATATACACATATGTATGTATATATATATATATATATATATATATATATATATATATATATATATATATATATATATACACACACACACACACACACATACACACAGGTACTACACACAGAAAATTTGAATATCCTGAAAAGAATATCCTTGTAGGTTGTTGCATTTCTGCAATTCAACTTAAAAGGTGAATTTGACATATTATATAAAGGAATAATATGCAAATCAATATATTTCAAGTTTTTATTTCTTTGGATTTTGCTGATCAGGTCTTGCAGCTAAAAAAAACAAACTGAAATTTTATAATAATTTTCTGAGTTTGTGGGTTTGTGGTTTTAATAAGCTGAAAATCTTAATCAGCAAAGTTACAACAAGGAACTGCTTGAGATGTCAGTTTGCGTGTAATGGCTCAATAAAATTTGTTGGTTTCATCTTTTATGTTAAATTGCCAAAATAAAACAACTTTTACTTGATATTCTAATTTTTCGGGTAGTACCTGTATATATTCACACACACACACGTGTACGTGTGTGTATGAGATGCATTGAGGGTAAAAGTTCTCTACCTCTGATCCGTAGTTCACACA
Organism: Thamnaconus septentrionalis; assembly: GCA_009823395.1. NCBI lineage: Eukaryota > Metazoa > Chordata > Actinopteri > Tetraodontiformes > Monacanthidae > Thamnaconus > Thamnaconus septentrionalis. The sequence goes on from CM020519.1 coordinate 16,120,640, forward strand.
CATGGTCTGCAGCGCCCAGGGGACGCCCAGGCCCACCAGGATGTCAAACACATTGCTCCCAATAGTGTTGGACACGGCCATGTCTCCCAGACCTGCGGCAAAAAACGGAAGGAAGCTCTGAGTTGAGGCAAGCAGGTCTCAAGCATCAGCTCCAGCGAGCCGTATTTTATTTTTTACCCAGAAAATAAATAAACGTATTTTCCAATTTGCAATATCCACAAGGGCCTAACCCTTGTTTGGCTGCGTAGAGCCTATAAACAGCTCTGGCTGTTCTCCCCAGGCCCTGGGCCCTGTAATAGTCACCACACTTTTCACTGAGTTCTTGTAAATGAAAACGTAAACCGTCTGAATACAGCCAATGAAAGTTTTGAACTAAAACTTTCTACGACGGTAAAAGGCACTGGACTGTATGCTGTATTATTTGAAAAACCTGGAACTTTTAATCCTTCACATACACTGTAAAAGCGGAAATAAAGGGACAACGTTAAAATTCCAATCAAACACAGTAGTAGTTGGAGTAGTGACAATGATAGCAGTAATAGCAGTAACTATTAGTAATAACAGTAGTAGTGGTTGTAGTATCAGTGGTATTGGTAGTACATTCATCGTAAAGGTAGTAGTAGTCGTATTATAATAGTAGTGGTAATTAGAGTGTAAATAACAGTTGTAGTACAGAAATAGTATGGGTCGTAGTAGTATAGTAATATTAGTATCGCAGCAGTGAGAGTAGAAGTAGTACAGTAATAGTACAGGCAGTAGAAGTAGCTGCAGTAGTAGTATCGTAACTGTGGTTCTAACTGTGGTTGCAGTACTAGTACTGGTCGTCGTAGTACACGTAAAAGTAGTATGACTATAGTAGTAGTAGCGACAGTAATAGTAGTAGTTGTAGCAGGAATCTGTGGAAAGCATTTACTGCAAACCCTTTTGACATCAGACAAACATGAACATTTTCTCAACCATCTCAATCTTAAAGGTGCAATAAAAAAGTTATTTATATGTCAATTTTATGTTTTTAACTTGTAAATAATCTTGTGAAAACCGTCCATAAGATGTAAATATGTTGTTTTTCCTTTCTTCCTCTATAAACACTTTTATTTTATTTCTTTTCATTTTAATGAATATCATTTTTACTTTTCTTTGTTTTGTTCTTTTTTTGTTTCTGTAATTATGCAAATGTCCCCAGAGCGGGATCAATAAAGGCATTCAATTCATTAACTAGTCATTCATTTATGTCAGTAGTCACTAGCAATAACTAGTGGCCTGTAGTTTTCTGCACTAGTGCACTGGTCAGAGCAGAAGTCCCGAGCCAGTTAGATCTTTTTTTTAGCTTCACCAGTAAACTAGCTGCAAAGCTGAAAGCATGAAGCAAGTGTAAATGTAAAGTAGAGTTGAATGTAAAAGTAGAAGCGCTAGTCTTTTGCCGTCATTTGGTAGTTAGCACACGTTTTTTTCCCCCTTCGGACAAATGTCAGAAAAAAATAAAACTGGCGCGAGTCTGTCTGTAAAAACAAAGTTTCGTCCGACTTGGCAACTGACCCTGAGCGAACTTGCCGAGAAAAACATTGATCCGTTTTCGCGCATTAAAATGTAACATCGATGAGAGTTCAGCACTCGGGGGGAGGGGCTCCTCGCCCACAGCTCTGGGTAGCATCTCAGCAAGAACTCCAAGTACGCGCTCGTCATGTCTACCGGCGACGGACCTTGATGGAATTCGGGCGAGCGATGATAATGGGGACGCTGGCTTTTAAGCGTGCAATAAATCCAGAGCACAATCTACAAAATTGCCCCAGACGGGAAGGGATACCTTGCCGGGCCACGATGAGACTGGCTATGCAGTCTGGGACGCTGGTGCCGGCTGCCAGGAAAGTGATGCCCATGATGACATCAGGGATTCCGAGAGTGAAGCCAATTATGGTGACCTGGAAGAGAGTGAGCAGAGCGTTTAAGGCCTCAAGTTAAAGAACGGTTCTTGATTGAATTCCAAATCAAGTGAAATGTCTGGCGGCAGCCGTTTGCTTAAATGTAACACTAACGAGCAGTAATAAGAAGGCTCCAACTGCAGTCAAGCTACCAGAGCCAAGCTAATGTGGCCGAGGCATTTTTCAGCACGGCAATGAGGAAGTGTTTCACCAGACAGAAGCAGTCATCACGCTTTTGATTACGAGTCATTTGCTGCAGAATTATGAAATGTACATGACGTATAAAGACATAGATGGTGTTTTTTTGACAAGTGAACTTAATTAAATAACATGAAGCGCAAATCCAACGAGTGTCAATTTGCTGCATGACAAAAACCCACAAACAAAACCATTGAGTGACACGTAAGAACTCGGAGCATTGAAAGAAGAGAAAAGCCGACAATGGAAACTTTTTCAAAGATCTTAGACACAATGAATGTCCCACAAATCACCTTTTTTGTTAAAGCCTTGAGATTCCTCTTTTGTCTATTTACTGGGCAGTTATGTAAAATGTATCCCACGGCCGAATGAAACTTTCAATCGGGATTGTCAAGTCGGACTTAAAAAAAAAAAAAAAAATACCCCCCTCCAGAGGTTTTCGTGATCACTTTGTGCGTGATGCTCAGCTTCTTGGGGGCAGCTTGGGTCAGCAGACAAAGATCTGCTGTTTGCCACAATTAAAGTCATGCGAGCGGCTAAATACCAAGGCTGAACTCAGCACCAGGATGCGTGCTGTCACCACTGTGTCCTCAGAGAGCGTTTTGATCACCGCGGAGGGCACAAACCAAAGCACCCAGGGCATATTATTATTAGCCTAAATATGGAAGCAGCTGAAAATAAGAATGAAAAAAAAAAACAAACCTTCAAGTTTAAATTCATGCACATCTCTAGAAAACTCTCCAGACGCAACGTTGCCATGCAACACTGAGGGGAAAAGGTCTTGGAGAAGATTGCAACTCATTTTTTTTTGTTGAATGATAGGCGATTAAGACTCGACTCACCATCCAGACCATGAAGTAGGAGAAGATGGCGATCCACAGGGTGGACAGGAGGAAGGACAACATGAAGTATTTCTCCCAGCGTGGTTTGGCACAGTTTGGGACGGTGAAGAAGAGCAGCAGCAGCAGAGGCCACGAGATCAGCCACTTGAACTTGTTGCCGATACTTCCTGCGGAGGACCAACACAAACAGATCGATCAAAAAAAAAAATGAGCCTCTTCAAATTCCAAACACTTGCACGGTTAGCCGTTGCATGACAAGTACAGATAAATACTACTGAAACTACAGCGTATTGCAGTAACTGAGAAGATCCACTGTAAACGACTGACACTGAACTACTTTGAATTTCAGGGAAATGCAACAAATCACCTTTGGCATGAAAAAAAATATATACACTAACATCTATTTTATTTGGACGGTTTTGCTTAAGTCGAAGATTAGTACACTCCTGATCAAAACCTTAAGACCAGTTAAGAAATTGTAAGAATTTGCATTTTGCACTGCTGGATCGAAAGAAGGTTTTTCAAAGTAGAGCTTAAAAATGCAAAAAGAAGAAATGGGAGCAAAAGAATGAGCGGGCAATTTCTTAAAAACAATTTAACTGAAACGGGCTGTTCATCAGCTGATCAAACGTTTAAGACCACAGCCTTTAAAAGCTAAAAATCTGTGCAAAAGTTCGGAATCCATGTCATTTTCTGTCAAGATCTCCAGATGGCAAAGGCAAAAAAGCTCACTGTCTTTGAACGTGGTAGGATTGTTGAGCTGCATCAGCAAGGCCTCTCACAACGTGCCATCACTGCTGAGATTGGACGCCGTGAGACAGTCATTTTGAATTTTTTAAAAGATCCTGAGGGTTATGGAACAAAAAAGATCTGAATGGCTGTGCGTCAAGACATGGTACGATCCTCAACCCAAATGAAGGCCATTACTGGTGCTGACTGCAGCCCAATAACCATCAGACGGCATCAGCGAGGGAAGGGCTTCAAAAACAAAAATCATCTTCAAAGGCCACGTCTCCTTCAACGCCACAAAATTGCCCGTTTGGACTTTGCAAGGGTCCACCAAACATGGCGCAACAAAAATAGGCCTTTCGTGAAGCCATCTTCACCACTTGGCCTTGGCCTGCCCACTAGCTTTCTAGACACACTCGCATCAAGCATGCCGAAACAAATTTTTGGAGTGATCAACAAGAATGGTGGAGCTGCTCATTACTGAGTGGTTTTTTGACCCTTTAAGTTCTGTTTTGAGGGGGTTTCAGGGTTTTTTTGTGCTATGGTCTTAAACTTCTGATCAGCTGATGAACAGCCTATTTAAGTTAAATTGTTGTTTTCAATCAATTGCCTGTTCAAAAATGTTGGTCCCTTTCTTCCTTTTCTTCTTTTTGAATTTTGAAGCTCCAAGTAGAATCTTCTTTAGATCCAGCAGTGCAAAATTTTCAATTTCTTGCAATTTCTTAATCGGTCTTAAGATTTGATCAGGAGCGTAGCATTCTTCAAGGAGGTACATCATCTATCGCATGTAACTACATGGCATTGTATTCATCTCTACAACAACAAATCACACACTTGGAATGTGAAAGGGCGAGATGGTGTCGTTCTCTTGGGCCTCGCTGGGTTTGTCCTCCGGCACGTTTCCGTTCTCGATCTCCACCTTCCCGTCGATCACTTGCGTCTCCACTCCATTGGTGGCTTGGACCAACTTCTGGCGCTTTCAGGAGAAAGAAACTAAGTCAAGGGGCACGGGGGGCATGCTTCTGCGTCTGCATCGACTTCCTGGAATATTGAGGGTCAAACTTGAAATATACCGAAAATAGTCATATTATTTTTATGATTTTCAAGTTTTTTTTTTTTCTTTGTGACAAAAATCAGCAAGTACTAATAAATAATTATTGCTGCTCCCCACCCTTATAAACCCGTGAACAAGAAGAAGAAAAAAAAAACAGTTAGCCCCTGTAGCTTTGGCTAGTTTTAGCTAAGTAGAAAAGAATCCCCAAAAATAACACGACACAACTGGCGACAGGAAATTTCACTTTTACTTTAAAAGCTTTTCTCAATCATGATGTGTGAAATAGGTGAATTTAAGGAAACGTTCAATTAGGCAAGCTGGGTAAGGTCCCACCCCGCCAACAGCTTTAAGCTAATGTTAAAAACCTAGCTACCTTTGTGACTAGCGTAACAATCACAGTAGCCGCGGAGCCACTTTCATGGAAGCAGCAACCGGCAGCCGTACCTCTGTTATGATGAGGCGACTGGCCATGCGCAGGCGGGTTTTGGGTCCGAAGTGGCTGGTGACCATGACGCGGAGGCCGGCCTCCGGAAACCTGAACTTAGAGGGGCTGGCGTTCATGATCTCATCCACCATCACCACCGATCCGCGGCTGTAAGCCTTGCTGGGCTTGACTGGGGGAGGAGAGGGCGCGGGGGGGTCAACAGATGAAAGATTCTTAAACGAAATGTTAGGCATGAAGAGAAATCTTTTTTCGGCACAAGTTGTTTCTCCAGAGTGCGTGAGAGAAAGGCACACAGGAGTCACTGTTTACTTTAAAAGACAAAGGCCTCTTTTTAAAGCACTTTGTGTCTAAACCAAGACTGGATGCTGAGCCCGAGCATCAGAATCTCACAGTTCAAGCTGCACCTGGCAAGATGTCTTCCATCTCCACTGACTTCCTGTTTCACAGACTCTTCGACCTTCACACCACAGCCTGTCAATCACTTGTCGTCTCAACACAAAAGGGGGCCAGTGCCTTTTTTGCCATGTCATCATTGTGGTGTTTTTTTTTTTACTCTTAAAAACAATGAACAGAGGGCCATGGGCACATAAGCATTAAACCTCAAGCACATTATATGTTTTATTTTACCCCTTGCAATCTGATTGCAGTAGATTTTCTCATCAGCTTTGACTATTCAGTGGCAAAGGATTTCAATCAATTTATTCCGATTGCTTTGTCATGTACATTACATTACAGTACTTTACAAGCATCAAGAAAGCTCCTGCTGGATTAATCCCACCTTTTACAATAAAAACACAATGAATGTCTGTTTTGTTCTGTTTGAGTCTCTAGCGCACAGCCTAAGGACAACACTGCGACAACTCTGCGCAGGGGTTAATTCCAGCTGGACTCTTGATGCACAAATAGGCACTCACAGAGTTTGCCTCTCTGAACTGGGAATGCGTGTACACCTGCGATAAACTCTGAAGACATTTTGCCAACTTAAGCAAAAATAGGGGGAGAAAAACACATTAAAGACGTGGGAGGTTCAGCTTATTGCCATCACATCCCATCATACGGTAAGTGAAAGGAGTCTGGCACCGCTAGCTGGGGTCGCCGCTACTTTCGTTAAATGATCTCTGAGCTCTGTGTTTGGCTTCAAATAGTTTTCCTGACTTGCCTGGTGCAGCTTTGAAGTCGCCCCCTGATCCCTGCTTGTGAATATTTATAGGAGGAGTGAAACCCGTGACATAAAAATTGACCTCTGATGGCTCTGATGTCTCAAACCGCCACCAGGTTGACTGGCATGTTAGCCAAACATGTTTCTGACCGCATCAGGTAATGGCCCCCCATTTTTAATGGTTCAGTGTGTAATATTTTCACTCTCCCTCCCCCTACTGAGCATGCCAGTGAGCTACTTTGGCCTGCGCACCCAGACCTGGATACCTCGCCGACCTTCTTCTTCACTGGTTTATTTGAAGATGCGAGCAGTCTCTAATAGCGAAACAAGCTGTCAGGTGGCCTGGACTGTCCCAACCAGGCTTCCTTAGAAATATGGTGGCGCAAGACGGTGGCTAATTGGGAGTAAGACCATGGCTATATGTATATTCGTATATTTATGTGAACCGAACCTAAAACCAAATTACTTTTATTGCAGTGCGATTATACACTTTTATTAATGTATTTATGGGCAGTATGTTAAGTTTTTACCAATTTAAAAATGATAAATCAAGCCAAATATTACACACTGGACCTTTAAGTCCTTTACTAGTAGGTTGTGCTATCGACAAGTTACAAGTAGCAGAGAGGAGTAGAGAGAAAGAAAAAAAAAAGTTCCACAGTGTACTTATTTGCTTAACGCAGCCTTAATTTGACTCTTTATCCATGCAAGAATGCACATAAATTAATGGTGTAAACAGCAGACGGCGTAAACACCCCACCCCCCCCCCGTGAAATTCATTACCACTTCAGGAGCGCGCGGCTCGGCACTCCAGAGACCAACAGCAGGAAAGTACGCGAGCAGAGAGAGGGAGACAGAGAGAGAGAGAGAGAGAGAGAGAGAGAGAGGGGAGAGAGAGAGAACTGGCACACACAAGCGAGAGGTGGTTTAGTAAGGCTAAACAGACAGGCATGTCAACACTGCGGCAGCCAAAGTGAGAAGGGTTAAATGTCGCTGATTAGTTTCTGAAAGACAGCGAAGGAGGAAGAGAACTGGGAGGAAATACCTCAGCGTGGCATTTAAGGGAAGGAAAAAGAAAAAAGAGAAAGGTGCGCTTTAGAGAAGCGCTAATTATTTCCACGTTGGGAAGGGAAATTTGAGAGCCAAGAACTGTCCTCTGCCATCAACAGGCGTCCCCCAGGCGAGATTAAAGAATATCCTCATTAAAACCAAGGGCCTTTTCCTTTTCAAAGTGGCTTATCGCCGAGGACGCCGGGGCTTATCGGGCATATAGGGAATTAATGAAGGGGGACTTTATTTTAATAATGGGGGGGGTGAGGAGGAAAGTAATGAACTGGATCTTGCCGATGACTAAAGTCCAGTGGCTTCTTGAGTTTCTCTGAAGGTTTGGTTGTGTCAGACGCCCTGAACAGTGCGTATTTGCTTCCAAGCTGGCAGTGGGTGATGGATACAGACATAAGTCAAGTCGCACAATATTTTACTTTACGTGGTTATTTAGCGCAAAAGGCGAAAGAATGCAACGCTGCTAGCCCTGGAACTAATTCCCATCTGCTATATTTGAAAACCCTAAAGAGCAGCTAGCTTAGCATAGCCATAGCAGCGAGAAAAGCTAATGTTTAAGAAAATGAATATACAATGATCTGCAAAGTGCCTGGTTTATAACAGTGAATAAGTCGATGAAAAGTCTCAATCGCCCCCTGCTGGTGGAAGGCTAGATGTAGTTTATCTCCATTAGAGTTATTTTCACCATTTAGCTTGAGCGGTCTATCATAAGGAGGTTCATGTTTCTGTTTGAGGATTATTTGTTCATGAAATGTTAAATTTCTTTAATCTGATGCAATCACCAAGTAGTTCAGATGCATGGAAGAAAGTGTCTGTGCAGAAGATTATTGCAAGTTTCCAAATACAATGAGAAATACATAACTAGCTGAGACTGACGCCGCTTGTACGCGTTGCTAAGCTGTACACGGCTAAGCTGACAAATTCTTCATGAATTCCGTGCAAATTCAGCGTAACCAGATTTTCATATAGCTTTTCAGGGGGCGGCAAGGAAGCAAATGAGAACATTCCAAAGTGTCCGGCCACAAACTTTGAGAAACTAGGAAGCAGAGGACAGCGTTGGCTCGAAGCAGCGCTCCGAAGTTACGCTGAGCAGAGGAGAGCAGGAAGGGAGCCACGGACCCAGGCGAAAGGAGAAGTGTCCTCCAGAAGATCACAGCCAAATCAAGTCCGAATTCTCCGATTGAGTCACGCAGAAGATGTTCGGGTTCGCCGGCCTGTCTGATTAACCTTACCTGTCGAGAGCAAAGGCCATGACGGGTCGTCATCCCAAGCATAGTCATAACAAGTATTACCGTCCTCCATCTCACTGCTGGCTGCGGCGTTACCGTTGGCCACGTTCTTGGGCTTCCCCATGAAAAACCTCTGCATGGCAGAGTTGAATCTGGAGCAAAGAACGAAACAAGAGCGTCAAGTTAAAATGAAAAGAAAAAAGGAAAAAAAAAAAAAAAAAAAAAAGGTGAGAGATTTACATTCGCAAAAAAAAAAAAAAAAAAGGGGGGGTCGAGAGCGAGCACCCGGATCAAAGACGAGCAGGCTTGGAAACGGTTGCGCTAATTAGCTGGAAAAACCACAATTGTGTAGAGTGTGTATACAGTTGAGGTGGCCTACTTTTTTTTTGGAGGTAAGCAGCAACAAGCATTAACGACGGGGGGGACATGTGAAAGAATATCTGAAATATGTTGCTGCGTTAAAGAAGATGAAAAGACAAAAAAAAATGCTCCAGATTCCAAGCAGCAGGCTTTCAGCCGCACAGGCCTGGAAAAACGGGACCCTTTGAGTGCGATTACATGAGAATGGATGAGAAACGTCGAACATGCTGCTCCTGCTGACGACACTGCCTTTGAATTCCTGTCTGACATCCGTCCTGAATCACCGTTTTAATGGTCGAGACGGTAGAAATGATAGTTTTACTTTCTCACAACTCAAAATGGGCAAAAAAAAACCCAAGAAAGAGATTATTTGAGACGTCAAAACTGAACGATTAAGTGTGTAATAAAATAAATTGTTCCAAATGTTTATATTCTTATATATTTGAGAATCGTTCTACGGGTAGGAAAACCAAATTGCTTTAATTGGAGGGCAAATCTACACTTTATTAATGTATTTATAGGCAGTGTGTTAAGCTTTTATCAATATAAAATTCATAAATCAAGCCAAATATGACACACTGGAACTTAAAAAAAAAGAAATTATTGACAATGATTCAAATTAAAGTTTCGCAATCAAAAACAAACGCGAGTCTGGATTTTCTCTGCTTTTTTTTTTTTTTTTTTTTTGTTTTTCGCTGTTGTCTGCACGTTCCCTCTGCTCTAATGCCTTCTCCAAATTGGCAGCGCTCATGCTATTCCCGACCGGATTTTCCAAACAAACGCATCACGGCGAGGCCCCCCCGCCCCCCGGAGGCCGACCTCAGAGCGCTGATCGCTCCGTATTAAAACCCACTCGGCCCCATTTCTGAACCGAAACGGCCCCAAAACGGCGGAGATATTTTTAGGAGGCGGCGGTCCTACGGCGAGCACTTTCTCTTCCTCCAAATGAGAAAGGAGAGGAGTGATCCCGTTAAGCCTTTGCTCTTAGCCACTGGATTAAACTCTTATGGCAGCGAGCGAGCAGACTGCCGCTGAGCGTCGCAGATTACCAGCTGGAAGGAGACGGCGGCGCGGCGGGGGCGACCCGGGCGGCATTACGGGCTGGAAAGAGGCGAGCGAGGCCATTTCCGACGGAGGCGGAGGCCAAAGAGGGCCCTGCAGGTGGCTTTGTCAATGAAAGACGCGGCACAGTGAACTGCTTACTAAAAGAGTCACTCAAGAGTAGAAATTCTGAGTGGAAACTCCTCTTCCACGAGCAAAGGCTTCAATTTACTTGGTCGTCGCTTTAATTGAAACAGACTTGTTATCTCCGCGGACGTTCCAGATGTTCTCCAGAGACGGATGACATTATTAGTCAACATCTGGAGTTTGGAAAATGTGAATGGACCCTCCTCTACAGCTGGAAACTCACCCTTCCTTCTCAAGTTTGAGCATGAGCTGAGCGGGACGTTCATTTTTCCACGAGAAACAATTCTGAGAAAGTTCTTGAGGTCGATGGTGTAATATTTGCGCTACCTTTCCAAGACTGACTGAGTGTATTTTTACATTTTAAAAGCACTGATCTCAAGCTTGCAGGGAATCCACAGCTCTGAACTTGCACAAAAGCTTCTTTAAAAAAAAAAAAAAAAAAAAAAAAAACCTCTTGGTGGAGTTGTAAAGAGGAATTTTTGCCAGGGGTATAAAATAAGTTAAAGAGCTTCTCTGGTTGTCACGGATACCGCATTTACTGGCTGGAAGCAGTGAGAGTTGGGTGGTGCTACACATTTGCGTAGCCATAAACAGTATTTATGTCCAGGACTGCCTTATAAAAGCGTCATAATGAAATAATTGCAAAAAAAAATTTTTTTTTGTTGTTCAAAAGGTGCGACAGAAACAAAAGCAAATCAAGATTTTTTTTTTGTTTATGGTTACCAAGGAAAAAAAAAAGAGCAAAACTACATTTTTGTACCAGTCCTGGATGTGGCACAAGGTGCTGAAACATCCAGTTTGGACCGGGACAGGACAGTGCAGGTGCAGAGGGCAGCATGAGGGTGACTGGGCTTAAGGAAATGTAACTTGAAGTCTTAATAACGCAATACATCACAATGCATGGGCTGTCCAAAAACCTTTTTCCACCGCTGTAAGCATGTTTCTGAAAACACCTGAGGTGATAAACAGGCAACACAATAATAAAAGATTCCTGAGCGACAGTCAACCAGCACTTCCTGGTCGCGTTGTTAGATGTTAGCTGTTTAAACACCGTGGGACTGCAGACTGAACTAATTTGCACAAGTTCGATTGGTGGCAAATTACACACAGCATACAGTTTCACCCATCACATGAAATACCAAGTGAACAAAAATATTAGGGATGCGCCGATACCAGTATCAGATATCAGTACCGATACCGGGGCTGCGTACTCATACTCATATAAGATATTTGCCGATATCCCGACACCAATACCAGTTGTATATGACAACTTTGTTCAATGTGTGTTTGTACTGCAGCAACATCTGTGAAATGGCCTTATTGAGTACTAGGTATCGGTATTAGCGAGTAACGTAATAAAAGTACTCGTTCTCTATTCAATCTGTAAAGCAGTATCGGTGCATCCTCTGAAAAATGCATCACTTTACAAATGATACTGTGTCACAGACAGCAGAGCGGATGGGCTCACTTCATAACAAGGATGTATCCCGCATACATGACCACCAGCACCAAACTCTCCCACCTGGGGAGGGGAAACAGGAGGGGGGAGAGAATATTGTTTTCAGCTTTAATCTTAATTATACACGCAACGTATTTACACCACACTAGCTCGTTTAATGCTAATCAAAGCATTTCCGAAACATTACAATAAATATTACAATAACGAGCTGACAGGAGTGATGCGGAAAACAACTTTTCATTAACAGGCTTAAAACAAATTGTTATTTCGTAATTACAAAGCACGAATAGCGTAAACATTTACAGCCGATAAATACAACTTACCAAACTATCTTCTCGTCATAGATGAACTGAAACAAGATGAGGACAAGCATTTCTTGTGAGTTCAAATTTGTGAGCGAAAAAAAGAAACAATTGAGAAAAATCTAACGTCACCGCCGGCCAAGCTCATTGAACGCGTCTTACCGCAATCAAAGCCACCACGGACAGGGTGTAGTAGAAGGAGTCCCGGAAAACGGCCCACCAGGTCAGAAGCACCACCTGGTGGTCGAGGGTAAGGAAAAAAAAACAACTGTTTGAACTGCATTCACGAATGATAACGTTGTGTTTTCCTTGAGCAAGTAGTTTTCCAAGGGGCACAACTCAACAGTATAAAAATACACAAAATGATGCTGCTGCTGCGCACGCACACACACACACACACACACACACACACCTGTCCAGCGAAGATCCCGCACACGCCGATGATACAAAGGATGTTGAAGACTGCTGAGCCGACGATGGTCCCCACCCCCACGTCACCGTGGGTGATGAAGACACCTGCGCGGCGAGAGGAGCCAATCAGGAGTCAGCAGTGGCGACAACCATCTGGGAACATCTGAGTGCCGGCTGTGTGTGTGTGTGTGTGTGTGTGTGCGTGAGTGGGTGGGTGCATACCAATGACGGATGCGAAGAGCTCCGGCGCAGAGCTGCCGGCTGCCATGAAGGTGGCTCCCGCCACGTCCTCGCTCAGGTCCAGTTTCTGCCGGGGGGAAAAAAAAACAAAACAAGAAACGGTAACACAGCGGAGGATGAGTTGCTCGGCTCGGTCGACGCCGTCGATATGAATAAAATAAAGTGGATTAAAAAAAACACTCCCACGCACCTCGCAGATCTTCTCCAGCGACGTGACGAAGTATTCGTCGCAAGTGATGGCGAGCGCCAGAAACATGTACAGCGCCTGCGGGACCAGAGGCTTCGCATTAGGAGTGACCGACGACAACAACAACAACAACAACAGTGACAACAATGAAAATGACAAAAGGGGCCCGGAAATGCAACTGACTTCATTCATCAAGGTTAGCAGCTTGTTGTTAATTTAGCAGATTTGTGAGACAGAAGTCAAGTATTTTGCGTGACGCACAGATTGATACTTTTTTGTTAAAATTTGCTTTGACATCAGGGAAGAGGCAGCGGCCGTGCTCTACTCTATGCTAACCACAGGGGGCAGTGCAGGACTGCAGTGCTGCCTGACCACGTTGGAAAACGTGTCTGACACATGGGCGGGCACGCACACAGTTGCAGGCAGCCAGTCAGTCGCACTAACCTTATGAAAGTGTTTCAACTATCAAACTCCGGTAGTTTGATGAAATGTAGAACGTGGTTCATTTCTAAACAAGGTAACGCTGATGTCCTCAAAGTTCAAAACAATCTCTCTGCGCATTTTAGCTGAATCAGCAACAGGAAAAAAAAAAAGGTTGCTCAACTTCAATGGCTTCTTCCCATGTCTTATGTATGCATGTATGTATTTCTAATGTATGCTAATGTGTAAACCCCGTGATCGGTTCCTCTGCGCCCCGCGCAAACAGCGGCTCTCATTCATCACGTCGGCGAAACGTGTCAAAAGCACAAAAGGAGTGCTGATCCTCGGCACGCTCCGCGGTTTACGGCTCGCATAACGATGAGCTCGCATCATCTTCAGAATTAATGGGATACAGGAGTCACGTGCGTGCAGGAGGTTCACCCTGGCCCACCATCTCCCTCACCTCCTCCTCCTCCTCCACTCATCTTTCACATCCGTCTTGCCGAGCTCCAACCTTAATTGTTTTCAGTTGGCTTTTGGATTAAAAGGAAATGGATATTGCAGGTGTGATTAAAGACTGGCCCGACTGTCGGAGGCTGCCCTTATAAAATGACAAAGAAGAGGCAGAGGACAGGACGCAGGAAGTAATTGCAAGACTGCAAGCTGCTGCCAGAGACCAGTGAGTGATTCTTCACCAGTAGCGGTTTCATTAGCGCTCCATGTTAACAACATTTTTGCCTTTGCTGCCGATTGGATTCGGGGGAACTATGATAGAGGCCTCAAGCGTTTGCCTGCCTTACGAATCATTTTTGACTAATTCTAGATGGGCCTCCTGTTCCCAATTGTTCTCCATGGGCTTTTAACTGCATGGATCTATCGAATGCATCAGGTCTCATGTAGTGACTTCTGTTGCGTCAAAACATTTACAAATTAATTCCAGAAAAGTTTATATTACACATTTATCACCCGTTACATTTGAATATTCTCATTGAGGGCAATTGATTTGGTGTCATCCGGTGTCCAGTAACTTCGCCTGCCCAGCGCTATAGTCGATGTGAATAGTTGAGCATTCGCAACGATCGCAGCACGAATCGACACTTGCTTTCTTCAAAGGAAGAAACTTGTGCAGGAGCGCCGAGGGAAACTTGAAAACTTTCTACAGAGAACCGAATCCATAGGTGGTTGATTTCCATCCTGCCAAGCCGAGTTTGACTGGCAGTCGACAATCACGGCTGTTTCAACTTGGCTAGAGCCTCGCGACACGGAGCATCAGCCCGCAGCTTTGGAGCTTTTATTCAACCGTGCTGATTTTGTTTCCTCAAGAAAAAGAAATATTTAAAAAAAAAACTTTGATTGGAAAACATCAGTTTCTGCAAAGCGAGTGAGCTCGAGCTGGGGCTCCCTGACCGCATTACGGCACTCTAGAAACAGTGACTTAAATTATTGATTTGAAGAGCCTCGCGCAAGATGTTGCGATGATTGCGGGTTGATGTAATGACACGCCGATCTAAATGTAGCTTGTGGGTGTTTATTTTAGTGTGCCCTTTTGTTTCCTCCCCCCAGTCCTTTAAAAATGTTACAGATTTAAAGGTTTAGAGTTATTTAAAGGTACAGTGTAAAATTGTGTAAAATTTTGCCATTTAGTGGTCAGATTTTAGATTAATATATTATATTATTATTATACATATATATATATACAGTATATACATATACACACACACACATACCTGTATATATATATATATACACACATACACACATATATATACATACATATATACATATATTATTATTACTACTATTATTACTTTTATGTCTTATATGCACAATTATCATCAACATCATTGTCATCATCAACATCAATGGGCATTTTGGGCATTATATTAAGCTTTTACCACGATAAAAATCAGAACTCAGGCTAAATTTTACACACTGGACCTTTAAGGGGCTTCGCTGTGACATTTGTTGCAGAAAAGAGGAGCCGCAGCCTTTCATAAGAGGTGGTTTTTGTCGTCTTGCCGTTGTTTTTCTTACCGCCAGAATGTGCAGCACAACGGCCCCGCTCTTTCGTTCTTGGCTGGTGAAAAGGTCTTGGGGGAACTCGTGTATTGCTGAGAGAGAGAGAGAGAGAGAGAGAGAGAGAGAGAGAGAGAGAGAGAGAGAGAGAGAGAGCAAATGACACAAAGTCACCCCACATCGGTTAGCCCGTCAGCGCGGTAAGACAAGGAACCTCGGATGCTCTTTTGCCTCAGAAGGAGTTTTGACGCTGAACTGGACGGGCTGCTGGTCTCGTCAATTGTAACGGGATTATCTAATGTACACCTGAAAAAACCTGAGCGCGTCAAGTGAAGAAAAGCAAATACAAATTGAATGAAAAGCGTGTTACCATCCTGCAAAAAAAAAAAAAAGAAAAGCCACAAGCACCAGACACCTTGGGCTTTAAATGTTTTACAAGGGCCTTTTGCAGGAATCAGAGTCACGCTACTCTGCAACCAGTGACCTCATACCTATATATGGAGAGACAGTCTTCTGAAATAGTGATGTAAAAGCCTCGGCTATATTAGGAAGCTGGAGTCACACAGAATTAAAGCAAGCAGGCAGAAAAAAGGAAAAGGGAGCGGGGGAGGGGTTGGGGAGAGAGAAAAAAATATGCTGAAGGCTCGTCATCCGTCATCCAGCTGGAGCTCGACGGGACCGCCGCACCTGGCTGGAGACAAAAGCCGGGCCCGTCTGTTCCCTGACGGAAGCTCTCACCTGGGGCCTGACCTGTTCCTGGTCAACCCTGAGAAAAACCCTCTGTCGTTGACACTCAGAGTCACCGCCATCCTGCTAGCATGTCACGTGTTAGCAGCGCACAAACAAGCCGACGACGACCAGTGTTGGGAAGATTGCTTTGTAAAGGGATTTGGTTGCAATTGAAAGTTAGCCTATTGAAAATGTAATCGTAGCGTAACCATTCTAATTACAATTTCAAAGTAATGTAACCAATTATATTTGATTACATTTTGGGTTTTTTTTTTTTAATTTTCGATGAATGTCATTCAATTGTTGAGACCTCACAGTGTGTTGAGCTTCAGAAAAGCCTCAAACTTCCGTCTGTGGAGGGAAACAGGGAAGGACGGTGCTAATGCCAACAAGCCAGTGTATGAGAAAACCATACAAAGCAACTTAAATGAAATTATTACATAGCCCAGCCCTTTTTGTAGAGACTGGTTAGACAGTTAAAATTGAATAATACCCTGCCATCGCCCTTAGACAGCTAGAATAGACTCCAGCAGACCCCCGCAACCCTGAGTTCAGGAAGAAGCAAGTCATGAAAATGGATGGTTGAATGGATCACAAATAATTCTACAATTAGCTGCAATTTAATTACACATTTTTTCCAGTAATGTAACTTATTAGAATCATATTTATTTTGTAATTGAATTACTTAACGTCGTCGTAAGATAAGATGTGCTTTATTGTCTGTCCCAAAAGGTGACAGAAATTCTTCTTTGACAGGACACAAACACATTCATACAATTCCCATCAAGAAACAATGGCATTAAGAAGAAATTTAAAAAAAAAAAAAACTACTACTTGTAGTTTAACAGCAAGAAGCAACCTGTTACTCCCACAACACTGCTGACGACTTTTGAGTGTCCATGTGCTAAAATTGAGTAAGGGACACGTTCACTGAGCACCATATTGGCACAGAAGTAGCTTAATCGGGTTAGCATGGCTGCTAACGTTAGTATCTACCAGCTGGCGTTTGTGTTCCTGGCTAATGCAATATTGCAGTCTGGTGCAAGTTATTGGTTTGTGTGATAAAATCACGTCTCCGCTGTTTCCACATTCAACTTGTTGTCCAAACAGTCACGCAAGTAATCACGGTTAGATTAGTAGCAAGGTGATTTGGGACAATGCACGGCACCAAACGCATCACAGCGGGCAGTGTAACGCAGTGCGATTAGGGACGCGGCTATTCTTCAGCGATATCTGGCATTCAGTTTATCGCCTCCTGGTTGTCTGCCACACACGTTTCAGTGTCTGTCTCATAGATAAATTATAATTTGTCCCCGTGTGGGTAGGGCAAACTGAGGACGCCAATAACAATATGTGTTAGTAGTCATGGTCCAAGGTCGTCAGTGCTGGGTTGGCATGAACAGCGAATGAGAACGTGCTGCCATAAAATCCGAGCTAGCAGGGGAAAAAAAATGAAAAAAAAATCTACAGCTGAGAATAAGAGCTTTTGTTGTCACATATGGACCCGTGAAGTGGAACAGTGCTCACCTGAGACCTCCTGCTGCATCTGTCTCAACCTCACCGCTGCCTATTTTTTTCCCCCTCTCTCCCCGATAGTCGATGCCGTGCACGCATGACTGCCCCCCCGCCCCGCCACAGCGTTTGGAACACTGCACAGGCAAATCAAATTCCTCTCCGCCGCGTCGTCCGAAGCCCACCTCGTCGCCGGCTTCACGTCACATGTGCGGAAGTGCTGCGCGTGCAGCCGCGTCGCGGCTTCCGTGATCTTTGAAACGGAAGAGAGACGCAAACTAATCTGCCCTTAATTTGCGCGAGTCCCTCACCCCGGGAGCACGTGTGCGCATCGTACGAACAGCAAAGACAAACAATTCCGTCCGTACGTAATCTCGAAACGTACCACGCAACACCTGGACAGCATCGGAACCTCGGAGCAACGTGGAGCGGGAGATTGCCGGGGGGACAATTGCAAAGCAAAGCCAATGCTGGAAGCCCGAACCCCTTATTGATATCACACAGGGAAAAAAAAAAACAAAAAGACAAAAAAAAACAAAAGACAGCAACCAAACTGGAAATCATTCTCGCCGTCCGGAAAAAAAAAAAAAAAAACAGCACGCTGGGAACAGCAGGTCTCAGCTTTGTTGTCTCCTTTCCATCCCCGTCCTTCCCACGCTTGGCCTCCAAACCTGCTCGTCTGCAGGTGATCAATAATTAAAAACGCCTTCGCCAGCCAGCCGGCGTCCTCCTAGTTCGGCGTTCTGCCCCCTCGCAACCGTGTACAGTCGGCTCCGGGCGTAAAAATAGGCGACCGCCAACGGTCACCTGGTTCCGCAAACTCCGAAGTGTCTCATCGGCGCGGAGGTCAGAGCGGACGCCGGCGTTCTCCCGCTGCTTCTTTTTTTTTCCTCCCGGACAGGACAGTACAGGATGTACAACGGAGCGGCTGCTGAAGTGATGCGTCTCAAATGAGGCCCAGAAATAGAGTCATAAATAAGTAGCGCCGCGCAGAATGGCCGGTTTTATTTATGCTTTTGCAAGAATTGACGGGAACGCGCAACACCGGAATGGAGAAATAGAGAAATAGAATAGAAATAGAGAAATTGTTTCACTCCGTCAATTTAGCCATGGAGTAAAACAGTAAAAATTGTCTTGACTGGCATCACTACCGGTGCACGGCGGTGGCGACCGGCGGTGGAGATCGCGATCGTTTTTGAAGAATTCCGAGTAAAGCCGCGGGCCACTTAAAATCAGTTGGCGGGCCGGATTTGGGCATGCCTGCTCTAGGACGGCTGGGAGAGGCTCCAGCAGACCCCCACAACCCTGAGTGCAGCAACAGGCAGGTATTGAAACTGGACGGATGGGTATTGTTGCCATCACATATCCCACTGGACAGGATTCCACGGGAATCGGTCGGAAAGGAGAAGCCAAAACCCTGGAAGGTCATGCATGCCTTTTTCCTTCATTACATTTAAGTGGACTAATCAGATTTGCTGGCCAGCTAAAGGCTTCCTATCGGTGCGACGGGGTCAACAACAGCGGATTATCGGTTGATCATCGTCCGGCGATGCACTGCGACGTTTGAACGGAAGTCGCCCATTTTGGAATAACTGGTAATGCAATTCCAGCGGAACTGGAACTCAAGTTTTCAACAGGATTACTTGAATTCAGCACAATTGGGTACGGCGGCCAAGATTCCTGGACCACTTTTAGAGTTCAGATGCGGTTTCGATTTCTTGGAAGAGATGTTGATGCGTAGCTACATATTCTCTCCATAGTATACTGTCGATCTTTGAATGTCTTAATACAAAATTTATTTTTTTTGACTGATATAGCTTTTGTTTAACCTGTATTGGACTGCTATACTAGATCTATCCGATTCCGTCCCACTGGTTGGACATTGATGAGGATCACTTGCTCTTTATTTTACTTAAAAATTTAACGTGAACATTCTTCTGACTGGATCTGCATCCGATTGTATCATCGCAACAGTGCTACACTCGTGGCGATAGTGAACATGCAAATTTGCTTCGACAAAAAACTCCCTTTTTGTGATTCTTTTGGCCGAGCGCTCATGATATTTGGTGCCAAACAAGATGCTTTTGTTTTGATGATCAAAAGGCTTTCAAGTCTTACTTTATCCTCCAGCCCCCCTTAGTTTAAGTTCCCAGGATGGCACCGTCTTTTCGGAGGACAGGTGCTACGGGCGGGAGGCGACACCAACTACAAATCTATAAATAAACCCTGGACCCTCTGCTTGGACAACCTCCCTGTGACGCTCATGCGAGAAAAAGTAGAAATTACTGGCAACACCATAAAAGCCCAGAGGAGGCGTTGACGTGCGGCCCTCACGCCACCTTTACGAGTTGCAGCGCTGGCGTCCCCGCTGCCCTTGATCATGATCCGCCAAAAGAAGCAGTCTGAAGATTATTATGGGAAGGAGCGGGTGACTTTGAGAATGAGAAGGTCATTTCAGCTTTTATTATTAAGACGAGACTAGAATTGCTGCCTCATGACCGTGACATAGAGTTGAACCACAACCGAGGGCTGCCATTGTTTTGAATGTAACAAAACCTCCGGACACCTAAAGCGCACACACTTTTCTTCTTCCAGCAGAGGTGATTGGTCCAGTCATACTTTGACCAGCTGAGGGCAATTTTGATTCAGACCCTCAGGTCTTATCAAGCAATTTGTTGACATTGGGTCAAATCAAAAAACAGCGCCCTCTGAAGTAAAATTCGACAACAACTTGAAGCCAGTTATTTTCTCCTTTATTTTAGTGCAATAGACCAAAAAAAGATGGCAGGACAGCCAGATGCCATTATTGACCATCTTCCATATTTGTCTATCTGCTGTAGTCATCGTTTGATCACGCAAACGTCTGAGATTAGCTCAAAGTCTGTGATATTGTGTCTACCAGCCGGCAAGCATGCACATGTTGTAGACCAAGCGGCCAGCGCTTTTATTTTTGTGGTTTGTTTTTTTTAGGTTGTTCAATCTGGCGCATCGTGCTGTAAGAAAGAAAGATAAATAAATCAAAAAAAGAAAACATCCCGCAACCATGCATTTTTTTCACTATATTACCTACATGTTGGATCTGTTGTGCCAATTGTGTTTTAAGTATCATTACAAAACTGAAAAAAATCTCGGACTGAATTACAATCACATCAATACATTATCACTTGCCTTTTCTACTTCAGTCTATTTACACTTTCCACTAAGTCTTTCACAAACTAAGTCTTACTAAACAACTTCAAAGGCTGGTTTTGCTCACTAAACTCACTCAATCCATCCATCAGCTGCTCACAAAATTTGACTGGGCATCAGAGGGTTTTCAAAAAAATAAATAAATAAATAAATAAACTATGACTTGTAAACAATGCTGGCTGCTGCTGCTGTGGCTGCTGCTAAAGAGATTAGCATGGATGCTGGCCGCTGCAGAGGCTGGGTGGCATTTTCACATTAGAGGAACAACATTAAAACTGAACACTGAAGCCACTGAACGCTGAAGCCCTTTCCCCTTCTGACAATATGATTCCTCTTCTTCACTCCCTCCAAAATTTTTGACAAAGACTTGCATTAAACAGTGTTATGGTTAGTGAATTGAGCAGGAAAAAAAATCTGATAGGTTCGCTTCAAATGTGACAGACTTTCCTAGTCACCTGACAAGTTTTTTTTTTTGTTTTTTTTTGCCCAGCCTTTCCAAATGCTTTCTATGCGCTTTTTAAACAGACGGATACATTCGATAAATCCTGAGGAATTAGGCACCGTTCCATCTGCTGTGCCAGGTTAAGCTTTTCTTTACATTCAGACAATTATTTCATAATCTCATAATATCCCAAACATTATATAATAGCGCGGCATCAAGCGGCATCCTCAGATGGACGTCATTTCGCGACCTTCTTTATGGACGTGGCCTGGGTTGGGATGAGCAAGGGAGGGGAGGAAAAAAAACTAATTTTCATTAAAGGTCCAGAATGTAATACTGGTGGGCGAGATTTATAATTTTTATATTGGTGAAAATGTAACACACTGCCCATAAATACATTAATAAAAGTATATAGTCCAGAACATTAAAAGTAATTTGATTTTCCTACACTTAAAACTGTATAAGAATATAGATATAGCAATGATCTTGCTCCCAGTTAGCTGCTATCTTGCACTGCCATATTTCTAAGGAAGCCTGTGTCTCAATTCAGGGTTGCATCCTTTCAAGGATGCATCCTCCGCCTTCTGGCTGAGGAGGACAAACCCACACCCACCTCCCAGGTAACCAAATGGGACGGTCTAGCCTTTGGCGTATTTCCTGGTTGCGTCACCACCATTCCATACTGCTGGCCAACCCCGCAAGTGATGTTATAGCATTAAGCTAACCATTGGTTCGCCATCCAACCATGGCGTTGGAGGTTCAAATCAGTAAAAACCCTACGATAAAAACATAATATTTTATGTGAAATTTCAATACTTTAATTTAAATGTTGTGTCTTTGCCAGTAGATGCCGCCATTTCAGCTGACTTCCCAGGATCCCAGGATGCTTTGCAGCAGCACGCAAAGCATCCTTGCATACGGGAGGCCACGAAGGATAGTAGCGGTGCATCCTTCGAATTGGCTAAAAGGAGGACGCATTTCAAGGGCACATTTGGAGCGTCCTTTAAATTTCAGTGAATTGGGACAGGCCTTCGCGCACTGCTATCGCGTAACTGGCCTTTAAATGCATGCTTGGAAGGATGCCGACCCTAAATTGAGATACAGCCCCGCCTGATGGTGCATTTTGTAATTAGGGTGACTGCTCGCATGCTCAAATTAACCAACGAAGAAGACAAGGGAATAGGCATCCAGGTTTGGGTTCGCAGGCCATCGTAGCTCACTGGCAAGCTCGGGAGGGGGAGGGAGAGTGAAAACCAAAACTACAAACTACAATTACAAAATGCCCAAATATTACACACTTTACCTTTAAATACACAAAAATGGAGCCAAGGTGGCAGAGGCGAGATGTTCTGGCGGCCAGCCCGGCGCCGTCTCTGGTCACCGGGCTGGCCAGGTCTCGTTAGCGGAGCAGCGGCTGATACTCAGGCAAGGGAGTCGAGAGACTCTAGGAAGGGTGGGGAGGGGCCAATTCCTCGGGGTCATTATTTGCCCGTTAGATAATTGGCGCGAGTCAGCGGCGTGACTCATCTGGAGCCGGCATCTCGTGCGCGGGACATCACGGGGTCGCCCTATTGAAAGGAGGAGGTATTAAAGGGGGCCGGGGGAGGAGAAAAATGTGCACGGTGTTGAGGAGATAAGTTCTGAAAAGGGCTCGGTGCGGATCGCGCGCGCACACAGACGTTAGGTTAGTACTTTGCACATGCTCCGACATCACATGCTCCGCTCGTATGCGATCACGAGCAACTTTTTTTTTTTTTTTGCCTGCGTGAACACGCTCGCGTGCCCACTCGCGGCTCTGCGGCACTTCTGCTTTTAGCATGAAATCCCTTCAGCCCAGTAGCGAGTAGGACACCGCTGGCCGCGGGACGCGTGCAGTCGGCTGTGCGGCGCACGTTCAAATTAAATAAATAAATAAATAAATAAATATATAAACCCCCAGTGAGGTATGGATCGCGCGGGGTGTGTTGAACCTGTGGGGAAACGACCTTTTTTTTTTTTTTCCCAGCACCCCACGCTCGAAATCCGTTAAAAGGCACTTTTACGCAGCGAGGTTTTCGCGCGGAGGCGGCGAACCCGAGTCCGGGTGAATAAACATTGGGGGGTGAGGGGGGGTTCAGGAGTGTCGGAACGGCGCGGCGCTGAGTGCTCTCTGCGCAGGTGCTTGTGCCTACGCTGCCCACCCCCCCCCACCACCACCACCACCTCGCTGCCGCATTGTTCCGCCGTTGGCATGCAAGCGAGAAGCAAAGCGAGGTCAGTTTCCATTATGCGTAGCGGCATAATCCCTGCTTGTGTAATTCCATTTACAAAAAAAAAAAAAAAAAAAAAAGAGAGAGAGAGAGAGAGAGAGAGAGAGAGAGGGACGCTCCTTCTGGTGTTTCCCATGGACCTGGCATCCCGTTTCCCGCCGTAGATTTAAGATCGATGTAGCGCTCCACCACCAGATAATTCCAAAAGTGATCCAATCATCAAAAACGCCGGTCCCCCTCGTGCCAAAGCCGTGCAACCACTATTAAAGTTGACCACTTCCTCCCTCACAGTACGAGATGATTTGTCTTCGCCCTGTCTTTTGTCCAAGTCTCCAATTCATTTTTTATCTTCTCATTTTTGCATTGTTTGCTTGCACAGTTTTGATTGCGCATTACTGTCCAATTGGATTTTGTTTTTATAAACAATTCAATATTTTTGTATTCATCCTGTAAAGCATGCCAAGTTGACTTTGGCAGGAAATGTGCTATATGAATTAATTTTCTTCATTTTCTTCGTAAAAAAAAAAAAGAATCTATTTTTTGGCTCTGTGATCTTAATCTAACAAGCTAGTTTATGCGGCTCCCTCTGCATCGCTTGTTCCCACGAGATGGGGAAAAAACATTTAAATCAAATATATTTCTATTCACCACCATGAAAACTAAATATGTAAAAAAAAAAAAAAAAAAAAAGAAGAAGAAGCCTTAAGCTTAAAAAATGTAATGCTGTCATAGGGAAACGGACCACATGATTCTAAATGATTTAAAATGTATTCACAATCTACGATCCACCCTGTAACCTCGTGTGGCAGCCGGATCGCTCGGGTTTCAACGAAGAAATCAGGTGGTATTTTTAAAGAGACAGCGTTTCAAGATGGCATTGGATTCGATGACCAGTCAGCTTCTTTCTGAGTTCGGACAAATCTATACTATTAATGTTTTGCACTTTTGCAATCTCAAACTCTTTTGCCTCTGCACGAAGCCGTTTCTCCACTCGTGTTAGAAAAGCCTTGTTTTCATCTTCACCAGGGGATGGTGAGAAACGTAATTTAGATTCCTTTGTCTGTCTGGTGCGTGAGGAGAATTTGACAAATACAGACTCAAGCTGACACTCAAATCCAACTGCCCGCAAGATGGCCCTTGAGCGCAGCAACACAGCCAGCGGAGTTAAAGGCATCTGTGTTTGCCACAGGAGCCATTGCTGCTACGGTTGGGCTGTGGCTCAGAAGTTGGATAACCTGAATTATCAGATTAGCTCTCTTCTGTCTGAAGTTCAATTTCATGTCAGAAATTCAGAGAATCCGCCTCCAAAAACAGGTGCTGCCTTTATCAACATGGACTGCAAGCTGATGACATCTTTCACTTGGACCAGGATATCTTGTGCTAACTAAGCAATGCTGGCAGGACTGGGCAACATCAACCCATTTGTGCGTTTTTTTGCACTTTTGAGCGCTGTGATGCCGTCAGTTTCCATCAGGCGGCTACGCCGGCAATCAGAATTCCGAATCAAGCCACGTCAAAGACCCGATTGGTCTGCTTGAATGTGACGGACGGGAGGTTCTCCCAGTCACCGTCCGAGTTCCCCCACAACCCCTTTTGCAAATGCTTTCTGCGGGCTCTTGACCAGATGGATAAATCCAAAAAGGATTTAGGAGACGTCCCATCTGGACGGCCAGATTCATCCTCTGTCGCAGCCCGTTTTGAGAGTGACGCAATCTCACGGGAGTGAGTGGTTTTTAACTCGGGTGAGGACAGTTTCTTTTTTTTCACGTTTTTTTTTTTTTTAGAAATCGCAGGTCCGGGGACTGACTAGTGTTAAAAAAAATCAACCACATATCCAGGCTCATTTAGCCAAAGCACATGTTTTCTATGTTTAAATATATTGTTTATTTATTTAAGAATATGCGTCTATACAATTACACTACTCTGTCTCTCCACTGTTTTGTATTTCCCTTTCACCCCAACCGGTCAAAGCAGATCGTGGCCCTACAGAGTCGGGGTCCACTCAAAGTATCTTCCCACTGCGGAGTTTTGTTTTGGGTATAAAAGTGTATACTCACATTTCAATAAAATTAATTTGGTTTTCCTACCCTTAGAATGGTTCTTTTATGTATATAAGAACAAGAATATACATATGGTAAGGGTCTTGCTGCCAGTTAGCTACCATCTTGCACCGCCATATTTCTAAGGAAGCCTGGTGTGGACAATCCAAGCCCGCCTGACAACACGTTTCGCAATTAGGGTGACTGCTCACGTCCTCAAATAAACCAACGAAGAAGAAGGTGGACGAGGTATCCAGGTTTGTGCTCGCAGACCACTGTAGTTCACTGGCAAGGTCAGGAGAGGGAAGGTAGGGAGGACTTAAGTGAAAGAGTGCCGCAATCTAAAATGTAACCACTTGATGTCGCTGTCTCTTCGTAAAAATCTCCAATTATTACAGACCTTTTCACACTCGCTCTGAATAAATCTGTTTTTCTCTTTAGATTGCGCAAAGCGCTTTGCGACGCCTCTGGATGTGATTTAGCCATTTCTAAATGAAAGTTAATTGATCCATGGATTTTTTTTTTCTTCCACTAGAATAACAAAATAATTGTATTGTATCGGTCAGCGATGCACTGACCTTACTAATAGCTACATCTCTTGAACATTAAAATAATGAGTGCAACGACATTTGTGGAGGTGTGAAAAGGTCAAACCCTCTGCGAGTGTAGGCGGGCGTTGTCAATACTAGTGGGAGTGGTCGGCAATCAAGGGTTAACAGAGCAGCTCCCGTGAGTCGTAAAAGCGCTACGTTTCGAGAAAAAAAAACGCTGGAGAAAAATAACTTCGGTTTCGGAGCCAAGAGCAACCAGTCACAACCAGGAAGTTTGTCTCCAGCTGCGACTCAAGGTCTGCGTGACCTCACGAGCATTGAGGGCCCGCACTGTGGTCATCTCCATTTTTGGACAGGGGCCCGCGTTACCGCCCTTGCACTTTCAGGGAGCTAGCTATAATAGCTGATAAATAGAGTTCCGGTTGGGTGAATGGGTGAATGCTAAGAAGCGGCCGCTCGGGACAAGCCAAACAGCATTAGCATCCCGGGAGCGGCGGCTGACGGCAGAAATAATGATGAGGAAGAGGCATCGGAGACAGCTGAGTGGAATCAGTGCAGCCTAATTAAAAAGAGTTTCAGCACAAACTCAGCTAAAAAAACAAAAAAAAAAAAACAAATGCAATGACTCCGATAATAATTCCCATGTGCAGTCAGAGGCCTGCAGCCCTGGAGGAGTCTCTGCTGCTGGATCAGTGTCTTCGGACAGACTGCTGGATCAGGAATCATCCACACAGAACGTACCACACACACACACACACACACACTTGTCCCGGCCATGCGGTTGACTCATCCCAGCGATTTGCTTCCTCACTCTCCGCTTCTCCGCTTCTCGAGACGGTAAACAAGTGTGTCATCCTGGAAACATTTGACCCGTGCACATCAGCCACGGCATTTCTACCTCACGGTCCTTCTGCGCGTCTGTGACGGGACGCCGTCTTGTCCGTTTACCCTTGCAAAACGGCTGTCAAACCAGACAGACGACCCCTTTGTTTTTAGAAAATAAAAAATAAAAAAACGCTTACTTGTTTTTTGCAGGATAGATATGGCATCAGTTGGCAATTTTTTTATTCATTTACGCGACGATTTCAGGAAGCAAATGGAATCTGCGTCCTTTATCGTCGAGTAAAGCCCAAACATAAATGATTTGCACTGCATATTTTTTTTGGAAAAGTGAGCGATTCTTGGCCTGTTATGCAAATTATGTTGATCAAGTGAAATCTGGTAAACAGTAATGGACATGAATAAATGAAAAGTGAAAGCAGGGAACGTGTGTAGCGGAACGAAAGGCTTTCCGGAGACCTCATTTGTCTCAATTTGCGATATGTTGTGCCGTGTGTTAAGAATCCCTCGTCAGTCGCGCGCATCAAAACATTGCACCCTTCTGTGCATGCATCCATCCATCCATCCGTCAGAATTTCGTTTCATTATTTTTCTTCTTGTTATGATAAAAGCAAAGTGCATTTCTTTAAGTGAGTCGTACGCAGCCTCACCTTTGGAAGCATAAACATAAATGGTGTTCAAAAGCTTTTCGCCACAACAGAACAAAAAAAAGAAAAGTAATGTTGTATGTATCAGAAAACAATATATTAAATGGCACATGGCACAACAAAATTACATTTATGCCACGAAAACGCTCACGGAGGCCTCAGCTGGCCAGTGAAACGGGTCATCTGTTCGCCGAGGCGTCTGAAGGGCCAGACTATGACGGGATTATTCACAAGACCCAGAGCAGGCGGTCATATGATCAGCTCATGCCGACAAAGCAGAACTGAGGCCAGTGGTGAGGGGAAGGGCTGCAGTCGCGGAGAAACGTTTGGAATGTGGAAAGTACAAATCTGGTGGCCCCACGGTGTGCGAAAAGACACACAAAAAAAAAAAAAAAAAAAAGGGGGGCGGTGGGGGTGAGGTAATCCAGGAGGATTAGGAGAGGAAACTTAAAGCACATAATCTTGTCATTTGGCTCCCACTCCAGCAGGAAGGACCCCGGTGGGAACTGCGGATAATGAATTGATTGAAACGTTGAAAGATTCAAAGAAAGTGTTTGTTTTGCCCTCTGTTTTTTAACATTAAAAACAGCAGATTACTGCTGTGGCGGCTCATTCATCTCCAGGAGGGCCGGGGGGTGCGAGCAATGCAGCAAGTAATGCAGCAACAGCCAGTTAATGCGGTAATAGGCACTCCCTTCCTGGGTCACCAGGAATGCTGGGGAGGGGAGATGAAGGGCGGCAAATGTCAAATCACGTGCTAAACTTTCTGGACCCGAGCCTGAACTCAATTGCGGCGGCAAAACATGGGAGTAGTTCTTCGGAGAATCCTCCTTTATCAACAAGGAGATTGTCTGTGGGTTGTCTGTGTTTGTTTGGACAGACGCGGTCATGGTCAAGTCCCTTTGTGATCTGGAGGGCCGACGTGCAAAAGGATCGGCTACGCAGCTTCTGGTTGTCACCACTGACGCATTTGCACCTCGTGTGCCGTTTATTAGATTTATTAGATTGCCTGCAATCGCAGTGCAGCACACGTTATGGCGGGGAGCCATGTTTGCTTGCGTGGGGCCAATAGTGGAAAATTTCTAAAATCCGGGTCGATCGCAGCATTTTCACCCACGCGCTTCTTCACTTGCCAAACAAAGTGAATTAGCATAACAGGCTACATAAAGGTCAAGCTCTGGGATGTTGCTGTGGGGTTGCACTCGTGTAATATGCAGAGGCAAAAACCGATGGGCGCATGAGCAAATTATTTCATATCACACGTGTAAGGTGAAATTGTGTGGACTGAACCTTTCCAGCGCTACACAGTTCAGCTCTGCTCACTGGAAATACTGCTGTGATGCACAAAAATACACAGTGTTTGAAGAGACAGACTGCATATTTTCCAGAGCCAGCGCAGCCACAAACTCACATGATTCACGGTCGCACGCTCGGGAAAGACACGAAATTAGCAGCGTTAGTGCTCTAGCAAGCGACTGAGACCACTCAGAATCCTCAGAAATACTGCAAGACGATGCGGCCGCTATCGCTAAATCGGAGAAAATCCGCGGTCTGGGCTGTGGATGCTCGGCCTGCCGTCGCTCAGTCACACTGCGGTCGTGCAGTGCGTTACCTGGCTCGGAGCAGTTCTTCTCCTCCGTCTCGTTGTCTTGTGACGTGGCCATCAGCCGTCTCCCCCAGTGGTCGACGACGGGACGTCCCTCCACCGTCATCCCGTGGCCTGCAAAGCACAACAGCAAACAGTTCCGTCAGTTAAGTCGACGCTATAAAAAACGTCCAGAATGGCCTCGAACAGGGACAACTTTAATGGCCGTGTTTCATGACCCCAAAACATCCATGGCGCCAGCCATTAGACATTAGAATAAGGGTTTGCTGGTCCCTAATCCCTTAAAAGTTTCTGCTTATGTAGATATGATTTTTTTTTTTTTTTTTTTTTTTGTAATATGACAGCAGCGGTGACACATCAACATGCAGCTGCTCAGCTATTATGTTTTGGGGCGGGGCCAAGGGAAATTAGAACAAACCCTACTTTTTTTTTTTATATAATTCAAGTGCTTTTAACTCTCGAGAATGACGACATCAAAAACAATTATTGTACATGTTCATATATCTATATATCTATACACACACGTATATATACCTACATATACATACATGCTTACATATAAATGTATATATATACATATGTATCCATACACACACATACATACATATATATTCTTAATTTCCTCCCCCCACCCCAAAAAAAAAAAATGCAGTAGGCAGCAGGTGATTTCCCGCAGGCCGTTAGGTAACTGTGTTTTTTCTGCTTTGCAGTCAAGTGTCTCACCACAATACCTGCAGAGCGCATTAGACGTGCAAGACTCACAAGGAAAGACTTAACGTGAGTCCCCGATCATGTGAATTTCACACTAGGACCACTAATTCCTCACGCGTCGCCCTCTGAGCTGAACTGCATGCCGAAGTTCAACAATGACAAATGACCAACTTGAATGCGCAAAAGAAAAGTCTGGCGAGAAGATTTATGTTTTCAAAAAATGACAGATTTTAGATTGCTTTTTTCGATTGAAAATTCAAAAATATCCTATGTCAAAGACAAAGTTATCATTTTTTATTGTTTGTTTCCTGAAAAAAAACATAAGCTTTAATCATATAAGTTCAAATTAAGTTAAGGTTAAAGTCAAACCGCCAGGGATGCATCAATCTTTGAGTCACCCCGAGGTTTCTAAAAGTCATGGTATCAAAATCTACATATAATTTTATTGTATTCCATAAGAAAATTGTATCTGACCCTGGTATTTCAAACATCACATTTTACAGCTGTAGCAGCCATGGCTATACTTCAAGGTTACCCTAGAAGGCCTTCACACAAATGACCTGAAGCCTGCGTCAGCTTTCATTAGGACTTCAGGGCAGGGAACTAACCAACAATATGCAACACAACTGCAGCTCAGTTAACAGCCAAGACTGGTGACAAGGCGCCATGGAAGTATTTGGGAGGTTAGGCTTTACTTTTAAATAAAAGTGCGACAAGACAAAAACCCCATTGGAAACAAGTGAAGAAGGAAGAGTCAAAGGCAAGAGCAGCCAAGAGGTTGGAGAATCTAGGAATCGCCAAGGCGAGTTTCTCGCAGCACAACAAAGTTTATCTTACTTTCAGGCAAGGGGTTACAGACAGGCAAGACTTTAAGCTATAGTCATTAGGCAGACATGTCTACTTTGCCAAATAACATGGACCAACAGCACCAGAGAATAGTGAAAGGCCCATGGGTAGTGTGGCTGTTCTCACTGAAGTCATTAATCCTCGTCACCATATGTTGCAAAGGCTAATGTTGTCTTAACTCAGTTAATGAAGTTTCCAAGATTCCATTTTAACAACTGAAATCCATTGCTTCCCCTCAAACAAGCACAAAAAGACTTGAAATCTGTCTGTCATCGATGTAGCCTGGATCAGACCCTGATTGTCGTCTATTGTTGGTGCACGCAGCCGTCCAGCTGGTATTAAATCCCAATTATATTTGCGCATTGTGGTGTTTTTGGTGAGCGGGCACAGATAAGTCTTCATTAAATGCTTTCCTCCTTCCAGGGGAGATTTGGGCAGCCACCGGGAGCTGAACACACAAGGCATCAACGCATCAACTACACATCATCCCGCAGCTCATTCCCCCAGTTTGTTGCTCATTCAGTATCGCCGCACATGACATGCACCGGCGTATTTTTAACAACATTTGCATGACAGGCAGTCTTCAATTTAAGGCAAAGAGCCACGACGCCAGTGTGAAATTAACAATTGGGACGTTGCTGAGGTAGAAAATCTGCTTTACCAAGCACATCTCCACACAGTGAGACGCTCTAATTTGGGAATATATCCAAAGCAAACGGGGTCAATTTCAAGCCCAGCCTACCGGTGCTCCAAAGTGACCAAAAACTAAAAGGGATTCAGGGATTTTGGGAGCCAAACAACCGACTGGCTGATAATAAACAGGAAGTTCTATGGACACAAGACGATGGATTCTTCACTGAATGCGCCGGTTTTGACATTCATTTCCTGCTGTTAACGTTGTAATTGTGTGATTTGTCACTTCATTATGAATACTGCAGCGATGGAGTGTGTATGCGTACGCCTATATGGTTTAACACTGCGGATTTCCGATGGAGCTCTGACGCTACCACCAACTGAAAGCCACTCAACAGGTCCCACCTGGCCGGTTATTTGCAGGACCGTACGACTGTAGCACCCATTTCCCATGAACGTTTGCTGCCGGAAAAAAAGAAAAATAAATAAATTTAAAAATTTGGCTTTCACAAACCATCAGACTGTCAGTCAACGGGGCTGTGAAAGGAAGACGCAGGGACGCTGAATAATGCATGGCGCCGTCTAGCTTTGCGCCGTCTGACGGGTTCCTGCTAAACCAGATCGTCACTGAATACCAGCCGGTGGTGATCAGCGACCGATCGATCAAACAATCAATCCCCCCCCCACCAGACTGCTCGGTCTGTTTTGGTGTCCAATTGCGGCTTGGACCGCAACACGACTCATTTGTTTCAACGGGCTCCCACCACTCTATCAACGTGTGACTCCAATGCTTTGATGTGAGCTGCTGATCACGCGAGGGGAATTCTGAGACCTCGTTGATGCGTTTTCTCATTCAAAAGGCAGACGTCATTGATCAAAGCCCGTAGCTCGTTTCGGCCTATTAGCAAATGAACACGCGGCTGATATTTTGTGAAGGTATCGAGCCGGTGGTGGCGGCGGCGGTGGGGGAAATGCCACGCAGCCGATTCAATCGCCCAAACTTGCCGCGTTGGGCAGTGTATCGCTGCTATTGATCGTTTTGGCATTTTCAAGATCCGCCCCGATAAACGCGACCCAAAAAACAAGACTCGCGGTGCGCTAATGGGGCCCCTGCCCTGGCGCCGTTCTCCAGGGGGGGCCCCCCATGATCAATCAGCCCGGCCAGGACGGGAGGAGGGCCAAGGACAGCCATCCGTCAAGCTAGCTCCTCCGTGAACATGTGGCTGGGGCCGAGCCCTGCCCTCCTCCGTGCACCTGCTCTGTGCCCTCTGTGTTCATGGGGGCGCAGTTCAGGAGGAGGTACATCAAGTCATCTGCGCCAACAGACAGACAGACAGACAGACGGACAGACGGAGAGCTGGCGGTTTCACTGCGATGCGGTTAAACGCCGCAGACGTGTGAAGGCAGCGGCTATTCAATTACGTCCAATTACGGTTCCGGCTCTGGGTCTCGTGGCGGCAGCTTGAGGATTTGTGGCTCGTGTGTGCGTGCGTGCGTGCGTGAGCATCGTCACCTTGAAATCCCACCATCCCCTGCTGCTGCTGCTGCTGCTGCTGCAGCTGATGAAACTCACGAACATGGCCTTCTGTCAGATACCGACCATCCCTACGCACTCGCACTCACACACACATATGACTATCACTGTGTTAGTCAGGCGAACTTGATTAAATTTTAAAAAAAAAAAAAAAAAGAAAGAAAAAAAAAGGAAACCATTAGTCAAAGGGAGAGGGGCGGAGTGGGGAGAGGAGGGGAGGGCCTACTTTGGCTGCCATAGTCCGCCTTTGGACGTAGGAGATTTGCACTCGCTTGTATGATATCATTCCAGAATAATCTTTTAAGCCTCTTGTTTTTTAATGTAATTAATGAAACTCCTGATAGCCGCAGATCTACGGCCGCCGCCGCGGGTCGGGATGCATTTTTTTTGCTAGCCGTTTCTACTTTCGGGGGGGTGGGCGGCAAGGGCAGAGCTACGTGGTGGCCAGTGGTGACTGTGGGGGGGGCACTTCCACACTGCAGCATCTCAAGTCATGTCTTTGTTGGTTGATGTGCAGTATCTTTTTTTTTTTTTAAATACGGATTCATACATGTACGTATTTTATATGTATAATGTATTTCTGACTTGACGGACGATTGGCCTGGATTCCAAGAAGAACTTTAATGTCGCACTAACACTGAGCCGAGGACTTGCCGACAATTATAAGGTCACCCTGAAAACATTAAATAAATACAAAAAAAAAACAAAAAACAAAACGACAGTGACAATTAGAATAAGTCATGCAGTCATCTCAGGTATCTACTTATTGCCCCCGCCTCCCCCCATGCAAATCATGACCTCGCCCTCTGCCCTCCGCCACCTCTCCAGGAAACATTCATGTATGGCTCCGCTACTGTAAGTAGTATTTGAAGAACCTATGAGGTTGAGAGAGTAGGAGGTGCTTTCTGGACACAATTCGGACCTGGAAACTCTGCATCTCGCTGTCCCCTTGACGTGGACAGTGCTGTCCTGGGGGGGGGGCTTGATCTAGTTAACCTCTGATCCCCGCTACTGTGTCAGATATCATTCTTCACCAGCAAAATGTCAAGGTTGCTCGTTAGATTACATAACTGCCTGTGTGTGTGTGTGTGTGTGTGTGTGTCAGAGAGATGGGGAGGGGGGGGGGGCGCACGGAGGATGCTCTGCGTGGCACTGTTTGCGCGGGCCTGAGGTAAGACTTTTGACATGTGTGGTGCGTGCATGGGAGGATGCCTTTGGACGGCGTGTGTGTGTGCGTGTGCGCGTCACGCTGATCACACATGATCGGCCATCTGAGTCGTTTGCGCACAGCGCCCACCCCGGGCACCAGCGTGTGAACGGCGGTAAATAACAGAGCACCGTCCAAAATAAGAGACCCTGCAAGAGCGCTCCGCGTGTTTCAATAGATTCATAAATAAGGGGGGCGAGGGGGGGAGGGGGGTGATTAGAATACAACACAGGGCCTCTGCGTAAATTCCCTCAATTCCCTCCTCCGTGCCAGTGTGAATCCGCACGCAACGATGCCAAACGTGAAACCAACCGCGACTCATGGCTCCCTGGACAGCCGATTTCAATGAAAATCATCTTCCATCAACATCAACAACATCAACAACAACAACAACAACAGGCAGCCGCAGCAGAAGAGCAAAGCATGAAAAACGACGCAACCGGAACGAAAGTACGACCCGTCTGGATTCGGGTGACTTGCCCGCTGCGTGCATGTGCCGTGATTACGAGCTCTCCAATTGGAAGAAGAGGAGAAAAGGCAGAAGAAGAAGAAGAAAAAAAAACCGTGCAGCTGCCACGGCGCGCACACTGCGGCATATACGCGGACAAATACACGCGTGTAGGCTGAGATCCGACAAAAACAATAACACTGTCGGGTGACTTGTGTTCGTGTGTGTGTGTGTGTGTTTTTTTAAGCCAGTGTTACGTAAATACATCTGGAGCCGTACCTGCAGCACGCTACCCCCCTCCCCCTTTCCCCAAAAAACCCGCACTTGCATATCGATCGTGCTTTCGAATCTCAAATGCATCTTTTAATCCGACCATTCCGATTACTCGATCAAGCGATTATTTGCCAGGTTTAACCGGCGGATCCGACCACAGTGCCTCCCTCCCGCCGCCGCCGCCACCACCACCAAGCAGCACCACTAACCAACAACACTCACCTGTCTTGGTCAGCAGCGCCGACATGCTCCACGCCACGAAGAGGACGCTGCAAACGAAGCACACCTGCACAAAGAGCATCTCCCTCCTCTTGCGAACTTTGAACATCTTGGCGATGATCGTCTGTTTGGACGCGCTCCGCGTGTCGGCTTCGTCGCCCCGCTGCTCCATGCTGCTCCGCGAGCTGCTCGGCCGGCGGCCACTTTTTTCCTTTTTTTTTTTTTTTTGCTCGCGCGCGCGTGTGTGGTAGCGTGTACTTGCGCGCCCTTGAGAGTCCGAAGATTGGGGGGGTATACACACTAAAAAAAAATAAAAAAAAATATCAGCCTCTTCGCACGGAAACCCTGGATGTGCTCCTCACCATCGTGTTAGATCTCGGTCGATCTGTCTGTGACCGACTCCTCCAGCCGTTTCTCTCCCCCCCCCACCCCTCCCCGCGACCACCAATGACACGGCGGTCAAATTCCGAGATCAGCTGCCCCTGAACTGGGATTCATCAGCGTGAGGACGCGGGCTCCCTCCCATTACATCCGATCCCGTGCGTGCGTGCGTGCGTGCGCGTGCGTGCGGCGGAGGGGAGAATCTATCAGCTGCAGCTGCTGCGGCCGCTATCCGTGCGAGAGGGGGGCGGGGGGGGGGGGGAGAGAGAGAGAGAGAGAGAGAGAGAGAGAGAGAGAAAATATGCGTCAGCGTCCGGTCACTGGCGCCGGAAATCGGCGAGATCCCCCCCACCGCACTCCGCCCCGCGCGCGCGCGCCTCACCTGCGCCCGCCCGTCGGAGTGAAACCAATCCGCGCTCGTCGAGGTTTAATTGTCAAAATTTCGGGCGCCGCCTCCTCCGCCTCCACCACCTCCTCCTCCTCCTCCCCGACTCCGCGCGCGCGAGAATCTCCTCCTCGCGCGCCGCTGATGATGAGAGGACCGTCAGCTGCTCTCCGTCTCCTCCAATGAGAACCTGGGGCCGCCGCTTTAACTTTTCCCATGTGCGCAAAAAAAAAAAAAAAAAAAAAGCACACTGGGCGGAGCGGATGGGGGGCTCAAGGAGGTGGTGAGGGCGGGGAGGGGGGGCGACAGCGCCAAAAAAATTTAAAATAAATAAATAAATAAAATTAGTAAAGTCATGTTTCCCCTTCTTTTTCTTCTGTCGGAGCCCACTTTGGAACCCCCACCGACAGTCTGCTGCTCCTCCTCCCTCCCCTCCTCTTCCTCCTCATCATCACCCTCCTCCATGCCCTGCTCCTCTTCATCGCCTTTATGGGGGCGGCCAGGCGAGATCACGTGGGTCGTGCTTTGATTTGTCCGTGCAATTTTATTTTTGAATTTTATTTTATATTGCTGGGGGGGGGGGGGGGCCCCCCCCCCCCGACCTTCCCTCCCTTCAGCATCATCCCCTCTCGTATACCCCCCTCCCCCTCCCCCGCTTCACCTGCCCCTCTCGATTCTGATATCGCCTTGAATAATTGAAGCGGCGGTTCTCACGCAAACACGCACATAAATCTGCAACACCGCCCCACCACCACCACCACCGCCACCGCCCAACCAACCACCATCACCACCACCACGAATATCATTTATTACCGGCTGTGTCTTCATTGTGTCGCTCCTTCCTTCAGAGACATCGACTTGACACGATCTGTGAGGCGGTAAATCCACATAAGAAAACAAAAAAAATAAAAAAAAAAAAACCACGTCCTGCTGTCGGCGATGACGACGAGCCAGAGACATTTCAATTATTAAGTGTGTGTGTGTGGGGGGGGGGGGTGTTTGCAGAAGGAGTCACGATTCCGCTTCAGAGTTCTGCTTAAATGTTGTGCAAATGTTGAGTCAAGCTGCATCCACTGAGCCGCTGCGGCCCCACTGTGAGCCGTCAGGGCTGCCAGGTATTACGTTTCTGGTGATTGTGCCCTCGGTTAGCTTGTTAAAAAGCTACTAAATCCATTAGGGATGAACCTGCAAGAGCTAAAGCCAC
Organism: Thamnaconus septentrionalis; assembly: GCA_009823395.1. Classification (NCBI taxonomy): domain Eukaryota; kingdom Metazoa; phylum Chordata; class Actinopteri; order Tetraodontiformes; family Monacanthidae; genus Thamnaconus; species Thamnaconus septentrionalis. Next base: position 16,157,505 of record CM020519.1, read on the forward strand.
AATTCATGGTACAGCCGCGGACGGGTTTTCTCTTTTTCTTTTTTTTTTTTTTTTTTTAATGCCGTCCATATTGAGAACACTTTGCATGCAGGTGTGGCTAATCAGTGCACAACAGCACTTTGATTAGCATCATTGGAAACAGCTGTGCCAAGCCAGCGTCTCCTGTCCAAACTCACAGCTGAAAAGAGAAAAAAAAAAAAAAAACTAATTTTGGCCTCATTTGTTTGGCTCTGACACGGCCAGGTGCAGTTTTATATTCAACAAAGAGGTCCAATAATACGCAAAACTCAAAAAAAAGTTCACTAATGTTTTCTGTCCCTTGGCTATCAATGAATTGCCCAGAAATTAGCACAGCCCACCTCATTGCTCCGCTTTATGTTAAAATCTACATTTTTGTGACGATGTCACCGACCCCTCTCCGACATCAGTGACACCCCACTCCAGTGTTGTCCTGCCCCCTGAGACCTCTCAGTGGCCACTTTGTACCTGCCCCCCCCCACCCAACAAAGCAGCAGTTGTTAGCGGGGAGCTAGCCTGTTTTTTTTTGTTTTGGTTAATTCAAAGCTTCTCCACCGGGGTCTCAATGATAAATAGAGGGTCTTAAATTGATATAATAAGGGGCCTTTAAGCAACGGGTTTCTAATTGCTCTGGGCATATTTTAATCAAGGACCCATTAGCAGTGTGTGTGGGCATGCGCTATCGTGTTTCCTGACTGTGGCAGCGTGTCGTGCAGCAGGCGACTGTCGCCTGTCCTTAAGAAACCTGTGATTCGGCTGTCGACATGTCACCTCAGCTGCCAGGACGACGGACGGGAAAAGCGCTTGAATACATTTTTTTTTAAAGAAAAGCATCTTGAGCATGTAAAGGTCAGAGGCCGAGCGCTCTGGCCCAATCTCCCGCAGACTGAGGTTACGTAAGGCCAGCCGGCCGGCCAGTGTCTGTGCAGTACGAGGCCGACCTCTAAAAAAAAAAAAAAAAAATCATCTCGGAGGAGCAGTCGAGTCAGGCTGCTGGTAGGACTGGCAGCGCCAGCTATTAGTCAGCGTCCTTTGAATCCGTCGCCAGGTTTCGTCCTTCATCCCCTCGGCTTGAGTCGTCTGCATAATCACACACAAACACACACGCTAAACACGTGCTCACACACACACACACACACACACACGGCAACATGTGTGACCCGCGCCCATGCCAGGGGATTAGTCCCCCTCCAGGCCCCTGCCCACACAGCAGGCAGGCAGGCAGGCAGGCAGGCAGGCAGTTGGGGAGCGACGCCAGGGGCTGCTTACAGAGATTTAGCCTCTGCTTTACACTCCACCGCTTGGTCACACACACAAACACACACGCACACGGGCCTACGTGCAGCCCGCTGCCGATCCAAGGCTGAGATGGCGCAGTTCACCTCTTTAAACATGAGGGAGGTGTCAAAGGGAACAGTTGGTGCGAGGTAAACAACACGGCGCGTAGTCCCCCGCCCTCGACTCCCACACAACCCCGCCGCCGCCGCCGCCGCCTGACTCAGCGCTTGACTTCAGTTCAGGTCCCGTCTTCATTAATTCCCCGATGATTCGCGGGCTTTAAAGATACAGTGTGTCAAAATTCTGCCATCTAGCGGTCTGATTTTAGCAGCGCTCATTCGCTCGCCCTCCCCTCTCCCGAGCTTGCCACTGAACTACGACGGCCCGTTTCTGCACAAACCTTCAGGAGGGAATTTGCGAGGCGAATAATTCGCTTTTTTTTTTTATAACCTCTTGAAGTCAATGCAATCTTCCACACCGGCAGCGAATTTCCACGGAGCGAAAAAGCAGCTGTTATTTGTTCGTCGTGTGAATTGTGCAGAGGCGAAAAGGTGAACGGCTCGACCTCTGACCAACCAAAAAGATGTCGGGTGGTCGATGACGTCACATCAAAACTTTTGTTTCTCCCTCCGCAAACGAAGAGCCAGTTGACGGAGGAGCCCATCAAATTGTTTGACGGACATTCTAAAGCACTGGCGAAATTTCACTGGGTAAGATTTGAGCTACGATATCGTCGTGTTGAACTCGAACCATCTCCTCTGATGTCAGCTTTTACTTGTAAAAGCCTTGATGTAGAAGGCGGTGGTTCATTTTACGCACATAAAACAAAACTTCTCGCCACGCTTCATATCTTTTATTCTTTTTGTTCAAATCTGTTCTGAAAAGCTTTCTAAATTATAAGCACATCCAAGGAAAACTAAATTTTTTTTTATGGCAACAGGAACTTAAATAACATGGTCAAACCAAAACAAACCAAACATTTAGTGTCTTCCACCTGCGCCTCCGCATAATCACCTGACCCATATATCCACTTGACACACACTACACGCCTCTCAAGACAGGAAAACCAAAAAAAATAATGAGAAACATTTTTAGCAATACAATAAGCAGATTACACACGTCCACTATAAACTAAGGTAGCGGGCATACGAAAGTCATTACTTCAATTTAACAGCTGCAAAACCTCTCCCAAGAACAATGTGGGGTGAACCCAAAGACTTCTATTCTTTTCTTTCTCTTTTTTTTTAATACAACCATCACCAGGACATCATCACTTGAGGATGTAGTCGGCTCCATTGTTTCTCCTTCGGTGTGAAAGAAAAAGCCCCAAATTTTATTCGCTTAGGGAATTTTATACGCATGTTGGCCTTGCGCGAGGTGTGAACAGGAAAAATTAGCTGGCAAAACATTCGCATTTCCGCGTCGCTTTACCTATTGCCCAGTGTGTAAGGCAGCTAACTGTGAGCAAGACCCTTGATACATGCATATTCCTATATAGAAAGAAGAATCATTCTCTGGGAAGGAAAACCAAATTACTTTTATTGTACTGCGATTAGGTATATGCTTGTATTTAATATATTTACGGGCAGTATATTAAGCTTTTACCAAAATAAAAATTATAAACCATGCCAAATTTTACTCGCTGGACGTTCAACATTCTGGTTCAGGGTTGATCTTTAAGCAGACTCACATGATGTTTCCTTGTTACTGCGAAGAAGCTGATGGATTATCACTTTTTTTTCAATGGTGATTTAATAGTTTCAAATGCGGTTCAATGGAACGAAAGCTGAGGGCTGAAATAACAGGGCTCTTTTCTTAAGTTAATTGTTTGCTGACATTAAACAATGACATTAAAAAAAAAAAACAACCAACCACATGGTCTCACTTAGTTGCAGTCCAGGAAATTAACATTTCCCTGGGTTTTGTCCCTAATCCGTTCACTCCTCTCTCTTTTCTTTTTTTTCCCCCCCAGCGAGCACATGAAAGTACGGCTTCTGTGACAAATGAGAACGTATTTTAAATGCTACGCGATCAAGTCAAATGATGCCATGACAGCGCTGCCATGGAACTCAGCCTTTGTGCTCAGAGCTCCCATTCTCCCCCCCCCTGTGAAAAGAACACTCTGATGTGCAGTTCCGTTGAGCCGTGACTCTTGATTGGACGTGAAGGACTTCAATTGATTATCTGGGCCCTTAATGCTGCTTTTGATTGTAGTTTCCACTTTTATCATGATTGTTAATTTGTATCCCCTGCCATTTAAATGTGTCCTTTCTTTAAACCCTTCTTCCAGACCAAAGGCTCCTATATGGCTACTGCAACAGCGCAGCTTATTATTGCACCTAATAATAAAATCTACACAATATAATATTAGGTATCATAGCTTTCTAGCTCATAGTTTCATGAAAGTTTTAGCAGTTCTGGGTAAATTGCAGTGATGAGATGAAGATTATTTATTTTTGCATTGCGTCAGGTCGGCAATATTCTGAAAACTGCCTTAAGTACAGCATCTTATGACTTTGGTCTGGAATGCTCCCTTGATATGGCTATTTTTGTAATCTTTTAAACATGCTTTCTTTTTAGGAAAAATACTCAGAAGATTTGTCTTTGATTTGTGGCCAAATAATGTTATTAGAATATCCTACACACACACACACACACACACACACACACACACACACACACACACACAATACATATATATATATATATATATATATACATATATATATATACATACATATATATATATATATATATATATATATATATATATAAGACATACAGACATACATACATATATTACTTTGCTCCAGTCTCACACACACACATAAGCCTGTCCATTCAGCCTCCTGTTGCCCTTCAAATCCCCAGAAGATAAACAGGAGCGAGGATAAACAGGAAGCAAACGCAAGGCTAGCTGCTTCACAATTGGACGACAACGGGGGTTGGAAGGGACGCAGTCGGAACTAGGACGCCTTGAGCCGTAGCAATATGTTCTCGATGTGTTCGAGCTCTCACTTGCCCCAATCTCTCTCGCTTCACGGGGACTCCATTCTGCCTGCCGTGCCCGGTGGATCCCACGGATCACTTTCTGAATTTGCTGCGTTCACATAACAACAAGGGCAGATCGGCTGTCAGATCAAAAAAAAAAAAAGCTGCAACAGGCAGTGCCAGCTGCATAGGAAGGCCGATTCTGCTGAGGTGTTTTCGGTGGATGAAGATGGGGAAAGGTGACACCGAGGCAGAGACAGACGCATGTCGCCGTCCTTCAATGCTCTCTGCTGGCATGATGGCTAATGTCCCCCCGGTTACCTGAGGCAGAGGGAGAAAGGGATATCACCAACGCAGCTCTGAAGCCCCCGTTCTGATTTTTTATTTTCTTAAACCAACCTGCCAGTTGTGGCTTTTGCCCACTTTTGCAACCGGCCCCGCTGCAGCAGCGCAGTGCAGCCGGCACTCACACTCAAGCAAAAGGTCTCCGGAGACCCGCTGACTTTACTCCTTGCGTAACCTCCTCAAGAGCTGCAGGCGGGGGGGGAAGAGAGGGAGGGAAGGGCGAAGTAAAAAAAAAAAAAAAATAGATAAATAAAAGTAAAATAAAATATTAATCATGTGTTGAGCATTCGGCGGCAGCGCTGCAGGTTTTATTTGTATGTCCGCTCAGGTGTGAGGAGTAAACAGCGAGGCAGAGAGGAGTCTGTGTGTGTGTTGTGCAAAAAAAAAAAAGTCAAAAAAAAAAAAAAAAAACAGAAGTAAACAAATAAAAGCATCTCCTCCTCTGGCCTTCTTCATCTTCCATGGCATGCAAAAAACTTGCCGGCACAGCTGCTGGCAGCTTAAGGCCCAGACAGCCCCCCACGTCGACAACAAGCAGTCAGGCTTCACGCGGCGCCTTTGACATTCAAAGTGGGTTTTAAGCGCAGAAAATGTACGCGTGAACTGCGGCTGACTCGCTCTCCGTTTCCTCAGGAACTGTTTCACAACGGGCTCGCTGTTGCAGGGCATTCACGCACCATAAAGCCCGATTTGTATACGCCTCCCTCTTTCTATGAAAAACGGCAACTGTTTGAGGTCTTTACGTCAATCTCCGTTTAGAAGAAAAAAAAAAGTGTGTTTGTTTTGCTCTATTTCTCAGAAACATGCCAATGGCTTTGTCTGTCAGGTGGGGCCGTAGGCAGGACCCAAATGCAAATAACTCAGAGTGTGAGAAATTGAATACTATTTATTTTAAATAATAAACAAAAACTTACACCAAAATGGGAGACGTAATAAAAAGGTGACAGAGCTGAAATTGAGTCACAAACCTGGAAGGAGGTACAGAAAACCATGATAACAACAGACGAGGCGACCGAAACGCAAAGGGACATAAGGAATATTTAGACGCAAGGCCAGGGGAACACAGGTGAGAGCAGTCCAGGGCAGGACTGACAAAGACACAGGTCAAATCGAGACATAAGAATTTCAAAATAAAACAGGAAACCCTTAACAGACCATGACGTTGTAAGCTATCACAGCGCAAAATCATTATCGAGCGTGATCAAAATTGTGATTATTCCCGCAGAGCATCTGGATCACCGAGATTTTGTGGACTGATTCCAGTGGGTCGCACATGAGTGTCGCCTGACCCGTCCCATCGAGAAGAGGTGATGGGCGGGGGCCGAGGTTTTGGGTTGAGACAGGAATCAGGAATCCGCCACAGTCAACAATAAGCAGCTAGCCGTGCAACAATAAGATCCTTTGAAGGGAGAATGTCCCTGTAGCCATTTCTTTGATGCAAATTCTTTGAAAAAAAAGAAAAGAAAAAAAAAAGGAAAAAGCAAAAACAGGTCACCACTTTCCAAACGTTTTCCACGGGCTCTTGAATCCAATTAATCCTGGTGGAGCCCGTTCATTGTGTGTTGCAAATAGCTTGCGCACAAGACAAAGCAGGAGGCTGGACGTGCAAAGAGCAGAGTTGTCCCCCTTGCAGTGGAGCAAGATTCGTATTCACCCTGCAGGAAAGACACTGCCTATTCATTCCGAAGATAACATCGCAATCGGACAATCGGCACGCCGCAAAGTCCATACTGATGCCGGCGGTTGCGCAGCCCGGGGACAAAAGGGCGACGGAGTTTCTCCGACTCCATTCGTCTACTCTTTTTGGGGGGGCGGATTGGGCCGAGGCCAGAGTCAATGAGCTGCGGAGCTCCCTGCGGCGCGATTCCATCAGCCCGCACACCTCCGTGCTGGACACAGAAGTTACATTACAGGCGCCGCGCAGTAGGAGGATGAGTAGGAGTCGCTAATGTCGTAATGCTGTTGTTCAGGAGGAGACACGAGGGCCGCGAACGTGTTCCTGCAGCAGGCGGAGTCAGCGAGTATTCCGATTCCAAACACGGGCGCGGAGTTCGTTTGTCTTCAAAAGTGGCGCTCGAGCTCATGGAAACAGTTGTACCCCCTCCTCCCTTGCCGCAACTCTGGAGGGAGCTTTTATAAAAGGCTGCAAAAATAACTCGGATGCTTGAGACATCAAACTTTAAAGAGAGCGCCCAAGTTAGGGTTTAAAAGGCGTGCGGAGGGATGGCTCGAACAGCGACCCTGCTAAAAATGCCTAAACGGCGTAATCCAGCTATTTGCAACGCAGGTTTGTCACAAGTTGCCGCAGTCTTAAGATTATTTTTAGTTGACTTTTTTTTCTTCATCGTATGCACAATTTAACTCCAGATCTTTCTGACATTTTTTCTGTTTCCCTGTCAAGGGTTTTTCCTCAACCCGTCGGAGGTCGAAGGCTAAGAGGATTGCACCTACAGACAATATAAAGCCCATCCATCCATCCATCCATCCATCCATCCATCCATCCATCCATCCAGGTTGCAGGGAATATGAAGCCCTTTGAGGCAAATTTGTGTTTGCGAACCTGGGCTGTACAAATAAAATTTGATTTGATTTTTTTGTCTTTCAAGAAGTTTATTTTGCGTTGGAACAAACGACATGGGCATGCTGGACATTTAAAGGGGTCTTGACGTACATTTGGTGCTTGCTGCCATGCAAATAAAGCTGAAAGTAGCTGATATGATTTTAGGACGAGGGTTTATTTTTGCGTAAATCATCTGCCTATGCCGTTAACTCATCCAGGAATCCCTGCGATTTGTAAAACAGCCTGTGGAAATCATTTGGAAAGTCGTCAGTAAAAATTATAAACTGGTTGGACAGAAATGTTGTTTAATACTTTAAAGCAGGCCTGTCATCACCACCCCTCAACAATCTGCAGCGCCAAAGCAAGTTGGGAGCAAAGCAAAGGCATGTTCACTGAGGAAATCCCGCAGTCTGGTGCTTGTTTGTTCTTCTTTTAATGTAAAAACGCAGTCAAATTAAAACAAACTGTATCCACGCTAGTCTGGCGAAAATGAGCTTGATTGAAAGACTTCAGCGTCACGGTGAACGCACAGGGCTCGACCAGGCAAAGTTGATTAAAGTCAGGGCCTTTATCATTTCCATAAAATGCAGGGTCAACGCGTGCTCCAAGCACAAGTATTTCTACTGTTAGATCGATAAGGAAGGTCATCCAAGGCTAACTGTTGTGAACAATGCCGCAGTAGACACAGAGGGTCCCGCAGGAAAGACAAGGCGCATTCTTCCCGGCCTCCTCACAGCAATTTCCCTCACATTCTATGAAGAAGACCTCCGGTGTTTCAATGGATTCCTCACAACAGCGCATGTGACAACCAGCGTGCCTTTATATACTCTCCAACCACTTGGCTTCTGAGTCTGCAGTTTGCAGCTGTTGCGTAGGACATGCAGTCTGATGAATAATACAGTCAAGGTATCCAAGAGCGAGACGGAGGGATATTTATTTGATGGAGCTCCACTAAGACATGTGCGTGTGATCTTGTATGCACGCTGAATTTTTCATTGCCTTACTTATTTTCACATTGCCACCTTGAAAGTGAAATAATGACAGTTGTTGAGGGGTTCATGCCAGGCTATTGCATTTATTCATTTTTTAAATTTATTTCAGGAAAGTGCATCTCTGCCTCCCTCCACCCATCGGAACAGTTGCCCAATTACTGTCATAAATTGCAAGAAGCAACCGCCTCTATGCTAACGTTAGGTAGCATTATGGTGGATATAACCCTAAACCCGGGAGTCCAATTTATTCTACCTAAACTGTTTCCAGGACGACAACTATCAGTGACAGACTTGCTTCCGTAAAGAACTCTGCGAAAAAAAAAAATATAAAATATATATACAAATACATATAATATATATACATATAATATATATATATATATATATTTATAAAAATATATATATGATTCGTTTTGTTTTATTTCAACTGGCTTTGGATGAGTTAGATTAAACAAAAAAAATCTTACATGGTAGCAGAATTCTGTGTTGGAGGAATGTCCGCCACTGATAGTGGTCCCCTTGGAAGCACGACATGGCAACACAGTTTCTGGAAACAGAAGAAGAAGACACCTCTCCATATTCAGGGTTACATCCAGTATTGTTTCAGTGGTCACTTTTTTCACATTAAAGAGGAAGTGGTGGGTAGACCAGGCAAAAGATGTCCAAATGTGTCAGCAACTTGTCATGTGTCATTTTGTAACGTGTGGTTTAGCAGAGGGTCAAATTAAGTTCACCTGTAACATTTTTAGTGCATTCTAAGCGCATTCGGAAATTTCATCTGAAAGCTGATTATCCCCTAACATTTTGCTAGTGTATGTTATATGACGGTGATAGTTTAGAATTGACTGCTAAGCTGTTTGCTATAAAAAGCCACGGTAACCCTCAGGTGAATTAAATCAGTGAAACCATTTTTAAAAACCATGAATTATTAAAAACCAAACTATAAATAGAATATTGTATATTGAATATTGTATGTATATATATATATATATATATATATATATATATATATATATATATATATATATATATATATATATATATATATATATATATATATATATATATATATATATAGCGTGCTGCAAGTCAATGGGGAAATGACGATTTGGACTCTCAGGGTTTTACCAGCCAGTGTTTTTTTTTCCTCCCATCTGAACGTCCGTAGCGCTTAGTCACCTCGCTGGCTTTCGCACCACTCGGCCGGGTTTTCCAGTCAACAACATTTACAGCTGATGAGTCAGGCCCTGTCACGCTCGGGGAGGCCACCCTGAGTTTAGAGACAGACGGTCCGCGGGGGTAAACACGGTGGCGGCCGGAGCCTCGCTGTGTCTCCTGAACTTGAATTAATCATCGGCAGCCTCTCCTCGCAGCTCTCAAGGCGGTGTCAGCCCGCATCACCCCGGATGAGGCCGGTTACCTCTGATGTGCTGAGCGGAAAGAGGCAAGGCGGCCAGGTCGCATTCTGCTGACTGGCCGCGGCCGCGTGTCAGACCCGATGCAGCTCGCGGACAGACTGATGCTGCTCTCAGCCGGGGCTGCGGATCGCGGCGCTAGCAGTGTCGGGAGTAACGAGTTGCATCGAACATCGGAACGTCATTTAATTCCAAAATAAAGGTCATTGTAATCAGTTAGATTAGGCAGCATTTATGATTACATATACAGTATCTGAGCAATTTTTACAAAAAAGGTTTTATGTTTAATTATTTTATTTATGTTGTTTTGCATGGTTTTCTGTTGGCACAGAAAACCAAGCACCGTCCTTTTCTGTTTCCCTCCAGAGACCAAAGTTTGAGTCTATTCTGAGACTTCGGAAATGGAGGCGGAGCAATTGGAGCCACCGTAAACTATGCAAAACATTTCCTTTTTTTTTTTTCCATTCACTAATCTTTTCACTTCCTGCTCTCCATCTCGCGTCGTGTCACAACAATCTCCTGTGGCGCCCCCTACCACCCGCCTGCCAGTTGAATTGTCTCTCTCTCTAAAACGTAGCCTGTGCAAATTTTGAAGTTGCAACAACAATGTCGATTACAGACGCGTTCCAGTGCTGGAAGTATGAAAAATGTCTCGCTCCAATATCGGATTTCACAGTAAAAGAGGGACTGAAGTTTGACCTTGTTTGGGCTTTTATTTTGCATAGTAGTGGTAGTTGTTGTTTTTGTTGTTTTGAGTATTGCTGGAAGCTGAACACTGTCAGGTATTTATTCAAAATTTAGAAAGGTAAACTGTAGTTAGTTAAATTACTTTGATTAAGTAATTGAAACAGTTCTACTCCCATTACATTTTCAATGGGGCATCTTGCAACTGTAACCATTTACATTTGTAAAGTGATCTTCCCAACCAACACTCGCCGCTGGCTGGGCCTCAGCGCTGGCACGAGGTCCCGTTTTTGCTCTTGGAAAAAGGAGAATGTGCTGTCAGCGGCCGGGGCCAAGCCAAAACGCTCTCATGTGACCCGTCCCAAATATCTAGTCACATACACATGATCGCTAAGTCACCCGCGCTGCTGCCAGAGCACCAGCAGGGATCAGTCCCGCTCGTGAATGCATCCAACAGAGAGCATTGTTCCACCGGAAACAAAAAAAAAAAAAAAAAAAAAAAATGAACAGAAGAAGAAGAAGAGAAGAAATGGCATCGCCAGTGTTGTGGATAATCTGGCAGCAAAGTGCCTTTGTGGATTTGCGCTCGTGAGCCTCCGCCGCTCTTTGTAGGGGTGTGAAGAGCAGGTTGCGTAAGAGGATCACCTCCACAATGTTGTAATTCAGGATTCCCGTTCAACACGGCCCTTCAAAGTGTATCTTGGGGAGCCGCCGGGGCCAAACGAGGGGCCGTTTTACCACCGGAAGACTGAGACGCCAGCGCACCGGGGGATTACCTCTGGAGGCGGGCGCGAGGGGGGGGATCGAGAAACAAGGGCCCAGCAGGCGGTGAAGATGTTTTCAGGTGGGAAAGTGCTGGAGTGCGTGACAAGCGTGTCCCCGAATAAAATCACAAAGGAAGCTGCAGCTGTACCCATCAGCAAATGCCGTAGCGGCGGATGTCGTGGGAAGTCGCACAATGGCATTAGCTTTCTAGCTAACATGTGGAGGATAAGTACAGCGATTGGGCCGACGTTTATGTACTTGCGCAGAAGATATTTCAGGCTTCTCGGCACAACACCATAACCAGGGATCACAGAGTAAAGGGAAAGCTGAACAAAACAGACATAAAAGTTATTGTTTCATTGTCCTGAGAAAGAATAATCTGTTTATTTAAATTTCTCAGTACATTTCAACTCTGTTCAGTTCCTCAAAAGTTTGATTGCATTTTAATTTGTTTTTTCAAAGGACTTCATTCATCCAGTCGTGCATTTCTGAGGCGCACAGCAAGTCAAAAAGGCACCCTTGCTGCCGCATCGGTGACACAAGATGAATGAACAAATGCATAAATGTGCACAGGTGAAACGTAAATTGCTAACTGATGATGACAATAAATATAATAAATCTGTTTGATTTTGAAAGGTCCCGTTTGCTGGTTGAAATTAGTAATCATTTTCTCTAATTGCCTCAGTGAGTTGGAACAAAAATGTCAATAATCAATAATAATCAATAATATTCAATAAGCTCTATGTTTTTGGAGAGAAGTGTGGAAATACACAATCCACATTCTGTCTCATTATTTCGCATGTGTGAAATCTCAAACAACCCCTGTTCACTTTTAGAATTTTACTGTGTTTTTGCTTCTTGTTTTTAAAAAAAAATATATATATATATGTATTATTATTTATGTGCGCGGTGCCGTATGCTATGCTCGAATTTTGCAAGGTTTCATAGAAATCCATCCACTTTTCACATTATTACATTGATGTCACTGGCATTAAGTGGTCTGCTTAGCGGGTAGACCAGGAATTCAAAGGGGATTAAGCCCATTCATCCTCCAATCCAACGCAGATGAATGACTGCGCAGCCACCAAGACGCCTTCTATTGAGGACAGCCGTCTGGCGGCGGGGACGGCATGAAAGTGGGGGGCTCGCCGGGGGGGGACCTGCACTTGCATGGGTGGCGGGGGGGCCCATAAATTCTTGATCAAAGTCACGGTGGGAGCTGACGTGCAGGCAGGGGCTTCTTGACAGAGTTGAAAGCCGATCTCTCGCCGGCCTCCGGGGGGCAGAGCGGCCTCACCTCACCCCCACCCCCCCACCCCCCCGCGCCCCCACCCCCCGGTCTCCTCGGCCCCTGCCTGCGCTGTCCGCTTAGCTGCTCGTTACATTAAAACAGGGGCTTCTGTGACAGAGTCAGCATTATGAAAGCTAAGAGGATTAGCTGATGGACATTTCTGGCGTCGCCGGTCAATTATCAAAATGAAAAGCAGCGGCTGCAGTGGGCAGGGCTGGCATGCTGTGCGTGGCACTGAAGAGCCGCCGCCTGTCTTTCCCTCCACCGCACTCGGGGCTCTTTACTCTCACTTACAGGTTACTTCAGTTCAGGAGGTAGGAGGGATAAAAAAAAAAACCAAACAAACAAACAAACAAAACAGAGAGAAATTCATTAATAAATACATGACTGAAGGCAATCGCGGACGCATTTCTCTAAACGCTGAAATTCCGCGGGGTTTGCGCGCACATGTGTGCGTGCATGTCGGAGAGTGAGGGAGCGAGTGAGAGAAAGAGCCACGGATTAAAAAAGAGCATTTAAATTTTAATGTTTCTAAAGTGCAAAACTGTAGGTTATGCAACTGCAGGGAGAGAAAAAAAACACGGGCCCGCACGTCAGCACGCCATCCGTGCTCGAGTCGTCTAACCCTCCAATCATGTGCATCGCCACCCACTGCACGCACGCACGCACGCACGCCGATGCGCACACGCACGCCGACACCGCAGCGCTCTCGGTTTGTGCCACTTTGTGCGCGCGCCCCTGTGATTGCTTAACAGGCCATGGGAGCCGGAGCCGCCCGCTGCCATGATACACATGTGATGCTGGGGGCGGGGGCGGGGGGGGGAGTGGCAGTGGGTTTGTTGTTTTGGACGTATCCATAAAAGTGGCATTTCGCAGCTGCCCGCGTGAAGGATCGACCCCGGGGATTCACACGAGGCTGCGAACGCAATCAGCCGAGCGGTGGCGGAGCCAGAAAATTCTTCCTTCGGGGGGGGGGGATCGGGGGGGCACCGGGTGAGATCGTGACTCACACAGCAGTGGCAATGAGTAGATACCTGAAAGGTCTACGAGCGTTATCGTTATTCTCATTGCGAATTGAGTTGTTAGTGTTAATTCAACATTTTCCGTTTGACTTTACAACAACAGGTTTATGAATTAGAGGACAGGAAATCTTCACCATTGTTCTTTAATCCCAGGCGTATATCAGCTTGTTCCTACTGTCCCAGGGTCAGTGTTAGGGTTACTGTTAATTCATTTTTTGAGCGTCTTGTTTCCACTCAGAACAAAATCCAGACCAATCACCAAATCACTTCTAAGTCAGTAACAATTGTTCGCAGGTCAAGATATGCATTTACTGCTCGCTCATGCTTCTGTATATTACACTGTGTGGAATTCTGGGATCTACAAATACAACAGTCAGCACTACTGTGAGACTACGAAAAGGAGCCGTACAGCTTTTTAATGAGGCTGATTACTATGCACATACTGATCCACTGTTTATGAAATCATATGTTCCGAAATTCAAAGACCTGGTATATTATAAAACAATGCAAATTATGTACAGAGCTAAATCAAACGTACTCCCAGTCAGCACGCAAAGATTCTTCTGCTCTCAAGAAATAAAGTATAATTTAAGAGATGTCGGAACATTCAAGGTATGAAAGGCCTAAAAACAAATTAAAAGGATGTGTTTACGTGGTTGGTGTTTAGATATGGAATCATGCCAATATTGTGTAAAACATTTCTGGTTTTCACACAGATGGTCTCTAAATCGATTTTTGTGGAATACAAGTGTTTATGATATGTTGTAGATTTTATTTGTTTTATCGTTTTTTCCTCAATCTGAAAGTTATTATGTCAGATATAATTTTGTCCTTATATTCATAAAAATGCTGAAGGTTAGGTTGGTCTTAGCACGTAATAGGCCAGGCTTAAAATAAGCTCATGCATCTGCCTGTGCCTCCCTGCGTCGCGTTTTCTTCTTGGGATGACACAGTTAAAAATGTGAACATGTGTTATTTATTGTTTGCGCGGCTGAATAAAAATCAAAAACACGATTTTAAAAATGATACTGTATGACAAACAACAAAGGCATGACTGGAGATCCTGTCGTGTGGAGGTGTACCTCCTTTTGTCAAATCATAACCCCCTTCCGGCCATGGGGGGGTCCACGGCCACCGCTGGCCACCACATAGCTCCGCCCCTGCAGCCGAGGGCAGCGTGCCGCCACGGCCGCGGCATCTCTCTGGCGGTGACGCCTCATAACAGAGCCTTTCCTGCAGCCTCAACACAACCTTCTTATCGGCCCCCCCCCCAAAAAAAAAATAAAAAAATGTGCTAATACACCGGTCAGACCTCAGTGGAGCACAGCCGAGGTGAGGCTGCATTCCCGCGCGTGCCTGGACAAGATAAGACAACAAACCGCTGGAGCGTCGCATTATTTATTTATTTATTTATTTATTTAATTTATTTATGTCATTTGCAGCCTGTCACATACAGGCAGGAAGGTAAGCGTTTATTTTTCCTTTTGCTGGAGGAGGGGAGGGCTGGCGGCTGCAAGGGAAGCTGTCGCCCTAAAAACATGAAGCGAGGCACGGTAATCCGCACGCGCGCTCACTTAATAGCGAGGCTGAATTCTATTCCATCCCGGTTATCACTTGAGGTAAAATGTCATCTCATCACATGCGCTGCAGATGGTCCTGCAGCCTGGGCACATTTGATACGGCCATTCAGAGGCTGTCAGGGCACTGTTGAAAAATGTCTCCATCTGCTGTCACTGAAGCAACCGGTGGCCCGCTAGCACCCCCGGCTGCGAGGCTGACAGACAAATAGAACGGAGCACGTGCGTCATTGGCACTATTGATAATTGATTGAATTGATGAAGATGCTTGGTATCCAAGTCACTGCATCGATTATCTCTAACTGCAGTATGTTTTTGTGGCATTTTTTGATCAACTCTCCCTCAGACTTGACGAGCCTATTATCTGCTTCTTCTGCTCGTCTTGTATCCATCTATCTATCTCCCTGTCTATGTATGTATACTATATGTATGTATTTATACTATATATATATATATATATATATATATATATATATATATATATATATATATATATATATATATATATATATATATATATATATATATATATATATATACATATATATATATATATATATATATATATATATATATATATATATATATATATATATATATATATATATATATATATATATATATATATATATATATATATATATATATATATATATATATATATATATATATATATATATATATATATATATATATATATATATATATATATATATATATATATATATATATATATATATATATATATATATATATATATATATATATATATATATATATATATATATATATATATATATATATATATATATATATATATATATATATATATATATATATATATATATATATATATATATATATATATATATATATGTATGTATCGGGGAAGGACAACCTGCATCTGCTGCTGGTGTGATAGGTTTATTAGTTACGCTGCTCTAGGCTCAGACTACAGACACAACTTCCCATGATGCACCAGGGCCCCTTTCCCTCCCTCTGGTCGCCTTCATGTTAATATCCCTTTATCAGTGCATGGTAATGACTCCTTCCCTGGAGCTTTGCGCCTCATGTGCAGCAGGTTTCTGCAGATCACGGTTGGACTTAGTGTGTCCCACTGGACATATTTTGCTGCTGCTGATTATTATTATCATCATCATCCATCCATCCATCCATCATCCATCCATCCATTTTCAATACTTCCTGAGCTAAGGGTCATGGGGGTCTGCTGGAGCTGTCACAGGGCGAAGGAAGGTGTGAGAAGTGCTCTTATATTGCCTTCAAGTGTCAGTCGCTCAGTTGCAACCAGCTCCTACAGTCTTTTGCATCCGTTTAAAGTTTCCTCCTTTATAATGCAGCTTTTTTTTCTTGCGTTCAAAACGTCAAGTCTTGCAGTTCTGATAAGAAAAGTGAGTAGTTTACGCTGCGCCGATCTTCATGAGTTGCAGAGTGACTGTTTGGGAAATGAGGGCAACAAATGCACACACACACTTGCAGGACATGCAGGAAACATTCAATCAAGCTCAATTAGAAAACTGAATGTAATAACCCAGTGCTGCCAGGAATTTACAACTGAAGAGGCCTTTTTTTGTGCGATAGGGGAAAAATCTCCTACCAGTCCAGTCGTCTGCCTTTATGCGTTGTGTAATTCGCACTCTGTTTCCACGGAGCGACCAGTTGATCCTAACTTTAAATGTAAAAACAGTCAGAGGTGCTGAAACATTGCATAATTATGCCCTGATTGCGAGGACCTTCCCCTCACAGCCGACCGCTGCACTAACACCATGTTCGACGAAGCTCAGGTGTTGTGACAAACATCAAGCAGAGTGACACATTTGAAAAAAAAAAAAAAAGGGCAGTTTTAATGACAGACAGGCAGAATCGCACCGTTTCGTCCCACCAGCGCGGAGCAGCGATGCTCTACAGAGAGCTGAATTTTCTGGGTTATCGCAGTCTGTTCACACGGAAACCGTGGGGAAACTGGAGGGAACAACAAGCGCCTCTCAACTGTGGAGGTAACCTGACAAAACAAAGATGTGGTGAAAAACAAAGAAAAAAAAATGTATATATATATAAAAAAAAAAGGGGGGGGGGGGGGGGGGGGATGTACAGTGGGGGCTTGGTGGTGAAGCAGCTGGAGGCGCCCAGAAGCCCCGCGGCTGAAGTCCTGGTGGGCTGAGCTGCCGAGGTGAGGGCTCTGCTGCAGTTCTTCTCCACATCCTCCTCCTGCTCCTCCTGCACCTCCTCCTGCTGCTGCTGCTGCTGCTGCTGCTGCTATACCACGGCGTACTGCTGATACAGCAGCTCCCGGATCTTGTAGTAGTCGTCACACAGGCAGCCTTCCAGGCCGATGCGTCCGGCCTCCGTCTGGAACAAAGAGCAGCGGGGAGGAAAAGGTCACCCAAAGTCCTCGCGCCACGTTCGCTTACACTCTGTACCACACGCTTCTTTTCTTTCTTTTTTTGCCACCTTTGGAAAACATATGACCTCGAAAAGGAAAAAAACATTTTTGTTGTTTTTTTTTTTTTTTTTTACCAGCAGACTGTTTTCAGACTGGGGGATTTAAATATCTAATGAAGCATTCTACTTCAACTTTTCCCCGTCTCGTCACACACGCACCCACCCACACACAGACACACGCAGGCCGTCTCAGTTCTTTTTGATTTCATTTTCTGGGTTGCGCCTATTTTAGGTTCTTGTCAATTATGCAGTTTGTTGTCGGAGGCCTGCCAAACTTCTTTAAGTTGAGCCCGCTGGTTCCTGGATTTCGGCCACACTTTTGTAAAGTTTCACAACTGCGGCGTCACCCGCGAGCCGTCCGTCCTTCTATCCGTCAATCCGTCTCGTGTGTCCGCTTACTGGAGCCTATCCCAGCTGTCACAGGGCAAAGGCAGGGTTGCAACCTGGACAAGTTGTTTCCAGTTTGTCTCAGGAGGCTGCTGTCGGACGGTGGGAGGAAGCCGGAGAACCAGCGCAGACACGGGGAGAACATACAAACTCCACACACAGTCTCTACGACACTTTCCTGGTGTCTGCAGCTGCACTGCTGAACTCAGCTCAGGCTGAAATGCAGCCGCGTGTCTTGTGAGCATCAGGGCCAGCGGTCTGTCACAACTCAGGATCAGTTCAGTCAGCCGTTCTGCGGCATTGTATAAACTGTTCGCCAAGATATTTTAAAGCAGCGTTTCTCAACTTTTGGGTCACGAAAAAAATGGTGATTCTAGAAAAAATGCAAATGGCATTTATTTTGCAGGAAACGCAATTCAATTCAATAATTTCAATACTTAATTTACTAGACATGACGGAACGTGGCCTAGCGTTTTTCTTTTTGTGAAATAAATTTGGGTCACGGCTTCACGATGAGGAAAAGAATCGTGGGTCCCGAGACTCCACCAGTTGAGAACCGCTGCTTTAAAGGTAGCAGCATCTTGTCTGGAATATTCTCTGGGCTTCTTTTTCTTTCTCTCTCCTCATAAACAAACCCTTTGATTCCAAATGCAGACAGACCTACTTATGAGTCACTATGGAATAAAAAAGCAGACACTCTGGTTTGTGCCAAAACAAAACAAAACAAAAAAAAAGAAGAGTATATTGAAGCCTGATCTGCTTTGTCTTCCAGGCTGCTTTGCCTGGGTGCTGACGAGCTCCTCGGGGCGCCGACGGGAAGGACACTCACCCTGCGGACGGCCACCATGTTGTTGCACACGAGCACCCCGCCCACGAACTCGGCCTGGATGCCCTCCCTCAGCAGGACCTGCTTGAAGTCGGACAGACGCGGCTCGTTGATGAACACCGACTGATGCCCCGGGATCTGAGGATGGAGTGAGAAGATGGCCAGCTCAGATACAAGGAGAAGACAGCAGATGTGCTGATAGACAGTGCAAATGAAGATCAGTGGCAAACAAAAACATGAGCTTACGGAGACTTTATCAAACTCAAAACAAAGTGATTTTTTTTTTAGACTATTTGATGCCAGAAGCCTTTAAAAGTTACGCCAATAACTCAGGAAAACAATCCCTCAAGTGAACACAAGGTGCTGTTTGTCTCCAGTGCATGCAATACGCTGCAGTATTTGGAGGTTTTACTTATAAAGCTGGAATGAAAAAAATATTTCTTTTTACAGAGTGGCAATCTAACCTGAGAAAAGCTAGAAAACAGGCGATTTTGAAGTTGAAAATGTTTTTTTTAGTGACGTCAAACACGTCAGCTCAGGGTTCCCGGCTGTCAGTTTGCTCTTCAGACTCATTTATCAGCAAAGAGCTTCCAAGGAAGCAGCAGCACGTTTTCAGTGGGTCAGCTGCTGATCTATTAACAGGCGTAGGTAGGGAGGGTACTGATGCTTATTACAAAAAAAAATGTAAATAAATAAAACAAAAAAAAAACAAAAAATGAACTGGTCAAAAACTCAGACAACTCTTCTCTGGACGCACCTTATGTGTGGGTTCAAACAGTGAACACAGTGAAATCTTGGAAATTAGCTATGCAATGGGGTCAGAAACATTGTATGACCAGCAAATAAAACTCTTCAAACAAAAACTTAACATATTCATGGACCGCTATTCCCCCAGTGGAGGGAGAAGGCAGTGGTAAATTATTAATGAGTGGTTTTACTTTTTGATTTAAAAAAAAAAAATAAAAAAAAGTAGACATCAATTAGTATTCCGAACAGGCTGAAGAGAAACTCGGCGAACTGGGAAAAGGTTTTTTTTTCCATCCTCACCTCAAGCGAAGGCAGAGGCTCCAGCGTGGGGATGACGTCGCTCTCGTCCGACGGCTCCTTCTCGTCCTCGCCGAACAGGTTCTTCATGGCGCGCTGCGCAGCGGTGGCGACGCTCTGCTCCGTGCCGAGGTCGGCCGACACGTCCATGGCCAGCTCGCCGCCGTCCTCCGCCGCCTCCTCCACCCGCAGCCCGTCCTCCAGCATCACGCCCGTGTCCACCTTGACCACGCGCATGTCCAGCACGCCGTCGATCCAGGCCAGCTCGGTGTCCTTGGCCTTGCAGAAGAGCAGGGAGCTCACCAGGGAGTCTTTCAGCCGCACCTGGGACACAGAGAGGACCGCGTAGACGTTGGTTAGATTCGTCCTGTCTGGCCAGAATGACAATCAGGAGCGGCTCTTGATGGAGGCTGGCGGATTTGATTCTCAAAGGTAGAGCTTGTGACCCGGGGGCGTGAATCTCACAGGTCGGCTCAGGAAGTGCCTGCCGAGTGGTTATATGACGTTATTAAGATGATCCCGGTCAACAGTGGACTTTGGGAGGGACAGAGAGTGAAAGGGAAAATAGAAGAAGGAACATAGAGAGCAAAAGCAAAAAAAAACCCAAAAAAAACCACATTTCTATGGCCTTAACACAAGGAGACATTTCAGATGCGTTCTACCAGTGTTTTTCCACCACTAGTGTACCGTGAGATAATGTCAGGTGTGCTGTGAAAAAATGATACAAATTCACTTAATTGGTCTAAAAAAAAAAAAAAAAACAAAAAAAAAAACAACAACAACATTTCATTGTGGAGTGACTGTGCTTTAAAATGGATGTGAGCCTATTTTCCTCCCCAATTCCTGCCAGGATATCAGCTTTGTTTGCATCTAAACAGGCCAAAGTTTCACACTGAGTAAATATAAATAAATGAAGAGACTACATAGTTATTACCGGGCTAAAAAGTGTAATTTTTTTTTAACATATTTAGTTGGTGATGTGTCACTGGATTTTTTTCCAAGGTAAAAAGTAAGAAATGTGGCTCAAAAAAGATTTACATGAATAAATAAAGATAACCAAGTTAAGATTTGTGTGTGCGTGTGTGTGTGTAATTGTGTGCCATGGAAAGTGAGCTACTGTTATTTAGATACATTAGATTTCGTTAGTTATAGTTAATATATAATATAATATATAAGAATTAGGGCTGTCAAATGATTAACGTTTTTAATCGCGATTAATCGCAGAATCTTCATAGTTAACTGCGATTCATTTAGTAAAAGGGACAAAAAGGCTTGCACTGGGTTCACACCGGACGCAGGTAACGAAGTGTTGGGAAGCGGCACGCCCAGGAAAATCCATGCGAGCCGCAGCCCTCCTGTTCACACTGGACGCACATTTGTCCGCGATGGTCGACAAGCGCTTCAGCTCAGCTGTTGTTTCCTCCCATTCAGAGCTATTTGTTTTTCATCAAGATCAATTTCACATTGTCCATCTTGGCTTGACAACAACTCCTCTCTGCCTCTCTCTCGCTCTTTCCCTGTTTGTTTGTGTGTTTAGACACAAAAAACCCCAGCCTCCGGTGTGAACCCAGGCTTACGTTTGAAATGTAATGAAAAAAAAATTAGCGTGTTATGAATTGCATTTAACTAATCGCGATTAATGTGTTAACGCTGACAGCCCTAATAGAAAATATATGTATTTTCCGAGGGATCGCGGCACTCTGCAGCTCGCGCCACTGAGGCCCTCACCTGGTAGATGTGCGTCTCGCTCGTGGCGTCCACCGTCTCGTGCAGCTTGGGCGTGTACACTTTGATTTCCTTGCTGAAGGCCTTGCAGGACGCGGCCAGGTCGGCGCTGGCCTCCGGCGGTCCGTGGACGATCACCAGCTGCCGGGGCTTCATCTGGTTGATGATCTTCTTGATGGAGTCGCCGTCGGAGCGCCCTCGTAGTCAATGTAAGCCACCTTCGCCCTGGGGGAGGGAAGGAGAAGTTGTAATGTGGCCTGGGAAGTGAAACACTGCAGTGCGTGCAAGAGGTTTGGAAGCAGACTTGAAGACCAATCACCTTGGATTGTAAATTATAGCAAAGATTGAAGGAAAAAAATTGTGTTAGCCCAACTGTAAACAGACATTGATCTTAATCAAATATCTCAGAATCAAATGATGGAGGAGTTGAATTACTGAATTTAATTTTTGTTTATAGGATAAAGTTCATTAAAATCCTAGACTGTATAAGAAAACAAACCATTTCTGGATGTTTCAGGACAATAATAATAATTTAAAAAAAAAGAACAGAATGAAAAACAGTTTTTATGCCAGAGCCATAATTGCACTTAATTAACAATAAACTGGACACACACAAAGGTACATGGACTGTGCAATAATGGAACATAGCGCAATAACCGCAGAATGTGATGATGATGATGATGAATGTAATATTTTTTTTTTAACTATGGTTTTATTTGTTATGTCTTACTAGTATTTATTCTTTATCAATTTAATCTACCCTCTGCACCAAAGGAAAGCACTTTAAATATCGTTGTACTTGATTGATTATTGACAACAAGGAATTCAATTTAAATAATTTTTTATGCTTTTAGTCTATTTATTGTTTTTTTTTTTAACATTGGAGTCATAGTAGTTGTCATAGGTGTTCATTCAGTGAATCCTTCCCACCCATATGACTCCACAACGGTTACATGAAATAGTCACAAAACGCGGTGAGGAGGGAATGGGTGAAACAACAATTTTGGGCGACCTACGCCTTTTCTTTTCTTCTCCCCTGCCCGTACGATGACAAAACAGTCCGATTAAAACCACAAATTGAGCTGCTGCTGCAAATGAACTGGAGTGGCCGTGTGAACCCTCATAATTGCTGTTCATTTGCTCTCGCTGGCACTGCTTCGTGCCAGAGCCGCCGAGAGGAATCACTCACCGGATTTCCAGATTCTCGACGCTGGAGATGCACTTGGTGGGGAGAACAGAGAGGTCCTGATCCATCGGCTCGTCGCCGTTGGTCAAGCCGGACTCCAGCTTGCTCTTCTCCTCCTCCGTGGCCTGCAGCTCGGGGACCAGAAACTCCTCCAGCCTGGGGAAGGCCAAGAGGTGCTCGTTAGCTGTGGCGACGAAACGCAGCCAAAGTTGCCTCAGACACAAATATTCTTTTTTTTTTTACCTGATGATTTCCCCATACTCGTCCCATTTGATTCTCTCTTCGTGCGCCGGGAACATGGGGTAGGACTTTTTGGCCTGTTTGAAGAAGCTGCCTTTTCTGCTCCCCTCTGCCTTCATCATGAGGTCGTGGTGTTTAGACTTCACCGCGACGGGTTGGTCCAGATCGTCGTCGATGTCGCTCTCCTCGCTTGAGTCCACATCCACCCTGCGGACGTGGAACGTGAGCTTTGAGCGTGTCCACTGGTAGACTGGCGTGTCAGGATTATTTTTCAACACGGTTAAAGAGGTTCGAATCGACGGCAAATGCCAAAATGTTGTGACTTTATTTGCTCGTTTTGGATCTGCATTTAGATCAGATTTGCTTTTCTTCCGCTGTTTCATAGTTTTAGAGAGCTCAAAATAGACAAACTGAAGACGCCAGGCTGACTGTGACTTACTCTTTTGCTTGTTCAAGCTTTTTAGCTGCTTCTTTCTTTATTTTATCCTTTTCCATGTATTCTTCAAGCTCCTTGCCCTCCAGCTTCACTCTTTTCCTCACCTGAAAAAAGAGAGAGAGAGAGAGAGAGAGAGAGAGAGAGAGAGAGAGAGAGAGAGAGAGAGAGGAGAGAAGAGAGAGAGAGAGAGAGAGAGAGAGAGAGAGAGAGAGATGAGCATAGGACAAATCAAAGGTGTTTCCCATGCTGGGTCCGGATGCAGGAGACAGGCGCTCCCTGCAGGGGTGGATGGGGTGTGGGGTGGGGGGGGGGGTTGAGAGATCGCTGCGGCACGTTGGAAAAGAGCTCTGCGACTGCCGGTTCCAACCTCCAGATCCAGCATCTTCTCCCCCGGGTGGTCAATGAGGTAGCGGGCGAGGGTCCCAGGCGTTGTGCGGTAGGTGAGGATGATGGAGTTCCTGGCGTCTTGGCACCACTGGATGAAAAGCTCCCGGGAAAAGCCGGACTCGAGGTCCGGCTGGCTGCACAGCACCACCTTGGGGTTGGGGACCCGGGCGAGGTCGGCCAAGCTGTGGCACAGGGTCAGGTGGCGGAACTGGAACGGGTTGTTCCTCTTGTCTTCAAAGCACCTCATGAGCTTGTCGCTCATCCACTCCACCTACGAGAGGGATTGAAAGCCAAGAGTCGGTGGTAAGCGTTGGTGCGGAAAAAGAAAGCAAAAAAAGGAAGAAGACCTGATGAAAGACAAGAAGACAGAATTTCTTCAATACCTGCGACTTGGAGAACTCCACGACATTGTAGCTGACGTTGTTCAGCAGAGCCAGAGGGTAAACGCCCAGTCCGGCATCCTTCGTCCTCCAGATCTGGTCCAGCAGCTGAGCCAGCTCCAACACACGGCCAGCTGTGTCCACAGCGATCAGGACATTGCCGCTGCCGCGAAGGGTCTCCATGACATTGGCTGTGAAAGTGGAAAAAATAAAACAAAACAGAACAAACAAATAAAAGATTAAAAATGAATGGTACTGTCGTAATGTAGATGTTATACAAAACTGGAGGAAGGGCAGAAGAACAAAAAGAGGCTCTTGGTTAGTGGCGAAAAAATGGTCAAAAGCAGCAAAACTGCATCCTGCTACTTTAGTTCTACATTGATTGTTAAGAATTACAATCATCATTTTGACACAGGGGCATGGATGAGACTGTTCGGACAGACGAGGGCGACTTACTGAGGAGCATCTCATCTCTTTGCTTGCGACGCGGCTGCACATAGGCAGCGTTGAAGGAGTCTGTGATGAGCAGGGAGGGACGGCTAATGCTTTCCAACGTGCAGCCATTAAGGTGACTGAGAGGATAAAAAAAAAAAGAAGAAGACACCGTCTCTGTAAATATGACTGGAGATAAATTTGAAAAAAAAAAAAAAATCCCACCACGTACGAACGCTCACATTTCTCTCTTGTGGTTGAAGTCCACGGCGTAAACAATCTCCTCCTCTCCATCCTTCACAATTTTCCAAATTGTTCCTCCGATCATGTGACCAGCTGGGAGCGGGGTGATGGAAAGGCCGTGACCTTTTCCTGTTGAGAAGGGAAGATGCGAAAGACCTCAGCCTCGCTGATAGACGAGGCGACTTCTCGCCTCTCTGCACCCGTGAACCCACCTTTCAGGTTGACAATCTGGGAGTATTTCAGCTGTTGTATCTTGTCAAAAGCACTGTCAACGTCGTCAAGCGTGAAAAGTGTGAAATCTTCACTGTTGTTTCGGGACTGTGTGGAGAGAAGGGTGACATTAAGAAAGCAGTTGTATTTGTGCAATAAAGTGGGACTGGGCAATTCATGAGATTTCAATGTCAATTGCAATTTTGGCCTTGCCAGGTCATTTAAAAACAAGACAGATGGGTTAAAAAAATATATCATGTGGTTCTTTGTGGCACGTTGGCTAGCACTTGTCTGCCCATTTTGGAACCCTTTGCGCTTCGGGAACGCAAACACATCCAGAGGGAACCCAGGTCGGGTCAGGACCCCGAGGGATGTGTGTACGTTTACAAACCGGCCGCACTGCCTGTCTGTTGTCGCCACCAGCTGCGTCACAGCACGGTGCTGCTCCACCAGACGGCCGGAGTCACGAGGGCCAAGAGGCCCCCGCTGTGAATGTGGAACACACTCATCATCCTGTGATATCATTTTTCATGTTTTTAAGGAAGAGAGAAATAACCCCATGGATTCATTTCTTCCCATCTAGAGAAGTGCAAAGACTGACCAGCAGATCTTCCCTTGCTTGGAGACGTATGTCCTTTTACAAAAGGGAAAGTGCATGTATTTAATCAAATACCCAAAGGATGGTTAGTTTAATGTTTTCGAAAATGCTGCAGAGGCCAATCATTGAATAAATTGCAATTTCAACATTTCATTTGCAATGAGTTGTCAGTTCAATTATAATTTACATCAAACATGATTGTGTTTCCCTTGTTCAGTAATGTAATGTTCATTCTGATGTAATGTGAAAGTGTGACCATTGTTGTTTTGCTATAATTGCCCAGCCCCACGACAAGTTGGTGTAATGTGTGCACAGGGTCTCTCCATACCTGATAGAGATCATACATAAACATTTGGCCCATTTTGTAGACAGGAATGGTTGCGTAGATGGTGCAATTCAGACCCAGCTTCCCCACAGCGTACGGCAGAGCTCCAAGGTGGATGGGGTCAGGGTGCGAGAGCAGCACAGCGTCAACCTGATGTACGTAACTGCGTGGGGCAAAACACCTTGTGTCAAGTAGCAGCACATTTGAGAGGGCAACGCTCCTGAACACAAAACAAGGACGAAACAATTACCGTTTCATGGCTTCAATGATCTCCATCGAAAAGTTCTCATCCCAGCCACAGTCCAAGAGAAAGCGGAACTCATCCACCTGCAGGAGGTAACAGAGGGCCGACTCCTCCTGGACCCCTGACACAGCTGTCAGCTTGATAATAGACGTCATCTTCCTTTATCTGTAACGCTGGAAGCACGAGTGTTCATTTTAGTTTTTGATTACCAACTGTGAGTGAGTACCACTTCTACAGACATTATAGGTAACACCGAATTGGCTTTGGTCCGATTAAATGATCACAATTAACGATGATGGTGAAAAGTATTATTGTCCCCTCTTATTTCTCTCGATTCATTCCCTCTGGTGTCCCATTTGCATGTTGTCCATTCTCTCAACAAAGGCAAACACAGCCGTGGATATGTAATTTAAGGTGCATTAACTCTCCTCAGACATAAGGTACAGGCCAATGTGGGTACTTGGACGATCAGTTACGACAGAAGATGAAAACATAATTTGGTTGATAGCCACAGGTACTATAGTTCACGTCACATTCACAAATTACCCGGTAAAATCGCTACAACTAGCATGCTAGCTCTACTTTTGCGTAAAGGGGTTCGTGAATAGGGTCGGTACATAAGTATACAACATACCATCAATTATAGGATAATGTATTTTTCCCCTCCGGCAGTAAATACAACACAGGTGGGTTTTCTAATATTCCAATTTTACGGCATTTTGACAAGCGTTTGTGGGTGCACACTTCACTAGCAAGCACGTTAGCATTTCCAGTGTCAAAGGGGAAAGGCGCGTACCAAGTGCGTCATGATGACGGAAAACGAATTCATTTAAATCACAATGTATTTAATTTGATTTGTTGTTTTGTATCCTTAAAATGGTTGTAATATTTTAATAACGTTTATTTTGACGTTAAAATGTGTAGAACGTTATATATGCTCTTTATTATGTTTATTTTTAGAATAGTAATAATGTAATTATTGCCCACAACCCCAAGTTAGGGTCCATAGGTGGTACAGTCCAATGTCCTCTGCAGTGTGAATGAAGAGCTGAAGGCCGTGGCTCGGTGTAAACAGAAGGTAATATTTTGAACTACGCCGTCCCGTTTCTTAATTATTTTTGGACATTGTTCTCTATCACTTAAGGTCTACTGTCTACAACTGTCTTCCGTCAAGTCTAATAATTCTATTATCCAATACAAACAATTATCTCAGTGCTAATGCTAACTAGCCTAACACCTAGCCACTAGCTGGGCAGGATAACGTTTTGAGAGATATTAAGTGACTTGGCTTAAATTATTGCCATATCCCAGCTATTCTATAAAGGTCCGGTATCAATAAAATAGTATTTAATACGTTTCGTTTACTGAAGTACACACGCTTAGCTGAAAATGTAATGTTGTGGCTGGAAGAGTTCCCTTCGAGTTTTGTTTTAGGATTGCACCAAGCACAGCACAGGGTCATATTTGTCTGGTTGTGTGCATGGTTTGAAACATCAGTTATTCTGCCAGTGATTGCATGTATGGCAAGAAAATGTGCTCTGAGACCATTTACTATGCATTCTATTTAATGTGTACAGGGGAACAATGGTGAACTTTGTAGCACTTGCCCGCGAGCACTGGGTTAACATCTTGGTGCCTATGGGTTTTGTGATTGGATGGTACTTGGACAGACAGCAGGACCAGAAGCTGACAGCTTTCAGGAACAAGAGTGCACTGTACAGCAGGTAAGATTTAAAAGTCTACCTCTATTTAAAAGCTAAACAGGAAATGTCTTCTTTGCTTCATTGTTGGTAAGGATTTCCACGTCTTGTCTGTTCACGTAATTTTAGTTTATTCTAAGCAGACACAGCTCTGGCTGACCTGCATTAAGGAGAAATCGTGTCCCCAACTAGAGAATCTGTTTAATTATTTTTTTTAACTGCTGTTTTCTTCAGGGAGCTGAAACCTGGTGAAGCGGTGACTTGGAAGTAGATGCCATCTATGTCCTAAAACCTGTGGTGTGAATG
The DNA here is from genome assembly GCA_009823395.1 of Thamnaconus septentrionalis. Classification (NCBI taxonomy): domain Eukaryota; kingdom Metazoa; phylum Chordata; class Actinopteri; order Tetraodontiformes; family Monacanthidae; genus Thamnaconus; species Thamnaconus septentrionalis. The sequence goes on from CM020519.1 coordinate 16,185,572, forward strand.
GCTGATGGATCGCTGTCAATTCAGAATATTTAAAGAAAAAAAAAATCTGTTATTTTTTTTCAGTGAGGAATGAACCAATAATCCTATTGTGAGTTGTATCAACCATTAAACATGTCCTTTCTTCAAAGTCATGTGGTCTGTGGAAATGATTTAATGACGCGTTTCATTTTAGAATACAAAAAAAAAAAAATGTTTTATTTTGATGCTGAGCAGAAAACAGACCAGCACGTTCACAGTGACCGTTCATCCGGGACAGAAAAGCAATGTCGTTTTAAACAGTTGGAGGGGCCGTTACAGGGGTTCTGCGGTGTGAACAATCCCTTTCTCAAAAAGCAGTTCAGCCAGACCGATCTGCGAGGGAGGAAGAAAACAACAGGATAAACTTAAGACACTTGCAAACAGAAAAAAATGACAGCTGAGCAAATTAAACAGAACGAAATGTCTGCTGTTAGATAATTAAAACATGAGAGTGTCAGACCTTGTCATCAGGAGAATCGCATGGTAAACTTCCCACAGACACAAATTTGGGGTAGGCGTGGATCAGGAACTCAACAGCATCCAAGTTCTAAAAGGAAAACAGTTCTGTCAAATGCTGCAGCATCATTTACACCGTCGCACACAACAGTTTCTGCTCTCTTCATTTACCTGTGCTGGAATTTCAAGACTCTTGAGCTCCTCTTTGTGGTAAACTCTGGAGTTGTCTGTCGTGTGGTAAAGGTGAACGTCTTCCCCGTCGCTGCATAACCTGGGAAGACAAAATGGCCCAAAGCTTCGTCAGCGTCACCCAAAAAGATTTGTGTCAGCTTTGCATCCTGGGATTGCGGATAACATCAAACAAAGCTGACTGACCTGGCACATCCAGCACGCAGGAGTCTGATTCTGCTCTCAGTCGTGATGCGTGCGCCAAGATCCAGAACTTTGCCATTCTCCCAGAGAGCATGCGCTCCTTTGACGCTGCTGGCCACTTCCTCTGTGGAAGGAAACCGTTGAGAGACTTTTCCCCCCTGAATAAAAATAAACTAAGAGCCAAGTAACTCTGCATAATGTATTCATCGTGAACCTTGAGTGAGCATTGGAGGGAGGCAGTCGGAGAGGAAATCTCTGGCTTTCTGATCCACCGCAGCGTCAACGGGAGCGTACTCTGGCAGCTTCTTTATCAGGGTCTCTATTTGTGAGAGGAACTTTTCCCTGCGTTTGTCGTCCTGCACGCGCACACACACACACACACACACACACACACATAGAGGACACGGTTTAGTTTTGCGAATGTGAAAGGAAGCCAGGGACTGAGACTGCTGACAGGAAAGCACTGAAGTAACTAATGACCTTCTCGGAGTTCTGCACTCCCATGTATGTCAGGTAGTCCAGCGGTAGGCCCCGTCTGAACTCCACATCCTCCTCCATCGCTACTTCCAAGGCGGCGGGAACCACCTGGGAAAAGTACAGGATGCTTGTAAAAAAATAATGTGCCTAGTTGTTTATTTTTTGCAATTTTCCAGAATCAACACCGAAGATTTTTTCGAAAGTTTCTCCTTTGGGCGGTTCCCTTCTGAGGAGATGACAGTGAATCACCTGCCTTCATCAAACCCTCTGCTCTGCATCCTCTTCTCACACCAACTAACTTCATATCCTTTTTCACTACATCCATAAATCCCCTCTCTCCCTTCTCTTTCCTTCCATTTCTCCTGATACTCTTCATGACAAATCACACTTTTCTCTGCCAGTAGATGCTTCTTCACCTCTTTTCACACACACACCGTCATTCTAGACTGCTGAACCCAAGATCTATAAAGGCTGCTCAAACTGAAACTACAAAATGTATTTTTTGTACCCTTTTTGACTCCTGAGATCAACGCATTTCACGGCACAAACTCAATCTCTCACACTCAGAAAGCTAGATTTCTTTATGACAGTAAATTCCCTTAAAAATAAGTCATAGTCATGACAGTTCTACAGGGGAAACGAATCTTCTTCTTTTTTTGGTTTTTCTGAGCACAAAGAAAAGTTTTTCCATTGGAAAATAGAAAAACTTTTGTCAAACTTGTTTTTGTGCTTCGAGCGTTTTGATGAGACTCTCGATCAGAGGCCATCACCTTCTGCAGCAGATCCCCCCAGCTGTTCTTCTGGTAAGAGGAGACGGTGATGTGCAGCGAGTGAGCGTCAGGGAGGCAGTCGCCCTGGTGGATGAACCCTCGGGGGAAGTAGAGGAGATCCCCGGCTTCCAGCACCACCTCCAGGATCGGCGTCCCAATTTCTGCCTGATCAAAGTTTGCTGGAAAACAAAACGGTTCGCGTTGAGAAAGCGCAGACTCTAACAGGGCGGCCAATTATGCGGTAGCAGTAACTTAGAAAAAGCTAGTTGAGACAAAACAGCAGAGCCTGCACTTTGGGGAACGGAGAAAAAAAAGATGCAGCAAATCCAGTAATTGCCTCCTGAACTTACAGCTTGAAAGCACAGGCAAGACCTCATCTTCTGTCCTGGAAAAAAATAACAGAAGAACAGTTTCATGGTTGTTCTCTGGCAACAAAACCACCACAATTGTTAATTCTTGGCTGTTTCAAATGTCCTCCATCTATTTTACCTTGGGTTGTACACTCTCCAATGTTTCTTTCCCTCCAGCTGGATGACAAACGCCTCAATGTCGTCATAATGCGGAGCAAAGCCTTGTGTCCCGGGTGGAGTCAGGTATCTTGGTTAGGACAAAAAAAAAATTGTGAAATGAGCAACTGGTCGCCAAAAGAAGACCAGGACGACGACCAAAGTTCTCAGCTGCTTACACGTTGGCTCCCGCCATGCTGCCGAACTGCTCTTGAAGGATGGAGAGCACGTTCCACACAGTGGAGGAGAAAGCCTGGGGGTTCAGCATGCGGATGGAGCAGCCACTCTGGGGAACGGAGGAGATCGAAAATGTGCGATCACGGAGAGCCAGCACCAGAGTTGACAGCAAAGGGTGAAGAACATTAAAAAGCACATTCTGCACGCGCCAATGCGCTGAGAGGATCAGTTACCTTGTAGAAGTCCCACACCGTGTAGGGCAGAGCTCTCCCAGGAGGGTTGTGTGTCTCCCTCATCCCGTTGGTGTAGCTGGTGATGTCCAGGTTCACGCCGTACTGGACGTCCTCCTGGCGGTGACGTGCACTTTTCAAGATTTTGACTGTATACTGTTGTCATTCGTGGTGTTTCTCTCCGTTACGGTGGCGATCGTGTCAAATGACCATAAATCGGCTCAGTGAGTGAATGACCCGGTCGACTAATTGGCCAACTTGTTAAAAAAAAAAGAAAAAGCTCTTCAGGGCGATCAAAATAAATTAGTATCAACTAAGAGGATTAGAGAAGACACAAGATCGCCTGGTTGTTAAATACACGTAACAACCATCAAGTGGCCACTTACAATTACATTTGAAAGATCTTTAACATTAGCTTAAATCAGTGCTAATTGGATAATTCAGGGGGGACAAAAACAGACTTTCATTGATTTCATGAGTAAGTTCATTCCAGTGATAAAAATCTGAAGTCAGTACTTTTAAAATATCTTTCTAACATTGGAAAAAAGCTGGAAATGAATAAAAGCTGGCTTACTTCTCTCAATATGCGATCAAGCTCTGCGGTGGAGAACAATCCTTTGTAGTAATCAGGGTTCTTGCGTTGCACAAGAATTGGCTTTTTTTCCCACGTTTCCCTTCAAAGAAATCAAAATGAATTTTTAAATTCCACATTTTACAGTGACATCAATTAACTAGATTTGTGTTTTCCTACATTTCAGATGAGTATTTGCTGCATGACACCCATCTTACAAAAGCAAGGTTCAAATTCTGAGGATTCCATCTGGGCTGCCCCCTTGAAATATTTGTATTGTATTGTTTGTTTGTTTGTCTTTTTTCCCCAGTCACTGGCAGGCAGACCTGTGTTCGTCCATTGAAGGCACATTAGAGCCAAAACATACTGCCAACACATTCATCCTTACTTGAAGAAGGGCTTGGCAGGGATGGGGTAGATGAGCCACTGGAACAGCTTGCTCGCTCGCTCCCTGCTGTTGTTGACTCTCGCCAGGTCGGCCAGGAACACATTTAGATCCTCCTCGCTTTCATTTACACACTCTTCCTTTACACTCGCCTTCTCTTCTTTCTGAAAAATAAAGGTCAATGATGATAAGGTCAAAGAATTCTTCACATCTTAAAGGTCCAGTGCATACATTTTCAAAGGAAGCCCAGTATTTCAGAAAGCCCACCTGACAGCGTGTTTTGTATTTTGGGCACTGTCAGACGGGCTTCCTTAAAAAAAAAACTGTGGTGCAAGATGGTAACCAAGACCATTGCTCTATTAGATCCTCATAAATATGAGAACCGTTCTAAGGGTAAGAAAAAAAATTACTTTTATTACACTTCAAGTATACAATTTTATTAATGTATTCGTGGACAGTATGTTGGGCTTTTACCAATGCAAAAATCATAAATCAAACACAACAGTAAACACAATGGACCTTTAAAACCCACTGTCATTCAATCCAATTAGATTTTTCTGCAGATGTGCTCTTACTGGGGTTCTTCTCTCACAGCTCTCCTCTCTTTGAGCAGACTTCGGAGTCTTCTTTGCCATCTTTCTCTTCTCACTCTTTGGCTGGGCTTCAGGTGTGTTAACCTTGATGGTCCCATTCTCCTGTTTCTTTTTTTTCTTCTGTTTATCTGGCACCTACAACATTTTTAAAAGTGATCACATTGGGGGAGAGATCAAACAATACAGTATTAGAAAACAAGAGGGGAAAACTCGGCATAGTAACAGTAAGCATGGGTTTCCCTGCTGTCAGGAAGTCTGCTGCTGCTGCAACTGTCCTGGTGTTGCTCTTTCCACCGTGAGACTACTACGTCATGGTCTCTCCAGCAGCATCCTACTAACGTTTACCTGCAGCCGTGCCTTCTTGGTCGGGGGAGACACGTCCGTTGCAAGCGTTTTGTACAAAGCTAAAGCTGACATGTGTTTTCTCTCCATTTTCCCAGCAAAATACGTCATCAAAGTGCGACCACTCGGACGTCTTCTTCTTCTACGGGTTTATTTTGCTTACGGTTGCTATACAGTGGGCTCTCTACTGCCGTAACTGGCAGGAAAACCAAACTACACTTAAAAATGAACGGAAAACCAAAATCGATTTCCTGTTTGAGTTGAAGTAATTGGCAAATTGTGACCTGCTTTTTTGTCTAATAAGGTGGAAACAGTTATGTATCCTTCTAGAGTTAACAACTTTCTTAACTAAGTTTGCTCACAATAAAGATAAATCAAAGACCCTGCATCCATATACCTGATATAGACCTGGGCCTGCACTGCCCCCCGCACCCCGCCCTCTCCACCTCAACCTGTGGAACTTTTTAGACTGAATATAGACAATGGAACATCTGTTGAGGATGTTATCATGAGCCATTTTATTCTTATTGTGTGCTATATTTGTCTTGTTAAAAATGGGAAGTGAGCCTTTGTTCCATTGACATTTCTGGAACAGACACAAAGGGCCCACGAGGTCCTATCTGAAGGGGGAACAAAGAGCGGTCTGGCAGTGTTGCCAGTCCCTAACCTGAGAAAGTTGGTAGTGAGACATTGTCCCTGCCAATTTCTAGAACTGCGTGCTTTCATTTGTTTTCAAAATGTGAGAAAAGAAAAATGTGTAGATGGTGCACTTTTCTCTCAGGAGTTCACTGACAGGCTAAAGACTTCCGTAATTGTTACAAAACAGTTATGTGAATTTTGCACAAGATAGAAATGTAAAGTTCAATTGTGTCAGATCTGTAGAATAAAATCAATGTTAAAGTTGCTATTTTTCAACACCCCAAAACTTAAAACAACAACAACAACAACAACAAAAAATAAATAAAATAAAACAAGGAACATTGTATCTGTTTTCATTTACAAAAAAAAAAGGTTTGTTTGGCCATTTCATATTTTCTGTTTTAGATTTCGATCTGAATTTACTCTATTACAAAACAAAAAACACACCCAAAACACGTTTTATCCATCGAGATTTTAGCAACATGAAACATCTATAATCTATCATACGAGACAATTACCTATTTGTATGCCAAATAAATTTATTTTAACCCAATCCCTTCCCCAAAAAAAAAAAAAAAAATACAAAAACATATTCGTTTATTTGTACATCTGCTATTACAATGAAAGTATTCCTCGGATGCGTTACGAGGTAGTTCCTACACAGAACACTAGGTAGAGCGTTTCCCCAACATTTCGAGTGGCTTTAAACAACATCGTTTCCCACAATGCTTTGCGCCCCGCTGTCGGCACTGTTTGTCCAGCCGTCTCTCCAACAATGCAGCTTTTAATGGTGCTGTGAGCGGTGCGTGCGTGTGTGCGTGTGTGCGTGCGTGCGTGTGAGCGAGCGAGCGAGCGAGCGAGAGAGAGAGCTGAGATCGCGGCGGCGGCACCACCACCACCACCACCTCAAGCCTCGTCCCCACACCGTGCTCCTCTCCTGATGGACCGTTTTCACGGTCTGACAAACGCGTCGGCTGGCGTCACTATGCTGTTCGGATAACCCGGACCCTCCTGCTGTGGGGTGAGTTGCTCCCGAAGCTAGCGTTGGTCTGCCGGGGCATTGAAGAGCAAATGCATGTTGTTATTACCATAGGTGGCTAGCAGGCTAGCTAATTTGCCAGAGGAGATCTATGGCTCCCCTACTATCCTTCCCCCTGCAAAGCCCCCCACTGCCCGAACGCCTCGCAACCCTCAAAGTGTTCGGTGTGCATGTACTGTGTCCGGCGCGTGTGTGTGCGAAGAAGCGGTACTTTATCCGGCACGGTATGAAGGCATTTGAACGTCTCTGCTGCGGTCGGTTGCTGGTCGGTCGTGAGTGTGTTTTTGTTTGATCTCGGCTGAGGCACACGTCAACCCCCGAGCCGGTGTGTTCCGCTGCTCCGCCGTCATGTCGTGCAGCTTAACCAGCCCCTGCCGACGAGTGTATTAGCCGACCATTGCTAAAATGTGATATTGCTGCGCAAATATCGGCATCTGGCCTTCGCCTCCCCCCCACTTTTAGTGGTCGCGCGAGCCGCAGCCGCGAAAACGCTCTGTGTAGTCGTGTAAAGAAGAAGGGGAAGAAGAAAAAAAAACGCCGCGCCGAGCTCCATTCAGAAATAACAACTCTGCCTGTTTACTGCAGACTTGCTCCGGCAAGCGTTCATTCTGGTATGTTAATTTCTGCTCATTTAAACAGCGCCTTTGGAGGTTCTCCCCTTTAACGAGCTGGAGTGCACAGACGGTGGCATCCCGACGTCGTGTGATGACTCGAGGAGGTTTTTACGTTCGAATCACTGCCTGCAACTGGATGACATGACACCTTATATCATTGTCATTATGATTTTTTTTGTTTTTCCTTCTGGCACAAGACTTAAGGCTTGCATAGTATGACAAAAGGATAGGTTGCCGTCTCTGTTCTGTATTGTCTCTTCTGTTTGTATTGCATTGAACGGTTTTTACTCCCTGACGTGAACATTTTTTTCCCATTTGTTGTGGCTTCAGTGTCAAAACAATGCAAATGATTCATATTGTTCACTGTTAATGTGGTAATCCTGACATTCTTTTTATTCAGAGGTGAGTGCAGATGAGAATACCAGCTCTGTGGTGCAAAAAGCTTTTCCAGCATTAGCTTATAGTTTTATGACAGGGCAGGAAATTGAAACTGGCCTTGCTGTTGAACAAAGTCAGCTGAGATCCGACTGTCATGGGTCCAAAAAAAAAAAAGTTAGAATGCAGTGATCCCGCCTCTCTGCACTCAATAAAGTGCAAGATGAGTCGGGGCACAGATGTTGTGTAATTTGCGTTGCGCGACTCAACACCACAGTGACTGATTGGCGGGACAGGGAAACTCTGTGGAACTCCCTGAAAGCAGTCCCACAGACACAGAGAATATGACTCAGACGATCTGGCAGAGCAGCCGCTTAGCTGGTAGCACAGAACTTGTCTGTAGTGCTGTGAGTGTGATGCTAGGGCCACTGCTTGTGTAATACGTGTTGTACCACGTTCCAGCAAGAGTATCACTTAGATTTAAGACAAATTGTCCAAAGAGTCCAACATTATTTCTTTTTCCGGTTCTTCATTGTACATCTTGGATTTCATCTGAGCAGCCTCCCATGATGCACCATCCAAAATAGTCTCCTGAAAAACTGCCCATTCAGCCTCTTGACCAAACAATTGACTTTCCCCCACTGAAACAAATGCTTGGCTTGGCCTTACGCATGGTTTGGGAAAAGATAAAAAAGGAGGCGTCCGCAGTGCAGGCTCAGACAGCAGAATCAACACCTGGCTGGTCATGTTGTTACTCACCTGCATGCAAGTATGAGTGGCTACATTTCCGTTAACCTGAACAATCAGACAATTTGAAACTGCAAATTTTGAAAAATACTGTAGCACTCTCAAGCATCTTACAATATTTTGCCTTTGAACTTGTCCAGAACGCCATATTTAGCATGGCTGCAATGAGATGGAAGCACTTTTTGTACTTGCTAGTCACAAGCTTTACAACAAGGAGTCGTGTCACATTGCGCTGTGTGCATACATGAATCGATTTTTAACTACTGGAGAGCATTTTTTGAAAGTCACTGTGATATTAATTTTAAAAACAGGGTAAATGACGCATTGAATCAAGACCTTCTTGCAGTAATGAGGTATAAGGGCCTCCAGAAGCTGTGGAAACATTACTCTTGAAATCATGAAATTCTCAGACGGAGGTATATAATGTTGAAATGAGCAGCAAAAGTGACAACGGTTCGGTGATGGCAAGAGTAGTTTGCCAAAATGTAACTTTCTCTCATTTCTGTTAGAGTTCTGCAGACACTTAAGAGACATCAATGTTGGAAAGCATACAGAAAAGTGACTTAGGCAGATTATGTGACCTCCTGTAGCTTTAGAATATCTTTTAAGTCAGATGTTGTGATTGCATTATTTGATAAAAGGCTTGCATTGCGCGAATATCAGCCATTCATTCACGTAACAGCGAATGCCGCTTTCAAATTATTACACTCCTCCTGGATAATTGACTGAGACAATAAAACAATTTTCATTCAGCAGCCCCTGCAGTACATTCTGAACATTCTGTCATCCTTCAGAACACTGACTCCACAATTGGTTGAAATAATGGATAAATGATTTACTTCCTGTCATCTGTCACTAAATCATTCAGCAGTGTGTTTGAGATGTTGATGTCAGGGCTGCTGTCATCTTCAGTTTGTAGTCCAGTGCAGTTAGCCGCCTCTCGCCCACCCGGGGCCACGGTCTGCCAGCGTCCCACAGCAGATGCCAGCGTTTGTGACAGGCCGACGGTTTAATTCGAATGCACTTGAATCCTTTTCGTTTTTCAGTTCAGACACATAAACAGAAGCCCTTTCAATTTCCTGTCTGTAAACTAGATAACCGAGGAGGTGTCGTTTCCTGGCGAAACCGGACAAATCTCACGTTAGGACTTCAAGCTAGTGGTATGACTCCCCCCCCCTCTTTGTATATTCACGTCGGACCACAATGTGCATCGTTGTGGACTGCGTGGGATGCCGTGATTCCCACTGTGTAGAACAGCATCGACCTTTTTCTCCGAGGGTCACGGTGACGTCGCTATCTCCGATCGACTGGTTGTCCCCCGGTTACATCGGAATCGACCAATAAACACAGTGAGCAAAAATGGCAAAATAGGCTTTTTTTTTTTTTTTTTTAATCCGACGAGGTCTTGACCTCATTTTGCCAGTGTGCAACTTTAAATGGGCAGAGAACAAGTCGTGCATGTCGCTGGGAAGTGAACAGGAATTTTTTGGAGAAGATGTGAGCTGTTTTAAAATTCAAGAAGAAAACGGATCCGTGATAGAAATCACAGCTCGTAGCCGTAAAAGTAACACCGTCAAATTTTTAACACCAAAGAGATTTTTGTCTCATTGCCAATCACAGGAATTATCGTAAGTAATTATGATTCAAATTTCCTGGGGGCAAAAAAAAAAACAACACTCATTTTTACAGAACAAAAAGTGATGACTTAAAAATCCACTTTCTGTTCAGCCAGCTCAGTACAGCCAGACTTATCTACACTTCGAAACTAGGACTCGGACCGGCACCTTTTGCACACAGACGCTTCATTCAAGGGGGCAACAAAGAAGCTACTTTCTTTGACATATTTGCCAGACGCACCAGCAATGCGAGGACGGAAGCCACTGTGATCGGTGGCGTGGTCGCTTGTGATGGGTGCCTTGACACACCAGTTATCGCCTGAAAGCCGAGCCCACTCAAGAACATCAGCGACCGGCTAGCGTGAATTTAGCCCCGCAAAATTGCACTTTGATCGCGTTCGAACGCAGGGCAAAGCAAACTTCTTTGCTAAGTGAGTTGTGGGTCTGTCTGGCAGTGCCGACTGCTGGCTAGCACTCACTCCCCGCCAGTAGGCAATTAGAAAGTAGCAGGCAGTATTAGTGGAAGTAAATTGAAGCCAATAAAATGAATATCTCATAAGACGGTAGATATACAAATTGAGTTGGTCAATATTAGACTTGGATTAACAAAATTTGTTTGTTTTTTCCCGGCCAGATAATTAGTTTGGTCTTAAGTGAAATATCCATAATCATTTTTTTTTTCTTTCTTTCTTTCTTTTTTTTTTTTTTAAAGCGTGTTACCCTAAGAGGTTTTCTGCAGCTAAAGGAAACAAGACTGGCTGCAGTTTGACTGACTGGGAGTCACCCACATCACTGCTAACAGTATTGATGCCCTTTTCCACTGCAGTGTCCAGTGACCCGGGCGCAGAACATATGCCCTGCTTATCTTTTTTCCATCGTGACACGTCGACGTGTGTGTGCGTGTGCGTGTGCAGGGCGAAGCGCTGAAAGCAAGCCAAACGCGATAAGCCGGCCACTCAGGTTTTCTTAAACGAAGAGGTTTCACGGCTGCGAGTTAAACGGCCGTGCCGCTGACAGTTTCTGGCGTTTCTGGCTACAAACGTTTCGCTGCCAAATAAAGAGTAAAAAAAAACCAACCTTTGAGGCGGTCGGATGGTGAAAAGTGCTCATTTGGAGCGGCCGTTGTCTTGCCAGAATGGTGTCTGGATGTCTGGAAGTCTGGACTGGTTGTTCTGGAAAACGAAGGCCCATTTTCCCTTTGAGATGGTTTCATTAATCAGCAGTAGCTCTGATGTGTTACTGGGCAAAGTCCATAGGCTTTCAGTCAAGCCTTTAGACGGCATGCACTGTTCCAGTGTTATGATATAGCATGCGTTTTTTTTCCTCCTTTTGTTCCACTCCTGATTTTTTTTTTTTTTTGTATCTGTTTGCCCCGTGATGAAAAATTAACAGACGAGAGCGAAAGAATGCGGCTGTGACTGCGCCCAAGCTTTGCCGATTGCACCAATCTTGTGAAACGAGCCTTTCCCTCTGGAGTTCGGCTCCATGAAAACCTGACCTCCTCATCGTAGGAGTTGCAGGCTGAGGTTTTTTTTTTTTTTTTAAGCGCGGACGTTGCCCCCCCTGAACGCCGAGAGGGAAAAGATCTCGGGCAGCTGCGGAGGAGGAGCGGGAAGTGCCAAGCCACATGGACCTCTGGACGGTTTGTTCGGCATCTTCGAGGGAAATGAACGGAATGAATGAAGGAAAAAAAAAAATCCCTATTGGGGTCAGATGAAGCAGCTCCTGGGTGTGTGTGTGTGTGTGTGTGTGTGTGTGTGTGTGTGTGTGTGTGTGTGTGTGTGTGTGTGTGTGTGTGTGTGTGTGTGTGTGTGTGTGTGTGTGTGTGTGTGTGTGTGTGTCGGGTGGAGGGTTAAATGCTGGCGAAAGAGAGAGTTTTATTTCTGGCAAGGACATTCAGCTGCTTCTCTCCAGGTTGTTTTGCCACTCAAGCAGCAGCAGCAGCAGCAGCAGCAGCAGCGTAATTATTTTTCCTCTGCTGCATTTTCGTCCGCTAGCATCACCGTGTTCCTGTCTCAGCGGCAGAATTGTTAGTCCTCGCTTTCAATCGAGTTTCTCAAATTGGACTTTTTCCCTCCTTTTTACTTTAACAAGGAGGCAATTAATATGATGCTCAGTGGGAAGGGATTAGCTGGATCAATGCCTCACCCAATCAGAGCATTGATTCGCATCCGACTTCAGAGAGTGTGCGCTGGAAACAGCCCTTTGTGATGTAACAAAGGGCACCGGTGCCTCCGCCAGTCCCTGATTCCATCCTTTTGCTGCTACTTTGCGGCCGACTTCCATACAACCACCCCCCCTTTTTAATTAACATGTGGAAGATCCAACAAAGCTCCTTAGTTTTTGGCAGCAAGCTAAAACAGAAGATCTCGCAGAAGACGGCAAACAGAGGGCTAATTGCGGAGTTTTCTACCCATTTCTTTTTTTGTAGTCTCCCAAGGAGGCTGCTCAGTTCTGTGCCAGGACAAAAAAATAAAAAATCCCTCCCAAAAATGTTCTTTCTCTGGAAAAAAAAAGAAGAAGCCATGGTTCATGGCTGAGTGTGTGGCACAATCACTGTGACAAAGGGACCCATTTATTCATTCATCTCCCACGGCACGTAGGAACCGGGCGGAGGGGACGAGTTGGATCAACGTCGCGCACAATCAGGCCAGTTTTGTCGGGGCGGCTGGCGCTGTTGAGTTCAAGGCTCGAGGCTCTCGAGCTTTAAAGTTGTGCGACCGCCCGATGCTGGCAGCTCCGGAGCCATTCATCTCGGGGTGGGGCGCTGCAATATAAACCCCCCCCAGCCCTCACACACACACACAAATCGGTGACTAATCACCCTGGCTCGCCTCCCACAATCCATCAGGGTCCGGAGGATGGGGAGGTGGGGAGGGGGGGGGGGTGGCTTACGGGGTTCTGGCAGCTGTTGTCCGGCCGAGTCAATCTGTTACGGCCCATGCCAGTCGCCGCTTGTGAGGGCGGCGCTGCCATGGCGAGATAACAAGAGAATTTATTCGTCCTGAGGGCAGAATTTCAAAGCCCCCACCCCGCTTGTTAATTTCGTAGCGGCGTCCTGTCAAATATTTGCTGTAGGTGATGGGATTTTTTTTATTAAAAAACTTACTCCCTAAGATGAATTGAACGATCGCAGCCGCTAACAAAAAGGAGGCGGATGGGGGAAAAAAAAAAAGAAAGGCTTGACTGACAGGCTGCTGTAATAACTGGACGAGCTGGGTAGCGCAGAATGCTAATTTAATAGCCCACAAATTGTATAGCCTGTCAACGAAACCTTTCTTTTCCCTGAATAGACGCACACAAACAGTTTATTTTGGGTTTGTTTTGCCGAGTTAAATGGCCAGCTAGGCAATACAGTAAAGGCGGCTTCTGATTCATTTTTTTTCTTCCGTAGTTTTTACGTTAAGCTAGCCTGCGACACACGACTCTGCCCAGTTAAGTGCCCGCCGCATGTTTTATATTACGGCAGTAATGTCTAGTCTTAAACGGCAAAACCATAATCGGTCGTCTCGGGCGTTATGTTCCCGAAAGCCCCTGCCTGGAGGCCGTGATGTCACTTTGATACTGTAGGCACGCGACGGAGAGGCTGAGGTTTAAATTGGTGTTATTTAGGGAACGAGGGCAGCAATCTGCGGACGTTACGAAAGAACGAATCTTAAAGAATTTAAGTTCTGCAGACATGCCATGATCACGGAGAAGAGATTGGCAGCAGGAAGTCCCAATTAGATTCAGTCGGCAAAGCAAATACTTTGAGTCACATTTGCAGAGGGGTCTGGCGGTACAGCTGTTCCTTCCTCTCGCAGCAGCCCAGAAGGCAGACACAACATCTTAAATTAATTATTATCTCTTATCTATAAGCCAGTCAAATGCATCATTATCCCACCCACCATGGAGCTCTGCGCTGAGACAATGGTGGAAAAGCAAGTGAGCAAATTTCCCTGGACAAAAGCTGTTAAGCGTACCGGAGAACATTTGGGTTATTTGGATGACATAATGGGGGTTTGCGCTTAAAATAGGACTGTTTACTGGTCTGATTAATGGGAGGAGGGAAACGCAGAGGAGGTGCCGTTAAGTATTTTTCACGGCGGTGCGAAGTCCCAAGTGTGCCAGTTTGCCAGCTCAATAAACTATTCGCAGTGCAAAAGCATATTGTTGCTATTTTTCTTTTTTTTTTTTAACGTCGGCTTGACAGCAATCTGGCGCACCAGATGGAATCATTCCGCGAAATCTGGTGGTTTTAAGGTTCACATATCTATCAGGGGTAGAGGCCCATAAAACAAAAAGATTCCAAACTTGGAAAAGGCGAGAAGACGGAAGGAACAAGGACAGATTTTTGATCACGACTAAAATGTGCAAATCAATCAGATTTTTTTTCTTTTTCTTTTTAATTAAAACCTGCTAGTTGAGCGAAGTAGCGGCGGCAATTCAGGGCTCTCCTGCAAACCTGCTCTACGATTTTTTTGGTCAGAGGAATTTCTGGCTTTACCTTTTTTAGTTTTTTTTTTTTGTTGCTGTGGATCCATGTTCAAGGTCAGCAACAGGCATTGATTAAAAATCGATCCCACCCCCTCTGGTTTGTCAGCATCTTCGAGGGTTACAGTGCCCAGCAGGTCCCCGCAACACTTTTTTTTGCCATTTGGATTGCCTGATGTGATTTGGCTGGACAGACTCTGGTGGCTGCAGATGACCTTGTCTTTATTGGAATAATTTATTACGTGGATGTTCTAGCCGCAGCCAAAACAACTGGGAGAACATCCACGAAAAGGTCAAAATGCCACATTTTGCCAGATTCAGTGTGAGCGCTGCGTTTGTAATCATTTGTGTATACAGATGGCATCTTTTTTATTTTGTTGTTGTTTGTTTTGTCGAGCGGAAATGAGCCGAGATTTTCTTTCGACGTGCCTGAGCTCCCTCTGACTAGTTGGCAACCAGCAATCATGAGAAGGTGACAAATTATTAATTCCCCCCTGTGCATTACCGTGGATTGACATGGTGGAATTAGCCCACTCAGAAAGCTCCCCGCCGTTGACAACTTTAATTGTAATGTTAACATTTACAGCTTTCGTTTCCATTTTTAAAACCACTGTTGCCAAGTTATATTAATCACTGTCGTGATCGTCCCCGCCCCCGCCACCCCTCCCACCCATCCAATTGGAAGTTCCAACACGCATACCGCAGACTTCTTAGAAACAATCATTTCATGTATGGCTGTAGACGCAAGCACCTAAATGGGAACCATGTGGCAGCCTGTAATTAGATTTTCGGTAATAAATGGGTCAAGTGCCAGTTCCAGGCGCGCTTTCCGAAGGAGCTTCATTAAAAAGTGGGGCGTGACAGCACAGCTGGTGTCACATGGTTAGAAGAAAGAATCACGGGACTTGAAGGGGAAAAGTTTGCAATTGACTTTGGCCCAAGTTGCTATTTTGTAGAACCCACCAAACAGTCTGGAGACACCCAAGACGCAGAGAGGACTTTGCCTGCAGACGGTAAATATGTCAATAAATTATACAGATGCAGGTAAAAGTGGTCTTGTGGTCCCCATTTTGATGTTTGCCCTGTAGGTAGCAGTCTCACGTGCGTTGGATGTAGCAGCAGTTCGGTTCCATCTCCAACTGGCGTTCCAACCCTCCTGGTATCAGACACATGGAGTGGTGGTTGCAGTCGATCCGACGTGAGTCACTCCATCGGACTCTTGAAATCAGCTGGTCGAAAGCCTGTGAACGGAGCCTCGCTGTGGCCTAAACGAGCTGTTAATGTTTAAAAGAAAACACGAACCAACACGCCTTGTTAAAGCGGGCCGCAGTCTGACCCCTTAGGGAACAAGTATTTGACCTTTTTACTGCCTTCCCAGTAAAAATGAAAGATTTCCCCCTCTAGGATTTTAAAAACCGAGAGGTGGGGGGTGGAACTTATTTAGAAAACTGTGGCATTGTGCGTGCGTAGGTTTATTTCCTGATTGGCAAACCGTTTCCACTTAACTCCCCTGACCCATCCAGGAAGCTCATCAGTGTAATTCTTTTTGGCAATTTGCCTCTTAAATTTATCAGGCCCACGGTTATTTCCCTGCAAAGTTCTCTTTTTCACCTTTCGTTCTCTCCTACAGGTCAAATAAATCGAAACTGAGGGCATTTGCAACTTTTGGGTCATGCAGATCTTCTCTTCCTCGCATAAACCCTTGGCTAACAAATACACATCCTGCTAAAATAGCTGACTAAATTCCAATTGACATGACAAAAAAAAAATCAAAATATTGATGTTTTAATCAATAGAAAAATACAATACAATAGACTTTTTGATTGATTTTTTTTTTTCATCCCTGTCCGCCAAATTGCAGACAGAGTTGCTGTAGTCCATTGCATCGTTTGCGGTCAGCACGTTGCCTCCTCCTGGTTGGGAGCCAAATTGCATCCTTAAGTTTACGCAAGTTCAAAAGTTGCCTGTTCCTGGACAACAGCCAATAAATCCAAATTTGACCTGACATTCATTCACTCACTCATTTGTTCATTCTTTTATTTCTAATATATTTTCTTAACAATTACAGCCCTGGACTTCAGTTCTGGAGCTCTTTAGCGCAAAGTGCCGTTCCCGTCAGAGAAAGTTCACCACGGCGCCGCAACACTTTTGAGAAGCAAAGGGACGCATCATTAAATTTCCGCCTACCGTGCGAGTTTGCTCGCGGAGGAGGGCAGAGGAAAAAAAAAAAATAAGCAAGTAAATATTTAAAATGTCACAGCGGTCCCTTCAGAGCTGTTTCTCTTTTTGGGGCGGGGGTTCAAGTTGGAGCTCATTAGACGATCGGCGAGAGCCGTTCCGAGCTGAGGAAGAGGGAAGGAAAGAAAGAGTGGGAGGGGGGTGGGGGGCGGGGGGGGGGGGTACTCCTGTGATTTAGCACGTCTGCTCCGTCTCTAATTGGCTGTCACAAATTCAATTCGCACCGTCTCCCCACACCCCCACTCCATCCCTCCCTCCGTCCCTCCACCCGCTGGGCAGGCTGTGCAGCGGCAGTTTTGCAGCAAAGGCCACGCTGACAGATCGGCGCTTGACTCACACGGCAAAAAATAAAGGACACTTTCAAAAAAAAAAAGTTAATTGATGGCGAAGGCGATCTTTTCTAGTGTACATTTTCTTTTTATTTACCTTGGAGTGCATAAGAGCCCTGGGCAGCAAAGACCCAGCTTCCCTTTTTAAATATTTTTGCAGTGTTTGTCCTGCTGCAGAGCCTCTTTGTTTATTTATTTTTTTCTCTTTCTGTTTGTTTCTCTCGCTACGATGACTGAGCCGAAAAGATCCGTAATCATGCGTGGCGTCACCCGGGTGAGGTTCAGCTTGCCCTGAAGTAACCCAGCAGCGAGGGGTGGGCCGCCCAACTGTCTCCCGTCCTCACTGGGGGCAAACTGAGTTGTCACAGTGTTGAGTTGTCACAATATAGCTGATCCAAGAGTTCGCAACGGCATTGTTGTCCTCCTTAGCTGCAAATTCTCAAAGGCCGCTTCATGTACTGCACAGTGCTCGCCAAGGCTGGCTGGCTAGCATTCCAAATTTTTTGACACAATACCAATGTTGATACTTTTAGTATATGTATATTTTCCATTTTACTGGTTCACTGGTGATTTGTTGCTACATCCTTGGCACAAATGTTGTATTTGGCTTTATTCTGATCCACGAAGTGGTGCCACACTTGAGACTTATTTGGCACAATGCTAATTTTCACTCTAACGAGAACAAAATCAAAAGTAGGAGGATCACGCTATCGCTAACGTGCGGGCAAAGTTTCGTATCGCTATCACTATTGCGCCATTAGACTGAAGGTGCCGGCAAACTTTCGGTGACAGGGGGGCGGGGATCGATTTATGATTTATGACTGCCCTCAAGCGGGCCGAACAGAGACACGCAGTTCGGTTCCCGGTCCGACTGCTGGGACCTGGTTGGACCACTTGGACCGCCTTCATTCTTTTCCTTCAACGAGGGAGCAGTGCCCCCCACCCAGAGATTTCAGTCCATATATCTCAAGACAATGGCATTGCACAGATTTGGCTGCACGTCCGCAATGCCAGTCTCCTCTACTCCCCTCACAGTACAGGCCCACAGACAGGAATCCAGCTGGTAATAAGAACATCCGTGGAAAATTAAAGAAAGATTGTCCATCAGAGTGAGAATAAACAGCTAATGGTTGCTGTTGATGAAATACATCCCAAGTCAACAGTGTGACTCATGTATTCCAGGAAGTGCTCGCTGGCAGCCAGTTCTGTAGTACACTTTATCTTCACGTCCCAGACATACAAAAAAATGAAACATTTTGCCGTTGATCACAAGTAGAAGATCAAATGCTAAGTTCTCACTTAATGCATTCTGCATACATAATGTGTGCCAGCTCCCGTGGAATTCAATGTTCGCATACGATACCATCCTGGTTCCCAGTGGAGCTCAGCAAATGTATTCACAGCATCCAGCCTAAACAGATAATTAGTTTTGGAATGACATAATGTAGTTGAAGAACATCTGGGAAAAGATAAATGTATTCTTACGTAAGGAAAGAAAAAAAAATCAAAGGGTACATTCCTTCCTTCAGTCTAACGGCGTTAACTACGGTCTGTTTTCATTCAGCCGGCGAGCGTCACGTCACAGCGGACGGTGTTGGCTTTCCACTTCAGAGAGAAGGATGTGGGGAATTAGAAGCCTCGGACCCCCGCGCTTTGATCCCGCTTCTTTATTGCCTCCGTAGCGCCGCTCACCTCTCGGATGCGCCAGCCAATGGAAGAGTCCTTGAGATGGCTCAGTCAGCCGCCTGCACAAGAGCCGTGATCCATGGCTGCAACAGCTGCTGCCCGCCTCACGCAGCCCTGCAGCTGCCTCCATCCCTCCACCACCGCCCCTCCCTCCGTCCATCCATCACCTTAAGAATGAGCTCCCTCTCCAATGAAGTGATATTTACCTGTAAGTAGGTTGTTCTGGGAGCACAGTTCGCCCAGGCGCACAATGGGGAGCGTTTTTCTCCAGGGCAGCAGCAGCAGCAGCAGCATCACTTCTGGTTGTCTGCACTCGACCGCTGCCAGGGCTGGGGAGCATTCCAAATTTTTTTGATACAGTGCCAATTTCAATACCGGTTCCAGAACGATACTTAGGATTGGATGTTTTAGAACCAATTTGAACAACAACAACAACACAAATACTTTGCAATTACAGCAAAAGTAACTTTTCTGTACATTTTACTGGTGATTCAACTCAAGATCTCCTCCAAATCTAGTTGGTTGTATTCCTGTTATTCATTTCTGCTACATCCTCGGCACTAATGTATTTTGGTTTATTTTGATCCACCTCAACCTTTGGCATGACAGTAGTAAACAAAATGTTGCAAGTGTCTTTGGTTCACGGCTTTGTAATAATAATAATAACAATAATAATAATAATAATGGATATGTTTTATGTAGCTTTTTCTTTGTACTCAATGTTGCTTTGCAAAAGAAATGACACGGACAAAGAAAGAACACTTAATCCAAGGCAA